>JARLTB010000092.1:555000-1022950 GCA_030141615.1 Unio pictorum | reverse complement strand
GGAAATATATGCCTTTTGCAGTGTCATTGACTTCGAGAGAGACAACATACCCTATCAGCAAGTATTACTCCGACATGGAGCCTCCAATTGGGGAAGGCGTGTCACAGAGCAAAAGTGGAATGTGCATTATCCAAACATTCCAGCAGCTATACTCCCAGTACCTCACTGAGAGGACTGTCGGTTCATATTACACCCGAAACATTCCCATTTAGAAGAGGAAAATGAAAAGGATAAAAATTCTAGTCCTGAACCATCACTTTCACATGACCCATATTTCTTTCCACCCTCCTCTTTAACCACGCCTCATAACACAAGGTGAACTGAATTACCTTGCCAGTGAATTTGAAGTATCCAAGAGTATGGCAGAGCTGTTGGGCTCAGCAATGGAATCCCCTGACAGGTGATGATCGGGATTCCACTTTCCGTGACCGTCAATAGTATCTTGTCCCATTTGTCGTCACTGAAGGCGATCATTGAGCCTGCAACAACATATATGGTGTAATGGCAAATGCAGCATCGTTCCTAATCCAGATGAGTAAAGTCTGTTCCTTGATTCGTCAAAGACGAGTCTTAAATCTGTTTTGCCATCAATTCAAGTTTGTCATGCAATCTATATGAAGGAAACCTAAGAAAACCAGAAAAAACTTTGAGTTGCATGAACTATGACTAACATCATTCGCAACTTTATGGCGATGTTACAGTTCTTGCTTGGTGTGCACACAGAATACACAAAGTACTGCTGGTTGGCTACTAACTGTCGTTGGAGTTTGGGAGGAAAAGTGTTCAGAATCCACCTTTGTTGAATCAATGACGAGTTTGTAACCGCCCCTGCAACATCAAGCTGGATATGATGAAGAACTTTGTCAAGGCCACTGACAAAACACAAGACGATTTCAACTACTTCCCTGGAAAAATTTCCAAGGTTCAATGAAGCTGAGATTATGGAATGTGCTTTTATTTGTTCTCAGACGCGTGAACCTATTCGAAATGATACATTGCATGTGTACTGCATGGCAAAGAAATAATGGCATGCCTTACAGTTAAGTTAATGGCAACAAATGTTCTTAGAAACAAAAAGGACGACAACTACAGAGAATTTGTGGAAAATCCATGATTGCACATTGCCACTAAAGATAATATTTTGTGAACTCCTATCTAGATTTTTTATCTCCTCCGAATTGCAGAGCAGCGAACTACGAGCGATTTCATCAGGACATTGCATTAATAGATTCACATGTTCATGACAAATGGCAGACATGTTATTGAACAGTAACAATATTTAGTCCATTTAATGAATACAAGAGACAATTCAAGAAGGGCAGAGTGGATACGTACTAAACTATGTATTTATATACACATTATACATATTTACCTTTTGTTACATACTAAATTTTAGTATAGAACACGTTTGATTTTTTTAAAAGTATTAGTTAAACAGGAGAGGGGAAATGATGGTATGTAAAGCAATCATAAACACGTGACCTCAGTTGACAATTTATGGGTAAAACTCTACTATCTACACAATATACATACATGTAAAATGTACAAACTTAAAGTATCTTGGACAAAGTAGCCATTCAGTTGTTTCAATTGTCATATTTGAATTCAGCATAATCAAAATACATAATAAATAACACATTTTTTATCTGAAGCAGACGACTTATAAAGAATTGTAGACCAGTATAATTTGAGGATTTCATAATTTTATGGCCAATAAGTGCTTTGTTGCGGTGAAGTATACAAATTAGCTACACTCGGTACAACTCTTCAAGGTAAAGTTTCAAAAGCGACAAGTAGAGCTGTAACAATATTTACATACGGTGATTGATTTATTAATATACTCTTTGAGAACCACGTGTTTAAATTGATTTGCATGTAACCAGCTCTGGTAAACACCATGTAAGCTATAGCCAACCATATATATGTAGGGATTAACTCCCCTTGCATACAATCTTTGTATCCCGGTTTATGAAAACAATTTCATATTTTGTAGATGTGTGAAGAGACGTTTATGTTATGAGGGAATCATATACTCTAAAATCCAGAAATATGTACGCATGAAGAGACAGAGTGACTTCGCACGAAGAGACAGAGTGACTTCGCACGAAGAGACACTGTGACTTCGCATGATACTTTTGGAGAGCAGTTACAGCAGTTTGCTGGAATTTATAACTTTTTCCTTCGCCTTTGATAACATCTACCAACAACCAAGCTCTTTTACTTTCACGAACGTGGTTTAAAGCTTCTTTAATAAATAAGTTTAAAAACTAATATTAGCTTATATGTGATCCATGACTCGTGTCGTGTAACAATGGGCGTGTTTGTCATGAGTTAGTGGAGTTAGTGAGTGATCAATCGCAGTGCATGATTCCCGTGCTTCGCGAGCATTAAAATAAATCCCTGCCAAACTAAAATAAAAACAACGTTGTAATGAGGGAATCATATACTCTAAAATCCAGAAATAAGAGACACAGTGACTTCGCATGATACTTTTGGAGAGCAGTTACAGCAGTTTGCTGGAATTTATAACTTTAACTGCTGTCGGCGTCCAGGTCTCATATGAAGACAAAAATATTCATATGATAAGTGCTCTCAATAGTCTGATTTTAGTTTTTCAGACAGATATTTTTGTCTCTCCAGATGGGTCTTAACTTCAACATATCTGCCGTTGTTTGTGTTGTTCATGACAACATTTCTGCTCTTGATTTCTCTGAGGTGATTATATAAGGAAGATATCTGAACTGACTCACTGTATCCAGTTCCTGTCGTCTGACTTTAATCTTGGCTAAGATTTGTTTTTCATCATTTGTTATTAGCTTTGTCTTCTTTGCGCTTACCTCCACCTCGTATACGGAGGCGGTTTGATCTAGGTTCTTTGCTAAGGTGGTAAGCTCGTCTTCACTGCCTGCCAGCCTATCAATGTCGTCTTCAAAGCGGAGGATGGTGATGTTACGCCCTCCTATGCTGATTGTTCCACAGTGGTTTTCCAGGACTTCGCTCATGATGCATTCTAAGTAGAAAATTAAAGCGTGGGTGACATGAGACTGCATTGACATACGTCGACTTTTTGGGAACCATAAAACCGTTGACAATTACTGCACTGGTGGCCTTGGCGTATAGCTGTGTGATGATCTTGCTCAAGTTGAGACCCATTTTGTACTTCTCCATTGTGGTCCACAATGCCTGATGCCACACTCTGTCAAAGAGCTTTTTGAAATGTATGAGCACATGATATATGTCTTGTTGATGATGCGAGTACGTTTCACACAGAACCCGTCAGAAGCAATATTTGTTCTGTTATGCTTCTTCCACTCCGGAACCCAGCCTGTCCAACAGCAATAACTTCTCCTGATTGTAGTTTCAGTCTGTTCAAAATAATTTTCAGCATCACCTTACTAGCATGACTGATCAGGTATTTCGTTACCATTTGTACAACCCCAATTAGGCAGAGCTAAAAGTGATTTTCAGCATCATCTTACTAGCATGGCTGAGCAGGTATAATGGTACGAATTTTTCAACCCCAGGTAGGCGGAGCTTAAAGAGATTTTCAGCATCACCTAACTATCCTGGCTGATCAGGTATAACTGTAGCAATTTTATAACCCCAGGTAGGTGGATCTTAAAGTGTAGGGAACCTTGTATTCAGAAATAAACAACAATACCAGCTGTGATTGGTGCATTATGTAAGAGTTGTACTTTCTGTTAGAGGTTAAGCCTCTTGACAACATATGAGATTAAGTTAATTCATATAAAATCATATTTTTTATTTTTTCAATGTTTTTTTTTAAATGTGGGACACCAGGGTGAACTCTGTTGTGACTAGATAACTCTTAGCCCTGTCTAGTTCCAGCAGAGTTATCTCTCTTAAATGCAATCTAGTACCTGGTTCTGTAATTGTCAAATTGACAATCTAAGATTGTTCTATATGACAGTGTGTGACATGCGTGCAGAATTAGGATAGAAGGTATATTTATTTAACAAAACATTAGGATTGAGGTTTATTGAAAAACAATTGCTACCGTGATACCATCAAACTGATAGTTCTGTAATGTTGGAACAGCTGGAGATTGCATTTGAGTGTGTGTGAGTATATATATATATCTATATATGTGTGTGTTTATATATATGTATGTGTGTATGTATATATTTATGTGTGCATATGTATATATGTGTGTGTGTGTTTATATATATATATATATATATATATATATATATATATATATATATATATATATTCATTTATTTATTTATTTATCCCAGCGAGTCCATAATTATGGGAATCAAGGGAGATTTTGTTTTGATGCTTTTCCTATTGCACATGGACTACGCCTTTTCAGAAAATACATGTGAACGACGCACATGTCTTGGACAATTCAGTTTTGGACATTTTCTACCGCGCTCCATTTTTACAACAAAATACGAAGTGAGCCCCTTTCAGTGCGCCATTGAGTGTGGGCTTAGAAGACCGAGATGTAAATCTTTTAACTACAGAAGGTCCGACCTTACGTGTCAACTGAGCGAGGAAGATTCGGGACCAGACGGCATATATCTACAGCCTAAACCTGGCAGGGATCACAGCAATATAGATACCTGGAGAAACGTGAGTAAAATATACCATTTTTTCAATATTTGAATAACGCTTTGATAAACCTTTGAATAGTTATTATGGATATTGGATAACAATTACATGCATGTTGGCATATCATCGCATTTGCCTTTGATTATTACAGATCATTATTTTAATTTAATTCATCTAATCACTAAAATGTCTAAATTTTTATTTGTCTAAATGATCTCTTACTCTTACCTTAAATATGAAGTTAACGTACGTGTAAAGATCTCATCCTATCTATTACAATTAGGTTTACTTTCTGAATTTTGATGTAGTTTTAATCATTCTTTGTCCTATCTATTACAATTAAGTTTACTTTCTGAATTTTGATGTAGTTTTAATCATTCTTTTTCCTATCTATTACAATTAAGTTTACTTTCTGAATTTTGATGTAGTTTTAATCATTCTTTGTCCTATCTAATACAATTAAGTTTACTTTCTGAATTTTGATGTAGTTTTAATCATTCTTTGTCCTATCTAATACAATTAAGTTTACTTTCTGAATTTTGATGTAGTTTTAATCATTCTGTATCCTATCTATTACAATTAAGTTTACTTTCTGAATTTTGATGTAGTTTTAATCATTCTTTGTCCTATCTATTACAATTAAGTTTACTTTCTGAATTTTGATGTAGTTTTAATCATTCTTTGTCCTATCTATTACAATTAAGTTTACTTTCTGAATTTCGATGTAGTTTTAATCATTCTGTGTCCTATCTATTACAATTAAGTTTACTTTCTGAAGTTTGATGTAGTTTTAATCATTCTTTGTCCTATCTAATACAATTAAGTTTACTTTCTGAATTTTGATGTAGTTTTAATCATTCTTTGTCCTATCTATTACAATTAAGTTTACTTTCTGAATTTGGATGTAGTTTTAATCATTCTTTGTCCTATCTATTACAATTAAGTTTACTTTCTGAAGTTTGATGTAGTTTTAATCATTCTTTGTCCTATCTAATACAATTAAGTTTACTTTCTGAATTTTGATGTAGTTTTAATCATTCTTTGTCCTATCTATTACAATTAAGTTTACTTTCTGAATTTTGATGTAGTTTTAATCATTCGTTATCTATTACAATTAAGTTTACTTTCTGAATTTCGATGAAGTTTTAATCATTCTTTGTCCTATCAATTACAATTAAGTTTACTTTCTGAATTTGGATGTAGTTTTAATCATTCTTTATCCTATCTATTACAATTAAGTTTACTTTCTGAATTTTGATGTAGTTTTAATCACTCTTTGTTCTATCTATTACAATTAAGTTTACTTTCTGAATTTTGATGTAGTTTTAATCATTCTTTGTCCTATATATTACAATTAAGTTTACTTTCTGAATTTTGATGTAGTTTAATCATTCTGTATCCTATCTATTACAATTAAGTTTACTTTCTGAATTTTGATGTAGTTTTAATCATTCTGTATCCTATCTATTACAATTAAGTTTACGTTCTGAATTTGGATGTAGTTTTAATCATTCTGTATCCTATCTATTACAATTAAGTTTACTTTCTGAATTTGGATGTAGTTTTAATCATTCTTTATCCTATCTATTACAATTAAGTTTACTTTCTGAATTTCGATGAAGTTTTAATCATTCTTTGTCCTATATATTACAATTAAGTTTACTTTCTGAATTTGGATGTAGTTTTAATCATTCTTTGTCCTATCAATTACAATTAAGTTTACTTTCTGAATTTGGATGTAGTTTTAATCATTCTTTATCCTATCTATTACAATTAAGTTTACTTTCTGAATTTCGATGTAGTTTAATCATTCTGTATCCTATCTATTACAATTAAGTTTACTTTCTGAGATTTGATGTAGTTTTAATCATTCTTTATCCTATCTATTACAATTAAAATTACTTTCTGAATTTTGATGTAGTTTCAATCATTCTTTATCCTATCTATTACAATTAAGTTTACTTTCTGAATTTTGATGTAGTTTTAATCATTTGATTAATTATTGTTTGATGAACCTGAGCAAAGCATCATTGTTTTATAAGTGTAGCGAAGATAGGAAAATACTTTTTTTTATGAGATAGACAATGTGAGCTCTAAAAAAGAAAAATACGTTTCTTCCCAATTTAATTTAATTTAAGAGTTGCATTGAAAATCTGACACTGCAAAATAAGAATAATTACATTTCATTAATGTAAATTGCATTAAAATGGAGAATTATATGTATAAAAGGAAAAAGAAATAATGAGAATCAAGTTGAGAGAATCAAACTTTTGAGCTCTGATCAAACAAGCACGTGCGCGCATATCATGCAATAACATCACGGTCTCGAGTCATTATATGTATGAGTACTTTAAAAGGTAGTGTCCTAAAACTTGGCTCTTGTTTTATTTGTATGATTACTTTAAAAGGTAGTGTCTTTGAACTTAGCTCTTGTTTTATTTGTATGAGTACTTTACATGGTAGTGTCCTAGAACTTAGCACTTGTTTTATATGTATGATTACTTTAAATGGTAGTGTCCTAGAACTTAGCTCTTGTTTTATTTGTATGAGTACTTTAAATGGTAGTGTAATATAACTTAGCTATTGTTTTATTTGTATGAGTACTTTAAATGGTAGTGTAATATAACTTAGCTATTGTTTTATTTGTATTATTACTTTAAAAGGTAGTGTCCTAGAACTTAGCTCTTGTTTTTTATGTATGATTACTTTAAATGGTAGTGTCCTAGAACTTTGCTCTTGTTTTATTTGTATGAGTACTTTAAATGGTAGTGTTATAGAACTTAGCTCTTGTTTTTCTTGCAAAATTGCTTTAAATGGTAGTGTCCTAGAACTTAGCTCTTGTTTTATTTGCATGAGTACTTTAAATGGTAGTGTCCTAGAACTTAGCTCTTGTTTTATTTGTATGAGTACTTTAAATGGTAGTGTCCTAGAACTTAGCGCTTGTTTTATATGTATGATTACTTTAAATGGTAGTGTCCTAGAACTTTGCTCTTGTTTTATTTGCATGATTACTTTAAATGGTAGTGTCCTAGAACTTAGCTCTTGTTTTATTTGTATGAGTACTTTAAAAGGTAGTGTCCTTGAACTTAGCTCTTGTTTTATTTGTATGAGTACTTTAAAAGGTAGTGTCCTAGAACTTAGCTCTCGTTTTATATGTATGAGTACTTTAAAAGGTAGCGTCCTAGAACTTAGCTCTTGTTTTATATGTATGAGTACTTTAAAAGGTAGTGTCCTAGAACTTTGCTGTTGTTTTATATGTATAAGTACTTTAAATGGTAGTGTAATAGAACTTAGCTCTTCTTTTATATGTATGAGTACTTTAAATGGTAGTGTCCTAGAACTTAATCTTGTTTTATATGTATGAGTACTTTAAAAGGTAGTGTCCTAGAACTTAGCTCTCGTTTTATATGTATGAGTACTTTAAAATGTAGCGTCCTAGAACTTAGCTCTTGTTTTATATGTATGAGTACTTTAAAAGGTAGTGTCCTAGAACTTTGCTGTTGTTTTATATGTATAAGTACTTTAAATGGTAGTGTAATAGAACTTAGCTCTTCTTTTATATGTATGAGTACTTTAAAAGGTAGTGTCCTAGAACTTAGCTCTTGTTTTATTTGTATGATTACTTTAAATGGTAGTGTCCTAGAACTTAGCTCTTGTTTTACCTGCATGATTACTTTAAATGGTAGTGTCCTAGAACTTAGCTCTTGTTTTATTTGTATGAGTACTTTAAAAGGTAGTGTCCTAGAACTTAGCTCTTGTTTTATTTGTATGATTACTTTAAAAGGTAGTGTCCTAGAACTTAGTCTTGTTTTATTTGCTTGAGTACTTTAAATGGTAGTGTCCTTGAACTGTGCTCTTGTTTTATATGTATGAGTAGTTTAAATGGTAGTGTCCTAGAACTTAGCTCTTGTTTTATATGAGTACTTTAAAAGGTAGTGTCCTAGAACTTAGCTCTCGTTTTATATGTATGAGTACTTTAAAAGGTAGCGTCCTAGAACTTAGCTCTTGTTTTATATGTATGAGTACTTTAAAAGGTAGTGTCCTAGAACTTTGCTGTTGTTTTATATGTATAAGTACTTTAAATGGTAGTGTAATAGAACTTAGCTCTTCTTTTATATGTATGAGTACTTTAAATGGTAGTGTCCTAGAACTTAATCTTGTTTTATATGTATGAGTACTTTAAAAGGTAGTGTCCTAGAACTTAGCTCTCGTTTTATATGTATGAGTACTTTAAAATGTAGCGTCCTAGAACTTAGCTCTTGTTTTATATGTATGAGTACTTTAAAAGGTAGTGTAATAGAACTTAGCTCTTGCTTTTTATGTATGAGTACCTTACATGGTAGTGTTCTAGAACTTAGGTCTTTTATTTGTATTGTTGTAGCCTCTACTAATTTTGAAACTGCGACGTTCCCGTGAAAGGGCCTATTAACACTGTCAGATTTTTTTTAATTTCATTTTTATTTCATTTTATTAGTATTTAAAAAGAATATTATCACATTCTTGGATAAATTAATAAATAGCCTGTTATGCATTCCCACCTGCGGAAATAACGTAACTCTTGGAATAGCTGGCCAATTATGTGTGTCCAAAATTATTGAGTGGATTGAAATCAAAAATGCTATATGTTATTAACGATGCATCGTCTTTAGCTGAACACCAGTACTATCACTATTTTTATTTTAAGTTACCCCGAAGTTGAAGAACATTAGTCTAACAAACAATACTTGGACAATTTTTTAAAATATTTTAAACAAATTGTTCTTTCATATTTTATTACTATTATTGTGATTAGAAAAATGTAATGTTCGACCGTGTATGACAATAGGTCGAAGATGGATATTGGTATCTCATAGAAAAGATTTTCTCATTGAGAAATGGAATGGACTTGTTGGTGTTAAACTAAAAAGTTATGAAAAGTAAGTCCTAATTAACTTTGTCCGTAGACAGACTTTTAATTAAGTGTATCCTATCTTCATTTGAATTCCTTGATGCAGGAAAGCTTATTCGTGATTTAGTTTCAGAACATTAAGGTCGATAATCTTAACATTATTTGATTGCATAATGTCATATACTTATAAACTTGTTACTACATTGAGCGAATGGTGTTCGTGATCGTGAAATATGTACATTATTTTCAAAGGAATTTTTAAGTTTGTAAAATGATTCCATATTTTAAATTTATCTTCATCACAGCAGCATAAATAATGAAGAAAACAACAAATATATTGCATTTCGGATCAAGAGCAATAATTTATTCGTTTTTTTAGCCAGGTACTTGCTTATTCCACTCAGTGCATTCTTCTAATCTAAATATGCCTAACAAAGAATGGTTTCTTTATGTTTAAAATTTAAATATAAAACAATAGTGTTATACCGTGAGTTTTATGTACAGAACTAGTATCAGAAAAAATTCATAGAGCCTGATATTCAGTACTATTGCTTGGTAGGGTTCTATACTATTTCCTTTAAGTAATCTAAAGGATTACTGTTCAATAAAAATTGTTGAGGCGTATGCCTAAGTTAAACGTTTATTGTATCAGTGTAAATAATTCGACAATGATAATGAAAGTGCAAGATTAACAAATATAGGTAGCGATGATAGCGTTGTTTGCTTGTAGTGTGAACCCAGTTTTAATCGATTGTATAACTGCACACATCGGCTAGGAAAATACTAATAATCGTACAAAAATACTACACGCTTATAAGGAAAGACTATAATATATATATTAGTTTTTAATTTAACCCTTGCTATTTGATACTCAGCTATGTGCAGTGATTCATTGGAAATTATGTGACGGAAACAGAATATAAGCACACAAAAAAATATGTCTCGTCAATATAGTCAGATGGAAAGGGGTAAAATATAATTATTTGACTTTAAAAGAACACTGGGATATTTAAGCAGCAAAAAGTTCATCTTTTACCCACATTGAGAATCTCTATATTATTTTTCCATAGCAAAGTGTGATTACGCCCAACGAGTAATAAATGACGTCATGAAAAAAGGCATCCTATCCAATACATCATATATTTAATGTCATTTCACTAAACTATACAAGTTTAATTGAGAAATATCATTGCATTTAATTTAATTTATGAAATGCAGTTGCATAATTTTAAAATTAGAGTTGCCAATTCCTAAGAATAAGTATGAAATTAATCAATTAATTTGAAAAAGTATCTTTGAAAAGAGCATACGTTTTATTCGATTTATTTTTTTACTTCTAGTCTATTAAACAAGTTTTAATTTCAGACGTTAGTTTAAATTTTTCCAAGACCAGTTTAGTGTCGAGTCTGGTTCTATTGTCTAGTCTATTAAATAAGTTTTAATTTCAGACTTAAATTTGCCTTTTTTTCAAGACTAGTCTAGTGTCGAGTCTGGTTATATTGTCTAGTATGCTTATACTTGCATGAGAAGAAAATAAAATGCGAGAAATTTAGACAGATATGTAATAATGTCATTCGGTACTTAATTACCTGCCTAACGTAAGTCTTTAAACGTTTGTCCAATAGGGTTTACAACTTAAACTTGTATTGGTTTTCAATAACAACATAAATCCTAAAATCCTAAATCCTTAAATATTGTAGAATATTATGACCTGTACTAAATTGAAACAACCCAAAGAACACCACAGCAAATCATACATCACAGGTGACTTTATATAGGCAAATGTTTTCTCTTATCCTTTGAAAGCATCTTAGCACTTAACTTTCAAGAATAAAAAGCATTTTGTTGCCAGATTTGCCAATAATATCGGTTTCTCCTAAAGAAGTTCAAAATCAATATATCTGGTGTCAAATTAAACTCATAATATTTATTTATTTCATGTTTCAGAGCCTCTGGACGTCATATGTTCATATATGAAATGGACACGAGTAGGAAAAAATAAATAAATGTATATATTGAGAATTACTTTAAGCTCAGAAAAGTTTAATGTAGGTACGAACGCTAACATTTAGATATGTACACACGTATAATTACATATGTACACATGTGTATTTTTAAATATGTACACATTTAGATACGTACGCTAACATTTAGATATGTACACACGTACACTTACATATGTACACATGTGTATTTTTAAATATGTACACATGTACACATTTAGATACGTACGCTAACATTTAGATATGTACACACGTACAATTACATATTTACACATGTGTATTTTTAAATATGTACACATGTACACATTTAGATACGTAGCTCAATCACATGTATATACGTACACGTACACATTTACATACGTACACCATTTAGTTACGTACACACTTACACAGTTAGATACTTTTACACCTTTAGATATGTCCGTATGTACAAATTTAGATAGGTAAACGTATACACAATTGATACGTAAATACATACGCATTTAGATACCGTCGCACGTTTAGGATGTGATTTAAAGCAATATGAAGAGAGTTTCATTCAGATGCATTCTGGGATACTTTTCTGCTCTTGGTGGTCTTTTATTTTGTTCATTTCTTAAATTTAATTTGTGTGTTTTATTTTTGTATAATCCGATCAAAACTTTGTACCCCATCATTTGTTCCATTAATGCCTAACATGTTATGTCATGCGATGAAACACGACTCTTTAAGGAAAATATAACTATATCACATACAATTGTAAACTTAGTAGTTGTGTAATAAAATGACAGAAAGACGCAATATTCGAGATGCCAATTTTGTTGTATAAGACTTTGTAGGTGAGAGGTCAAAGGTCAGTTTTAAATAGTTTCTATAGAATTACTGAAAACAATACATAACATGTTAGCTAAAGTGAAACAATTGTAATAAAATGCATAGTTTTATTTCAGATATCTGTAGCTTGTTTCTCGGGCTTATTTGAACATGTGATATTGTATCCAGGTCCATTTTTTGCATATTAAAGTTTGTATTCCATAAGACATTTACTATTTAATAGATCACACTTCGTACATTTGATTACTTAAGTTAAGTTATTTCACGATTTCAAGATTAAACACATGTTAATTAAACAATAACTTAAGTGTGCTATTATGCAGGAAATTTCATAAATCTCTTTACTTAATAAGAAATCTTTAGCCATTTAAATCATTAACTGGATAACACTCAGTGATGTTTGAAAGAAATTCTAGACCACTGGTTAGTATTATTGTTTACTGTCCTCCTATATCTAGAGCTGTTACGAAAAAGCTCAGTGACCCAGAAGTTGTGCAAATATAGAAATATCTTGTAATGTGTATGGGCGACACCAAATGTTGTTCTTGGTAATTAGACACACACGCAAACATGCAAACACCTCTCTGGACCCTTAATGTCGCTCTAAATTAAAAGCGTTTGACATATCGACGTAATATACCTAATTTGTATTACCTTAATACATGTAATTTACGAATGTTTCCATTCCTGTAGCTTCCTATTGGACACTGCAAAGAAATCAATTGTTCCTGGAATGAAAGGTGTGATCCGTCCAAAAGCGATCCGCAAAATGCATGCGTTAAGACAGGTAAAAATGTATATTTGTGTATCTAGGTTATCTGAGAATTTTCTTATGTGTCATGCAACACGTTCAAACCGTGGTTTCGTTAGATTCGATTAGAGTTTAGGTTAATACGTAAAGGTATACTTTGTAATGAACTTTAAAAGGATAGCTCGCAATAAGTTATAGCTTTTGATATGGACTAACATAGCTAAATCTTACCATGAAACAATTTAATAATTACAAAATAATTCGCAGACTACTAATACAATACATTATAGTGGAATTGGACTTTCAAGTAATATTCTACTAAGAGAAAAATAAAATTGTATCTGAGCCTAATTTGTATCATAACAAATGACATGAAATGGGTCAAAACTGTCTGTATGCATACTACTAACAACGGAGATTGTGGTCATTTCGAAGTCTCAAATTACTTTAATAACCGATGAAGTGAGATTCGTCTAAGGAACCTCTAATGTACATACTAGCAATGAATTGGACAGCGATTTAGGATTCTTAATACCCATCCTAACAACAAGGGTAATTATAGATATTTAAGAATTATGAACGATCTTTGACGCCAGCCTGGGATCTAACGGGATAATATGCTTTTACGTCTTATGCAGAATGAGGATATAAAAATATTGTCCTGTATTTTGGAAAGGAGAGACATTTTGAATGTGAGGTAAGATCCTTAAAAGAGGGTTAAAATTATGTAAAAAAACTTGTATACCTTCATATGAAATGAAGATTATTTTCAAAATACAGAATGTCCATTTGCGGTACTAAAACCAGGAGTAACATTTCAGCCGACCCATGAAACAAAGATCAGCATAAAAGGACGATATAGATGTGTTTCAGAAAACCTAGCGAGAGGCGATTCTTTAACCATGTGTCTTGCAAGCACGGCTCAATGGTCCCCTACAGATTTCAAGTGTGGTAGGTGGTAGGTCTCTCTCTCTCTCTCTCTCTCTCTCTCTCTCTCTCTCTCTCTCTCTCTCTGTGCAAGTCACTTTAAATGGACAGACTGAACACGGTTTAATAATCATGTATACATATGTTCTATTAGGATCCTTTCACGAACATGCCAAGGTAGCTTGAATGGGTGGCAAAAGATGTGAACGTGTGAGCCATTTTTTTTATTTCTAATAGATTTAAGTCATCACATATTGATATAACGTCGTGCGTCTCTGTCCAAATTTCGTTTTCAAACAATAACATGAGTTCTCTGCTATTTCCGCCTTTCATACTTTGTGGATGATCTACTAATCATGATAATTGATTCGTCTGTCCTTAATAGGGAATACGGGTGTCAGAGATTTAGTTATTAGATAGCAAATTGGATAGTGCCACTATAGGCCAAGTGTATACATGTATGTAGCATTCAGCAAGCAAATACATTATAAAAGCAATTGAAGCTATCCAGGTAAAATCATTCTCTGCTTTCGTCTATGATGATTATGGCTAGTTAAAGCATCTAGCCCGCTATGAAAATATTTTCACTTTCTATGAGAATCGGCAGCATTAAACTTAAGAAGCATTGTTAAGACTATCATGCTCGTCCTTCCTTTCCAGTTCCTTGACAAGTCTTCGTTTTGCGAACCTGTATATGTAGAACGACGTTACATATATGCACATAAAAGAGAAATATTACGTCGTCTACTTATGATCTTATCAATGTCAGATCAAGCAAAGGACAAACATGAAAACAACACATTTTGTCTCTCATATTGATTTAGCAACTGGTGAAATATATATGTACATATGTTTAAACGGATATAACTCAAAACTCTCAAACTTGAAGTAATTTACCGAATTATATGGCAATCACGGAATATGATGCCCTAGGTCACTCTGTTGTCTGAAGAAACGAGACTCACTCATACTATATGCATTAATGCGCCGTGTTTGTATGGAAACTCGGCAAAGAATGAAACGAGCAGACGATTTTAGTGTTACTACCACCTTGGCCACAGTTAGCAGAGATATTATAAATCAATGTATGAAATATTTGTTATGTGCATTTGTTGCTATCAAACTAAAGGTTTCCGTTATTGAGATCGGTGTGAGAGACCAAAACAAGCGGAGATATATGCAAAACCTATTATTTGGCTGAGATACCTTCCATACTGTCCCATAATCAAAACAACAATTACTAAAACCTTTGTAAACTATAAGGAGACAAGTAAATACAAATACAAAACCATGTATTTATTACGTTACTTTAATATCCCACAATATTGAATATATTAATTTTGTCCCGTTCGTATGTAACTCGGTTTCCTAATCATTGCAGTGTACATGCTTATGGAAGTTTGTTTTCGTGTAGAGTTTCCTTGTCACTGTTGTATATATGGACATGGAAGATGATGTGCACGTGTATCTCAGTGTCTTATATACAGTTGTGTGAATGGTTATGGACCATGACGTATACAACTCTTAGTTTCCCAGAAACTATTTTTATATTGTTATCTACATTGATTTGTGCATGTAGTCCAGTGTCTTATATACAGTTTTATGAGAGCTTAGTGTCTCAGAACTGTTTTTACAAGGTTATCTATGATGATCTGTGCATGTAGCTCAGTTTCGTAGAAATTGGTTTCTGATGGTTGCCTACGATATGCAGTTTCCTACACAATTGTGTATGTTTGGTTATAAAACGTCCCATTCACGTACGTGGTTTGGCCCATATAATATAAACTGATGGTTATAATGATTGAAAAATAACGAAATAAAGACCCGTTCTCCTTCTCCTTGTACAAATTTAAATTCTGGATTCAATGTTAAACTTTGAACTTTGTTACTAGCTTAACTCATTTCAGTATTGATCAAGAAAAACATTGATTTCATTATTATAGAGAAAGCTTGATTTTAGTATTTATATAGAGCAAGATTGATTTTATTATTCATATAGAGAAAGTTTCATTTTAGTATTCATATAGAGAAAGCTTGATTTTTGTATTCATATAGAGAAAGCTTGATTTTTGTATTCATATAGAGAAAGTTTGATTTCTTTATTCATATAGAGAAAGCCTAATTTAATTATTCATATAGAGATGGCATGATTTCAGTATTCATAAAGAGAAAGCTTTATTTTAGTATTCATAAAGAGAAAGCTTGATTTCAGTATTCATACTGAGAAAGCGTGATTGTAGTATTCAGTAAAAGAAAGCTTGATTTCAGCATTCATGAAAAGAAAGCTTGATTTTAATATTCATTTAAAGAATGCATGATTTCAGTATTCATTAAGAGAAAGCAAGATTTCAGTATTCATATAGAGAAAGCTTGATTTTAGTATTCAGTAAGAGAAAGCTTGATTTTAGTGTTCACATAGAGAATGCTTGATTTCATTATTCGCATAGAGAAAACTTGATTTTAATATTCATATAGAGAATGATTGAATTTAGTATTCATATAGAGAATGCTTGATTTCATTATTCGCATAGAGAAAGCTTGATTTCAATATTCATATAGAGAACTCTTGATTTCAGTATTAATATAGAGAAGGTTTGATTTTAGTATTCATATAGAGAAAGCTTGATTTCATTATTCTTATAGAGAAAGCTTGATTTCAGTATTCATATAAAGAAAGTTTGATATTAGTATTCATCTAGAGAAAGCTTGGTTTTAGTATTCATTAAAAGAATGCATAATTTCAGTATTCATTAAGAGAAATCAAGATTTCAGTATTCATTAAGAGAAAGCTTGCGTTCATTATTCATTAAGAGAAAGCTTGATTTCAGTCTTCATTAAGAGAAAATTTGAGTTCATTATGAATTAGGAGAAGCTTGATTTCAGTATTTATGTAAAGAAAGCTTGATTTTAGTATTCATATAGAGCAAGAATGATTTCAGTATTTATATAGAGAAAGTTTGATTTCAGTATTCATATAGAGAGAGCTTGATTGTATTATTCATTCGGAGAAAGCTGGAATTCAGCATTCATTAAGAGAAAACTTGACTTCAGTATTCATTACGATAAAGCTTGATTTCAGTATTCATCTTGTTAAAGCTTGATTTTAGTATTCTTTGTGACAAAGCTTTTTTTAAGCAGTCATATAGAGAAAGAATGAATTCAGTATTCAGAGAAAGTTTGAGATCAGTATTCATTAAGAGAAAGCATGATTTCAGTATTTATATAGAGAAAGTTTGAGATCAGTATTCATTTAGAGGAAATATGATTTCGGTATTTATATTGAGAAAGTTTGCGTGCAGTATTCATTACGAGAAAGCTTGATTTTAGTGTTCACATAGAGAAAGCTTGATTTCATTATTGATATAGAGAAAGCTTGAGTTTAGTATTCATTAAGAGAAAGCTTGGTTTCAGAATTTATCTAGAGAATTAATGAAATTGGTTAGCAATATCACTCTTGATGAATGCTGAAAAAACAGTATATACGTTAGATAATGTGGTCATCGTTACAACACGGTCCACACTACTGTCTTAATATCGGACTCCTTGGTTAAATAGATCCATTTACAATTACATCTTGCTTGTCATTATCATCATCATTGCTAACGTCTCTTGTTTCGCAAGTTATCTACACAAACCACTTATCCACCCATACCTTTTATGATTCATCATCACGATTGAGTTCATAACGTCATACGGAACATATTATATGGTTGTGTCGAATTATTTCAATCTACCGTTATTGAATGCAATGCATTTTCAAGTTAGGACAAAACGGCTTGTTATGGCGTGCTTAATAAATAACATCTATTCTAATTGGGCGATACAGTTGCGATTTAGTTAAACTAGGTTGCGAATTGTTAAAAATACATTCGGGGCAAATAAGACCATCTGTAGTCGGATACATATAAAGGATACATATACAAACTTGGACCAAAGATATATAATTAAAGTTGATAATCCATATCTAACACCATATATATAATGTTTGATGGAATAATCAAGTAAGTATATTACCAACAAGAAATTAATGAAGATATATGCCGTCATCGCCTTTGCATGTACGATATGGAAGTAGTCAAACGCAATTATACACTTTCACGAATAAGGACTCAATCATGTTGAATCCATGAATCTTCGCTACTCCACTCGCATAGCGTCAGATAATGTATTATCAGTGAATTAGTCTTTACGATTCCATAATGCCGTTTTCTGCTGCATCTCACAAAGCTGCACCATTTTGACCCAACTGGAATTTCTTTTCATAATCACAAAGCTGCACCATTGATCAAACTGGATTTTCATATTTCACCTGCAACTTGGTATGCCACCGGCACGTAAACGTGACCATTTCATCGCCAATAGCAATAGCTTAAACAGAGGCTGATTGTTTGCCAGCAAAGTGCAAACATTTCAAACTCTTTCCACGTCATTCATATCACAGATCACAAACATGTCAAGCAACATCAATTGACAGCAACTCTTATTATCTAAAAGATTCATGTCACCGTTGTATCAAATTGTACTTGCCACCTGAATGAAACTGTCTTTAATCGTTTAGTCATCTTAAAACCAATTAACAGAAATCGCCGCAACAGGTTTCATGTATGTCTAAAGGTTATACTGTGTAATTATAGAAGAGGTTGAAGATTGGTTTCACATCAGTCTGGTCCTGAGTAATACAGTATTGTTTGCGTTTCAAGTATATATTTGAATCACTTACCTATATATGTAGTATGGGGGACGTACTCGAAATACTCCTTTATTGAAATCTTCCCCAATTGTTCTGATATTTCCTATAAAGGATCCTTTTAAATAGCATTATTATTCATCAAAGTTTTAATTTAATACAGGCAATTTGGAAAATTAATCGAAAACAATTGAGGAGTATATTGCTATATAATGACAACAATCGTACGTTAGTCCCGATTAGTAGGTCATTAGTAGGTCATATCATTTTTGTACAGGTGGGTACATATACCACGAACGAATGGTTTGTATAGCCAAAAGAGGCCTGTAACCATACTGCGGGCACAGTTTTTGATTATTATCTACTTATCTATTTTCAGTTTTTGCTATAATTATAAAGGATGTATTTACTTGTAAAGCACAACAAGTAATCACTAAAGTCAGGCTATTTTGGGTTAGGTAAAGTCATATTCAATCTTAAATTCATATATGAGGCTGTATACAAATAAAACATTCTATATAATTGAATAATCCATCTCCATCATGATGTTCTATTGTATTTTATGGAGCACATTTTTCACTTTTGCAGTGTAGTTTCGCATCTTCCGCATTTCCCTAGAACAACAATACTCCCATTTTCGTGTCAAATTCTGTTCTGCAAGAAGAGTTATATATTCTTCCGACTTGCATAATTTAACAACTTAATTTATCGCATAGATTTCAGGCATTCGATGGATGTTTGTAGAACGTAAGCGATACCTGTGTATTTTATGTTTGAACAGTGTGTAAAACTCCTGCGAAATCAGGGACGATAAATCCTATGGCAGAAGTGGAGATTGGACAAAACTACACTTACAGATGTGACATTAATCTCTTCAAGAAAGGAGATGAGAACCCAACAATCACATGTCTACATGACGGTAGCTGGACATCGACAAATTTTATTTGCGGTAATTGAACAATGCAATTCATCACATGACTTCAATTTGATATGGTTCAATGGTTCAAGTGACGTCATAGCATCCTACAAATGCAAAGGCACGCTGCCACAGACACCCGTCGCAATATATACGTATTGTCCGTTACTTCATCCATAACATCATCCTACATTATATAATATTGCATTAAACTGCATAATAAATAACTAATAAACTCTTTGAGACATGAAATTTGACATTGGTCATAATCAATGTCATTACTTTCTTTGTAATAAGAGAGATACGCAAGTTTAGGAATTAGTGCTTTTACATGTATGTATGTATGTATGTATGTATGTATGTATGTATGGATGTATGGATGCATGCATGCATGCATGCATGCATGTATGTATGTATGTATGTATGTATTTATGTGTGTGTTTGTGTGTGTGTGTGTGTGTGTGCATGCATGTATGTATGTATGTAACGCTAGAAACAGTTTCGTAACGATACTGACATTTTTCGTTCCCTTTCAGTAACACAGAACTGGACACTGGATACAGTCTATCCAAATAACATACATAAATCTGAAGTAATCAGTAACCAGACAGGGATTCATTTGTCGACATGCATGCAAGAATGTGACAAGGATCCGACCAAGTGTTTGTCCTTCTTTTATGATAACCAAACTGGCCTCTGTGTTTTATCCTCTTCATTCCAACGAGGACTGCCAACTGGTTTTCACTTTTCTGGTGGAGTGGTATATTACACAGGCAAGTATTACAAGCTTGTCATCCAGATGGATTAGTTATTACACAGGTGCGTATAAGGCACTTGTCATACAGATATATAAGTTTAATACACATTCAATTGTTAGAAAACTGTCATGGATTGGTCTATTATACAGGCAAGTATCAGAAAATTGTCCATATATAGATTAGTCTATTACACAGGCAAGCAGTATCAAATTAGTACACTGATTGATTGGTCTATTACACAGCGAAGAATTAGAAAATTGTCAAGCAGCTAGATTAGTCTATAACACAGATGAACCGCTCCGGTGGCCTAGTGGTTAGAGCGTCCTCCGCAGAAGCGGGAGGTCGTGGTTCGATTCCCGGCCGAGTCATACCAAAGACTTACAAAAATGGTACTAAACGCTGAATTGTTTGACGCTCAGCTTTAATAAGTTAGTGTTAGGACTGGTCTGCCTTGTCTCAAGATAATGTGAATGGGTGGGACATGATGCAACATGTCTGTGGCATGATGTTTAAATGCTAGACCTTACTATAAACTTCCTCACTGCAGACATCGTAGCGATATGACTTAAACATTGTTAATGTTACGTTAAAAATCACAATCACATAAACAAACAAAGAAACTATAACACTGATATATATTAGTTCTAAAATTGCCATACAGATGGAATTCGTATTACACAGTAAAGTTTCCGAAAGTTTTCATACAGATGGATTGTTTTTAATACTCGCAAGTTATATTTCATTGTTATATAAATGATGTTTTGAAGACGTAAATGTAATACATTCTGCCGGATATTAATAGTAAGAAAATAATAAATACTTATAAGTACTACTGCTTATGATGATTTATATATGATTTGTTTCTTTGTTATCGAAGCTATGAAAGGTGATAAAACCTGGCTTGGTAGATATTTGAAAGTTGTTTCATATCCTTCGTTGCGCGATATCAAGGGCTAATACATCGTTGGGGTCCTCGTCTTCTTTTTTTTATTTGCGTTGAAATTAAAGACTAAAGCATATTTAATATTGAAATATGTACTTAAATAACAATTACGATGAAAAGGGCAACTCAACGATGTTAAGCTTTGCTAAACATTATATCAGTTATTCTACCCATCAGTTGTGTTCTTTCCTTCTTTTTCGATTAGTCTTGCTTCTGTTTTTCTTTCTCTACTTTCTATCAAATAGGACAATATAGATTCAAATATACACCATCAAGAAGGAATGGTAGACATTATTCACTTTCCCCAATGAAATATTCAGGCCTATAGCCCAATTCCGATTCCATTATACATAAACGGTTTCTAATGTTCATAGTCGACTTCCATGAAATATTTGTTTCTTTCCTGCCTATATTTCAGTTTGTATTGAACGTGACAGATATAGTAGTAGTTGATACGAGTTTCGTAATTATTTATTCAGATGGATGTTACATGTGCTTATTGTAGTAAACTGTATTTACTATTTTTAGTGTAGTAGATTCTATTCATATAGCTTAATATGTAGTTTTCACATAAGCAGCAGAGAGGGTGAACAGACCAACTTTTTAGGCGTCAACGATGCTGCATTCTATTAAATATTACTAGGAAGTCTCAATTTGTCAAAAATTTGCCAAAAATAGACCTTTCTAGTAAATATTAACGAGAAGGGTCAATTTGGTAAACTAAAGGCTTCCTTGTAAGGTTCCATTTAGTAAAAAAAAAAGACGCCAAATATATGGCGTTCACCCTCTCTGCTGCTGTGTGTAACCGATACGATGATGAATTAGCGATATATTTTTTATATAAATGTCAAACATCGGAGAAGCACAAATAACTAGATTAACACGAGAACGGTTGGCTGCGATTAAGAAATTTCTTCCAGTGAGAGATTCTTTCAGAGATAATCTTCAAGCGCGTCAACAAGCAAAGGAAGATTTTACCACTGACACGAAAGAATTATTTAAGCCTATAACTACGGCAACTAAGGAAGTTGTAACAGCTATAAAAGAATCACAACCTACAGTTGTACCTCAGGAAAAACTTAAAAAGTCGGATGATGTTAAAGTTCAAACGCTACGAGATAAATTTACTGAAGAAGCTCTAGCAAGGATTGATAAAGATGATATAACTGATTTAGTAAAGTTTGCTGCGCTGGGATATTACACTAAAGAAAATTGATTAAAACCTACCTATAAAGGTTATATAAAAAAACGTAGGTGATTTTGCTAAAGCAGTTTACAAAATTAAAAATCAACTACCACAAATTAATAATGATGATCCAATATATCAGGCATATTTGACTGCTGTTGAACGAGAATATCTCGAAAATCAGGGAAAAAGGGGTTTATTAGTAACTGAACAACAACGACTAAAAACCGAACAAAAACGAGAGAAAGAACAACAACAACGAGAAAAACAAGAACGAGCAGAAGAACGAAAACGTACAAAATCAACTCCACAAAAACGAGGAAGACCACGAAAACAACCAGAATCTGTTATTGAAGAACCTCAACAAGAAGAACCTGAGTTTGATATATTTGGAGAAGAACCTCAAGAAGAAAAATCCGGTAGTGGATATCGTGGTGGTAATATACCCTGTTCAAGAAGTGTCCTCGATGATATATCACGGTTAGAAGTTCTCATTGGAGGAAAACGAGCTGGAAATAATTCCCCGGAAATAATTAACGAGGCAACTGAAATCTGTCAACGGTTATTTCAAGGACATGTAATGGATATCGGACTATATCGAAGTTTCATCGATGAACTTACCGATGATTATTACAGCGATTAGATATATAGCATTTAAATAAAATGATAGTACATAGTAGTATGAACAGAGCAAGACCTTATGTTGTAAATTCACGACTACCAGTTTACAAGCTCACTTATGGAAACGGACTTGGTGATATTGTCACTGGATTATTTACTAGAATTGCTCCAAAGATTTTACCTGTTGGTAAGGAAATAGCGTCAAAAGCTATTGGGGTTTTCGGTGACCGAGCTGGTAAAGTTATCGGGGAACGAGCATTTGATATGTTAGGTACCGCGAAAGAAAAACTTATGTCGTTGGCAAAACGTGGAAATAGAAATTCAAAGAAAAACGGAAATGGATTTCAACGACGAAAGTTTCAATTACAGTCTACGGAACAAATGCCCCCTAAGATAGGCAGTGCGATTAATAAAATGGCAGTTGCACGGTTAAGAAAAATTGCTGGTTCCGGGTTGGCGCGGTTAAACATTTAGATCAACTACGTTAATATAAAATGTTCAAGGACGAAATCGATGATGCTTTTAAAGTAGATGATCCCGTAGGAAGAAATAATTCTATACGTGATTATCAGTATTTTTCATATCAAGCTCATGATCCAGATACAAGATCACGAATTGAACTCAGATTCGATGACACATCTAAATACTTTTTGCCGTGTGAAGCATACATCGAAGTAGAAGGACAACTGCGGAAAGGTGATAAATCTGAATTTGTAGATGCTGATAATCTCGAAAATATTCCGATTGGATTTGTCAACAATGGAATAATGGCGTTATTTAACAACGCCCAGTATACAATTGGTTCTAGTAAGATTGAATCTATCGATAATGATGTTGATGTTGCAACCACAATTATAGGTTTAGCTAGATATTCTGATGATTTTATTAAATCTGCTGGTCATTCGATGATGTTTGCAAAAGATACTACCAATCATGCTGATCATCGTCAATTTACTATAAGACGACCGAAAAAGCATACAGCTGCTGCTGATGATGCTGATGTTGAATCTATTGTTGTAGGCAGTAATCCTAATTACAATGCGGGATTTGCATCACTAAAAGCGAACATAGATAAACTTGGTAGATTTTCATGTACGATTCCGTTGTCACATATATTTGGATTTTGCAGAGATGTCCGGCGAGTGATATTTGGTGCTAGTCATACTGTAACACTTACACGAAGATCAACTGACGATTATGCTCTTTGGCATGGTCCTGCTCCTGTACGAGATGGTACTGTAGCGCTAACAAAATTAGCGTTGTGGATGCCTGTTATGACTCCATCGTTGTCTGTTGAAACTCGGTTGTTATCATTTATGGACCGCGGAGGAAGATCAATGTTGAGTTGGTGTGATGTTACAACAGCAACTACATCTGGTACAGGTACTGGGGTTTTTACTTGGCAACTTGCATTGACGAAAAATGTTTCCGCGCCAAGACATGTTGTGTTGCAGAACTCGAATAGAACTCAAAAAATAGCCGGTGTTGCAAATGATAGTATACAATTGAGATCTCATATGATATTTGATAAATGTGATGTCAGTGAAGTATCATTGCGAATAAGTAATCAACAAGAACCCGCAGAAAATCTTATCATCGACTACGAAAATAATCAAAAAGGACGGGTTTATCACCGATTGTGGTCATTTATGGGTCGTGATCAAAACATCGATACTGGACTTCAGATATCACAGGTAGATTTTAAAGAATTGTATCCGATTTATTACTTTTCGTTGCAACATCTTGATTTATCTAAACACTCTACCGTTGATGTGAAATTCCAAGCTCGTATCGGTGATGCTCTTGGAGGATTTAGAGCAGTTGCTGTTCTTCTCAGTGATAAAAATATGATACTTGAAGGTGGTGGTGGAAGAATGAGAGTCATTGATGCACCAGTGGAAAACCTGTAATAGAATCAATCGGTGTTATTTAAAAATGTCGTATAACACTATTAATGTCACATTGACACCCTCCCAGATAAAAAAACTTCAATCGGGTTCAGCTAAAAAATGTGGAACTACGATTACGCTAAAACATAATCAAATGACCGGCGGATCAAATAAACTATCGTTCACGAAAACACAGGTTAATCATTTTAATAGCGCGCTCAAAGATAAAAAGGGAGTTCAGATTACGCTATCTGCGGCTGCAATAGCAAATATGATAAAAACCGGCGGAATATTTCCGCTGTTAGCTGCAATTCCAGGGTTGATTGCATCAGCGGCTCCGGCACTTCTTACAGCGTTAGGAACTGGTGCAGCTGGAGCACTTGCTTCTGGTGTTGTCAATAAGATAATGGGTAAAGGTCTAAACGGAAAATCCACGAGAAAAAAAAAGGGAAAGGGATTCAGACTACCAGGATGTCGATTCACGCGATATTACAAAACCAGTTAGTGAAATCTTATGAAATTTCACCAGGAGCATCTAAAGGATTTTTACGAGAAATTCTGAAAGAATTTCCAATGTCAAATTTTGATTTACTCGACGCAGTAAAAAAACTCCCAATAAAGCATTTCAGAGGTGTATTCATGAAAGATCAATTACCAGCAAAACCACAAATACCAGAAACTGGCATAATTAATCTTGATGATAACACTGGACCTGGAACTCATTGGGTTTGTTACGTGATATATCCACGTTGTATTATTTATTTTGATCATATGGATTACCACATCCGATTGAATTTGTCAAATACGTGTCTATGATTTCTTCAAAATCGCAATTACAAAGTAATTCAATTTCGCAATCAATTCCGAGAATCCAAAGGATTCCAATTTGGTATTCAACGTTGCCCACGCAGACATTAACAGATCCTCCAATATGTGGTCGAGAAACTCTTAACGCGTTAATGGTTATCTCGGCAAATCCTAAATTACCTCACAAGGCCATCCACGAGTACACAATGTTTCATCATCAATGACAGCGTCATCAGAATTTAACAAAGAAAAACGTGTATATATAACAATGTCAGATATTTTTGGAAGATCAGTACCACGTGTTTCCGCAGAGGGAGTTACTGTCGCACAGGTAAAAAAAATAATCAACAAAGCTAACTCCGCGATAGCAAACTTAGATGAATTAAAAAAATACATGATCAAATAAGCGCTAACACACAATTACAAAAAACCATCGATGACATTAAAGTCACTGCTGGTAACTCCGTCAGCGATATAAAAAAACTACGTGACGATTATAACGATCATATAACCAGGTTTAATGAGCTCCAACAGGATATCATCAATGTTGGAATTCCTATGACGGATTTTTTTGGTAATCCACGTGTGACTGCACCGAATCTCACAACGATAAAAGATTCTATGTTAGAACTAGCAGCACTTCAAACCAAATATGAAGAACATGTAAAATCCTTTAATACATTTCGAAGAAATATAGTTGATAAATTTCTCGGATCTACATTTGATAAACTCGATATAAAACTTCCAGATATTAAGAAATCCATCGATGAACTTACAACGAAAACAAATGCCATAATATCAGATGCAACTAGAATGATAGCAATACTTGAAAAAACAAAAATTCCTCATGATAAAAATATCATCAACAACGTAGTATACACGATTCAATACGGATCATATACGTGGATACCTACAAATAATATTTTACACGTTACTGCAGTCATAAAGGGAATTTATCGATTAACGTTAGTAACACCAACCTTGTTTAATATATCCTTATCGAGTTCATCTGGAGTCAATAATACGATATCAACAATTATCGACAAGGATACAACTGAACAATTCACGATCATATCCACTGATAATAATCTAGCTAGGGTTTCAATGTCATGGTATGTTGAATTTGTAGCTGATTTAAGTAAACAGTTAAACTAGAAGTTTCAATTGGAAAATCAAAGATTTTCATCAACGAAGATTTCAAAGAATTGTTGACGTCGTTAATAGATAAAATGTCAACGATGGCAAAGTCAACGGAGATGATTTCATCACCAACGGTATTTGAATATCGTTATAACACCGTCAAAGAATATCAAAACAAACTTGGAGCGTTAATTACCGAGTATAAAACAAAAAAGAAAAAATACCAGCGTAGAATCACCGTGTTAGATGTAGCTGTTTACTCGGTATCAGGCGTAATCACAGGCGCTGGAATAATATTGTCGACGATGACAATGACAGCTCCAGTTGTTGTACCAATTTGTATATCTGCGGCTGCAACAATCACTGGAATATTTACCACGATAACAAAAAAATATCATCGTGTTCTCAACAGAAATTACACGATTACGCTGTTAAACTTATCACTGTATCAAACGCTGTTTCAGAATTATCAATGTTGATCTCGTCAGCGATTGATGATCAAATAATCACCGATGATGAGTTCTCGAAGATGGTACGGTTATATGATTCAACTATTTCAAAGTTGGAGCGCGATAACAATAATAGCAACAACAATGACATCATCGCAAGAAATCCTTCAACGAATAGCAACAAACACCGCCAACACAAAAACAAAGTTGATCTCGATAGTAACGAAAACACCGGAGTTCAGCGTTGAATTTAATCCTCCGTTGGCGGTATTTGCAATCGCGTTAACGCAATTAAGATGCTACTACAGTTGGCCCAATGTAAGATCAACGCCGTTGAATGGTAAGCCTCCCAATAACAGTTTCACGTTCACGTATAGAAAAACTAACCCGGATAAAACAAAATCTGAACCAGAATCACACACAATATATCTGCCGACGGGTGTATACGACATCGAAGATATCAATGACGCAATCATAGAATCAATCCAGGCAATCACAGGACCAAATATCATCGAAGTCAAAGATGAACCTGATAAATACCCCATTGAAATAAAAGGACACGAGCCGCTGTTGTCAACGGTCATCGAAATAAATTCACCTGACTACGCCGTGGATATATACAACAGCTCAATTAGAACATTATTAGGTTATCCTGAGTTTATTCCAGGGACCGTTGATATAGCGGACCTACCGCGGGAACCATTGAAATCCGATTACGTTTCCACGAAGGAGGATTATCATGGTTTTTATCTTGGTGATGTTGATGGTATAACTAAGCTTGTATATAACGTAGAAATAATAGTGCGGGCTGCACATCCATCACTAGATTCTATTATTTTAACAGATGTTAAAACTGTTGAAGATACTTTTAGATTAATAAACACTGATTTTAATCGATTTCTAGGTTATTTAATAACTGCAATAAGTGAAATTCCACCACGTCGCAATGACGTCATCAAATTCAACGAAGTCTGTAATCAAATTATCTCCGATATGGAATTTTATAACAGTAAAATGATTAAAATTATTCTCACTAGTAGTCTTAAAACGAGAACAGATTTTGCAACAAAATATAAAATCCGCGTCGAAGATATTTCCACGTTTAAGCTTCCAGGATATAACGTACCATGGATGCGTCAAAAACTCAGCGACACCATCGATGAATTCTTCCCACGGATTCACAAAGCATGGTTGGATAGTCTTCCTGCGTTTCATCCGAGATTACCAGAACCTAAATACGCCGACTTCATCGATGATAAATTACCAATTGTTGCACAACTAGATTATTCCGATGATGGCTTTTTTCGTACATTAACTGCGCCAGATGCAACAAAACATTATCGTGTAATAACAAACGAACAGAGTTCCGAGTATATAAGAGATGGTCCTGTCACGTGGACGTTTACATCAGCGTCTACCGGAAAAAGTTTCACTGTGTCATACAATAATTTATCTGCGAGATTCAACAACATGGACGATTATATCAAACTCACCAACAACAACTTCGAAATGTTATTCAAGTATCTCTCGGAAATTATTTAAACTTTTCAGATGTAACAATTACACGTGATTTAATCAAACAACATCAACGACAATTAAATCACATTATCGCTGATATGAATTCGTTAACGAAGACATTACTTGATACGGTAGCATCCGATAAAGATTTTCAAAGAATGTTTTCGCTAACAGAAAAAACTCTACCTGATTGGAAACCTCCAGGGTATGATATACCAGCGTTAAAAGCATCAACGAGAAAACTCATCAATGATTTCTTTCCTCAGATTCACGCGTTATGGTTTAAACTAATTCCACCAGAAGCAATTCTAACGTCGTCGAATTCAGTGTACCGCAATAACAAACACAGATCTCCCGGCAACGTTGATATATCATCGGTGATTGCAATACATGTTATCTGTGATAGTATCTTGGGAAGTTTCTCCGTGGACGTTTCAAAATCAAACAACGCCAACCAAGGATATATCATGTACACGTTCTCACCAGACGTATCCCCGGGGAGTCTTATAGTAAAAAACCCACCTAATTTGACTTATCTCGAGCCCATTAATCCATTTCTGTCCAGGATGAATTTTTCAATAACCGACCAAGATTTTAACCTAATTGACCTTCGCGGGGAAACACTACAAATAACGCTAGATGTAAAGTCTTAAGACTTCAAAGTCGTAAACAATTTTCAACAACGGTTTTCATTTCAAATTAAAAAATGAAAAATCCTTTAGATTTTTAAAAACTGCTTTAATAATGTATCATCACACGAGAGTATCTATCTATGATAAAGAACTTCTTGTGGACGCTATCAGAGAGGTATTCAGCGGAGCAACAACAAGTGAATTTGAAAATCCTTCAGATTTTTACGTGGATATAGTCATAGATAACCTAGGTCAGGAAAAGTTTTTATTGACTGATTATCAACTGTTAAATCTTCAGCAAAACGTTATAACCGTAGTACGATTAACCCGTGATCAAATAATGCAATACACTCATTCATGTTTATCCGTGGAAGATCTTAAAAAAATCTTGAAATGGGAAATCTAAAGGATTTCAAGAAAGAATTTTCATCTAAAAAAAAATCTTACATATTTTCTAAAATTTTTCATTGAAATTCTAAAAAAAAATCACTACGTGAACTTTATACTTCCCTGTTACACTAACAGGTATTATACATGACAATTTTACTTCCCTGTTGTTGACACAGGTTTTTACAAATTTGTTCAGTCGCGTATTACCTGTGTACGTGACAACAAAGGAGGCTCTCTACGCGTGGGGCTCAACTTGTTCCATTAACGTTTTCAACTGTCTCACCTTACAATTGATAAGTTTTCTGCTTTCATATTCAGAACTTAATTGCTTTCTAATATGTTCTACGATCTTACATAATGGTACAAAAGCATTAACGTCTTCGGTTTTAACTAAACTTTCACGGATAAGTTTTTGTACGCGCTTAATTAAAAATATTTCTTAGCGAGTACATATTTTCCATTATTTTCTGCAAATTGTATATCGTCAAAATCGGTCATGATTTGATCACAATCTAACCCTGAACATAGTTTAATATTTTGATCTTTAAGCTTGTTGATTTCAACAATAACGCATCTGATATTTTCAGAATTCATATATATGAAAAAGTATATTTGTTGAATTGTTTGAATGGAAACTCAAACAGTGAAATTAAAAATCGAAGATTTTCCAAACAATTCAACAAAATGAATTCTAGACACGCTAAGGTGCTGGTCATCTTAGCATATCCAGAAGCTTAATGTGTTATGGTTATATACAATGGATGACGACGGCACATTACAACCCCGCTGATCTAGTGGGGACGGCGGTTGTATTATACATATACGACAGCACAATTACACCACATCACCGTTTTGAACCCCCTTGGTGTATTTATACATCAAGCGGCGCTCAACGGTTACATATAATCACGAAGCGTATTCCCCACGAGTAGAGTCTAACTCGGATAGCGGGTTAGACCTACAAGAGGATACGTTTGGTGCGTGGACACGGACAAACACATAACAAATAGGTGATTGTGGTCAATGAATTGATTCAACCCCGCTGATCTAGTGTTGGACGGCGGTTGTATTATACATATACGACGGTACTTACAACTCCTGATCTAGTGTATAGGCGGTTGTATATATATATTATACATATACGACGGCACACATTACAACCCCTGATCTAGTGTGTAGGCGGTTGAATACGGTACAACAATGGTATTTACAATGAATTGAATCAATGACAATTGTTATATACAAATGCAATGAATGACGACGGTACAACAATGGTATTTACAATGAATTGATTCAATGACAATGAATGACGACGGTACAACAATGGTATATACAATGACAATGGTATAATACAATGAATTGATTCAATGAATGACGACGGCACAACAAACGATTATGGTATAATACAATGAATGAATTGATTCAATGGATATATGACAATGGTATGTACAATGAATTGATTCAATGACAATGGATGACGCGGGCTATTCTACATTCAAGTACAAAACAAACCTCAAAATCAAAACCTGGTTTGAATGTCAATAATAACGTTCACACCACGTGTGACGGTGTGGTTTGTTTTTGTACTTGAATTTCGAGCTAAAGCCCAAATATAACACAGACGGATTTGTATATAACCACTCATTAACGCGTACGTAGATAGTGTGGTGTGGTGATTTTATTTTTTTGTTGTGTTTGTTAGCGATCACTGACAACGTTGAAATAACACATAATACTTGAAGCAGACACTAAAAAAATATTTAAATACGACGTGTATATAAAATAGTTCTGTTAATGTTTGAAAAAACGAAAATCAGTTATGTGTTATTGATATTTATGACAATTATAACAGCCAATCAAAAACTATTTCCGTGTTCACCAACGGTAACTCTGTCATTGGTGATTTGTCGCACGCGTTATACCTAAGGGAGTTATCTCCGCTAATTCACATAAACAAATCGAATACTATTATTGAAGCGTTTTGAAAAAGCGGTCTTATAAACCCCCTCTGCTACGTTTTGAATTGAGGAGGAACAAATATCGAAAAGCCTACCAGCTGAAGTCATAGACGGAAATGTAATCTCCACATTGTCAGTATTAATTGATTTTACAGCTCTCTTCCCAATTAATTTACAGGTACCAGTTCTTCCTCGTTTTATGTTTTCGCGTTGTGTAACGGCTTCTAAATTATTTAGGGAATTATCAGTCTTAATCCGATTTATGTGATCAATAACAAGACCATCCTTGATCAATCCGTTAAACACTTCATAGACAAATCTGTGATTATGATAAGTTTTCCCTCCAGCAGAAAATATCAAATATCCCTGATTAGTCATAGCACCAACAGATTTCTTATTTTTACAGTGTCTAACAACACCATCACGAGAAGCTTCGTAATTTTCAATAACAGGATGTCTTTTGAAATTCTTGGTTCATTTGTATACTAATATACTTTTATTTGTCTAATTCGTTAATTGGCTGAATTATAACATTGGCAAATCTGTCTATGTAGTCCTGAGCAGTTTTTATGATTTTGCCGTTGGCAACGTCGTTGACAGCGTCAGGATTTTTTATTCTTCGCTTGTCATAATAACGCTTCAACTCTCTATAACGCTTACCCCCGCAACTAATGCATAACTGCGATTTGCCTCTAACACCTACCCCACAATACAGGCACGGAAGAGGACCATTGCTCCCCCGACGAAAACTTTGCATATGATACCCACAGAATTCATTTCTGCATGATTTGTTACACGGAGTCTTTGATCCAATCATGAGCCATTTGCAATGATTCATTATATAAAAAACGTTTTATTTAAATACTTGTTTTAATTATAATATGAAAGAGTTCAAGAGATTAACGAAAATTAATCGAGATAGAGTCGTTGTTAAACCGAAACGTCTAAAGGACGATAGCATGAAGGAGTTCAAGAGATTAACGAAAATTAAACCCGGATTTAACAGAGATAGAGTTTCTGTTAAATCGAAACGTAACAACGACGATAGCATGAAGGAGTTCAAGAGATTAACGAAAATTAAACCCGGATTTAACAGAGATAGAGTTTCTGTTAAATCGAAACGTAACAACGACGATAGCATGAAGGAGTTCAAGAGATTAACGAAAATTAAACCCGGATTTAACAGAGATAGAGTTTCTGTTAAACCGAAACGTCTAAAGGACGATAGCATGAAGGAGTTCAAGAGATTAACGAAAATTAAACCCGGATTTAACAGAGATAGAGTCGCTGTTAAACCGAAACGTCTAAAGGACGATAGCATGAAGGAATTCAAGAGATTAACGAAAAAATTAAACCCGGATTTAACAGAGATAGAGTCGCTGTTAAACCGAAAGGTCTAAAGGACGATAGCATGAAGGAGTTCAAGAGATTAACGAAAATTAAACCAGAATTTAATCGGGGTACTAAATTCGATCTCGATAGAATCTCTGATATAAAGGAGTTCGAGAGATTATTGAAAATTACGCCTTGGAAAAATACTAGGTTTAATCTCGATAGAATCTCTGATATACCAAAAAGTCTAATAGATGACAAAACCCTGTTGAGTAAAATCAGCGACTGTTTTAATGAATTTAAGCGCGATGGAGCATCTCATGCGTGGACGACATTTCGAATTATCAATGATGATGTCAATATACCCGTAATCGATGCTACCATGAACGACACAAGAGCAGCTGAGATACTTTCACACCTTGGCGAGCCAACGGGGAAATCCAAAGGTGTAGCATCCAAGGGTGTAGCATCCAAAGGTGGAAATTCCAAAGGTGTAGCATCCAAAGGTGGAAATTCCAAAGGTGGAAATCCAAAGGATTTCAAACAAAGCAATTCCCAAAAGAAGTATTTTTTTAGAATAAAATTCATTATCAAAGACGAAGGTGAATGGATTATCAGAGATAAATTTGATCCAATCCTCAAGGATAAAAAACTGTCATTGTGAGTAGAGATTCCAAACCAGGAATTTTAACTGGAATTGACAAACCATACTACGAGAGATCTTACCCTGCAACAGCAGTTGTTTACGAAATATATCCGTTAAATGATAAGCCAAGTATCACAAAACTAGCTCCGATGAAAACATCGTCGATGTTGAATTGTGTAGCAACACGGGTAATGGAACACTTCACAAATGCATCCCGGGGAAACAAACTAACTGAACAACGACGAAAAAAAATAACCGAATGGGAACTGACAGTGAAACAGCGCGGGGCATCAATTCAAGATATAACCAAATTAGAAGTATCATTAAGATTTCCAATATCGGTAGCGACGATAACCGGAGAAGTATTATACGAACCGAAATATCAATCGCGAGGAGCTCCAATTGAAATTATTGATCATAACAAACACGCGTGGACACCTGCAGTAAATACATTTCCACGAGAACGAATCGTAAGATATATCCCCCGGAAATTTTCCGGGCAATTTTGTAAAGATGTGTTCCACGAAGAGAGGTTATTCGATGCTATTGTTGCGTTGTGTAAAGATGATCCCGTATCGGTGTGGTTACTTCGCAGCGCTGAAGATTCCGAATCAGGATTTGATCAATTTGTAAGACCAAATGGTGAATTATATCGCGTTGAAGAATTAGATAACAGAATGAGAAAAATCGCTAATGAATTTTCACCGGAGAGTTTCCATGAAAAACTACTCACGAATAGCTTTACAATTCCATCAGTGGTAGCTCACTTCGCAAGAGAGAAAAACTCATGGCGTCCAACACGAAGTGATTTTCTCGAGGATGTCAAATTGAGTTGCGTCGAATTTGGTCATGGAGGATTGTGGAATACAAAATACTCACGTGATAGTATGATTTCAATTGATATATCCGCGTGTTATCCTGGAAGTTTTCTCGGGTATGGAGAATGCGCTGAGTATTTTAAACGATTTGGACACCCCACGCATGAAATGACTCGTGTTGCGATTAATGGTCGTTTGCCTGATTTTGATTTAACCGGATTCGCTCGTGTGATATCATTTGAATTTGCTGCAGGGTTACATCCTTGTAGTTATCTTTGGCTTGGTAGACACCTATCTGTGAAACACTGGATGCCAATTGTGTTATTGCGGTATATGATTGATTGTGAGATGTTACAATCGTTGATCGTCGGTGAAGCTATTATATGCTATCACGCGCAGAAGGATGTTTGGTTACCAAAACCGGATTTAGATGAAATAATACGCGAACACCGAGAGCATTTTCCAGATTTAAGCGAGGAAGAAATCATGAAATTGTCTAGGCAGTTATTTGAAATTAAAAACAAAACAGCCAAAGATTTCGGACGAAAAATAATTGGTAAATTCACTCAAGGTGGAAGATATGACAACACAAAATACTCTTCGAGGTTGATCATAGACAACGCAGAATACGATTTTATTGTAGCGGATTTAACGAAACAGGGAAAACTTGTAACCCGTAAGGATGCTTTTCTATCCAATGGTGAGAAATTAGGTACGGTTGTTACCTACTGTGATGGATATAGTTGTCAATACACACATTTGAGAAGTTCTATGCTAGCCTATGCTTGTATTAATCTATTTTCGATGATAAATAGATTTCCAGATACCGCGGTTAGAGTAGCTACTGATACACAACAAATACAGATCAGATGTAGCGGCATTCACAGATCCCGAGGAAAATTGGGGGCGTTGGCGATTTAAAAAAGAAACACTAAATGAGTATTGTAAATCCGCAAACGTTGCCAACGACGATAAATATCTTTGTTGTGACCGCGCTGAAATTCAATCAGAATTTTCTAATGCACCACCCGTATCTGATCCGATATGTAGATACAAGACAGTTTATTTAAACGGTTGTGGTGGATCAGGAAAGACAACTCGTGCAATTGAATTATTTCGTCGGTCAACCATGATTGTGTTAACACCAACTCACAGACTCGCCAGAGAGATGATAGCGCGGGGAGTAAAAGCCTGTACTTATCACAGCTTCTTTCGATGGAAAGGCGATACATGGACTCCTGATCGAATGGGTGATAAATTCATTCCTGAAATCATAATCTGGGATGAAATATGCATGGTATCGTTGACAGTATTACAGATATTTCTTGAATGGTTGTTAAATAAAAACACAAAGGTCGTCATGTGCGGGGATCACGGCCAACCACAGCCATTTGTTGGTGGATCTCCACATGAGTGGTTGAAGAATCATGTAGACTATTATGAAGAAATTAATACCGACCATAGATAACTTGATGAAAAATTACGAGAATTCAAAGCGCTAATTAGATTACAACCGGATAAAATCCAATGTGAAATAGCGCGTGAAATAATTTCAGAAACTCCCATGAATGATTTTTGGGAAACATGGAGACCAAATGATTTAATAATCGCGAGTAGAAAAATAGTCAGAGACGCACTTCAGATGAAGTTATTTGAAACGCATAAGTGTAAATTTGCAACACTTCCAGTACCGTTGTGTTATAGACCTTCGAATACACGAAAGCAGAATATCGACGTTGACATTCCTGGACAACAACAAAAACAGAATTTAGTATTAAATGATATTGTGCTGGTTGATATCAGCGTCGTCGAAGATGCATTGCGTGCTGATAAATCCCCATGGACGTTAGGTTATGCAGCAACAATACACTCTTCACAGGGATTAACTATCACAGACACAATTGTTTGGATAGTAGATAATCACATTGAGTGGTCAAATTTAGTTTATCTCGCAGTGTCCAGAGTACGGCGAATAAACCAACTTCGAAGAATTGTTGTTGACGATGCCAGTGGCGATATTGTCAGCGCCGATGATATCATCCGGGACATAATCAGAAAAAAACTCTCTGGTTATAAACAACAGGATAAAAAAAATAATAGAAAATTTGACATTGATGCTGAATTAATAATTACGCTGAAGCAACAACAGAATAATCACTGCGCAAGTTGCAATTGTATAATGCGTTGGAGTTGGTCGAATAAAGATCCTCGCCAATTTACCGTAGACAGAAAGAATAGCAGCGTAGGTCATACCAACGATAAGGTTATGTTGACTTGTCTTGAGTGCAACAGACGCCGGGGTGCTAGTTAAGACCACGCGGTGGTAATTGAGTATCCTCTGGTATCACTTGCAGTTGTTGTCGAGTAAATTCTCGCTGAGGAGCAGTTGAATCCAGTTTATAGATTGCTGGTCTAGAAAAGCTAGCGTTTCCACCAGTTGATCGTGTTATGCCGGATATCTTATGCGTCGTGACGCTCCAAATAGGATCAGTAGCTCTTTTTTTACCACCCTCAAGCTCTCCTGGTTCGTATAAGAACCTTACAGTGACATTACTACCAAGAATTGGTTCTTTGAAATCTTTTTGTGGTTATACGGGTATATACTTCTTTTTAATAGCGTTGCTAGGTTTCATGTTTATTGTTCTAGTAATTTCATTATTGATTGCGGTAACTACACCTGGTAATCTCTTGACCCATTCACGGGATCGTTTATGTTGAATACATTCTTTCGCGTATTGATATCCAAATAACCGCTCAGCAAGTGTCCGATTAAACCGTTCAACAATTGCCTGATCGCGATGTAACGCAGTATGTCCTCGTCTGATGGCGACATTGTGATCTTTCATCGTTGTTAAAACAGCACCTTGAAATTCCTTGCCAGGATCAACTTGTAACAGATTTGGCCAGCGGTGTGGACCTCGTCGATAAATTTTTTCAAATGCAGAAGCCACTTCAGTTGATGATTTTGTCTTTAGCGGTTCTGCTTGTTTGTATCGACTCGCAATATCAACTACGGTTAACGCGTATTTGTAACCGTTGTCATGTGGTAAAAATAGTATATCAGCTTGATGAACTTCATTAGGAACTGTCACATTAAAAACCAAGTAGTTAATTTGTTTCGGCGGCGGTAGATAAATTTGCCATATCGCCTGTTTCGATAACCAATCCGCCGCTGTAGTTTTTTTCACCGCTGATGCGCTAGCGAGTTTACTGATTGCTGCCTTACCTCTCCAGTATCCTCTTGGAGAATAGTAAATAGATTCCATATTATTAATTACCCGCACCAAATATTAATTTACCTTTCATAGCTGATTTTATTAACCACGAAGCCAATTTTTCTTTTAACGATTTATCTGGAATGGCATTCAACGCGTGAATCAACGCTACATCTGCGAGATGACGCTGTTGTAGATCACCGCTACGGTAAGCTTTATCATGTATACGACATGCTTCATCGATAGCGTTTATAGGATTTTCTCCCTGACGTGGATTATTTTGATCATCAAGTCTTATATCTAATCTTGTTCCTGGTCCACAATAATTATACCCTGGAAGGTGTTTTTCACCTGGATATTTTGACCATGGTAACCCTGGGAGTTTAGCTAACTTTGCGGCGATATCTCCACCGGTTTTTTTTTTAAAGGATTTTCCTTCAAAGGATTTTTCAGAAATCGATATTTTTTTGTACCGCATATTTCACACTTGCTGGTGACCGCGCTTCGATTATTTTTTGTGGTAACAGTCGTTGGGTCATTAGTCGGTGTACGCGCTCTACATTTCACACAATATAGATCCATAATTATATTTATGTTATGTCAACAAATGGAAGTGATCGATTTCTCCGCGTTGAAGAAACAACAGCCGATAAAACATCATCCGATGTTACCAAACTCAATAAGAATGATTATCATTGGACCTTCCGGAAGTGGTAAAACCCAGTTGTTGTTAACGATGATAATGAAGTATTTAACATGGGATAAGTTATATTTGATTGCCCCAAGCGTAGATGATCAACATTGTTATAAAGTGTTAAAAGATTACAACGAAAATGCTTCAGAAGCTTACGGTGACAGCGTAATTGAATTTATCACTGACATTGAAGAGGCGCCATCCGTGGATGACTTGGATGGATTCGTTAATAATCTAGTCGTGTACGACGATGTTATGTTGGACCAACAAAAAAATCCGGCTAGAATATTTTCCCGAGGACGTCACAAAATCTCTGACGTGATATATGTAACTCAGCGGTATACACAAATTCCAAAAGTTATCCGGGACAACTGCAATTTGTTATGCGTGTTTAACGGAGTTGATACTCATACTCTTAGAAATATTTGGCAGACTTGGTGCCCTGACATGGATTATAATCGATTTCAAAATTTCTTTAGCGGCGCTAGAGCTACCCCACATGGATTTGTAACGATAAGTATACACGATCCTCGGACACGATATCGAATTGGATTAGACCGCATCTATAGCTAATTCAGTTAGCGTAACGCATATTTCTTAATCGCAGCCAACCGTTCTCGTGTTAATCTAGTTATTTGTGCTTCTCCGATGTTTGACATTTATATAAAAAATATATCGCTAATTCATCATCGTATCGGTTACACACAGCAGCAGAGAGGGTGAACGCCATATATTTGGCGTCTTTTTTTTTTTACTAAATGGAACCTTACAAGGAAGCCTTTAGTTTACCAAATTGACCCTTCTCGTTAATATTTACTAGAAAGGTCTATTTTTGACAAATTGAGACTTCCTAGTAATATTTAATAGAAGGCAGCATCGTTGACGCCTAAAAAGTTGGTCTGTTCACCCTCTCCGCTGCTACATATATTAATAGCGTAATTGTATGTATTCCAATAGTTCAATAGGTTGTAGGCATGTAGTATAGTATAATGTATTCATTTAGTTTCCATGTGAGAGGTAATGTTAGCATGCTTCCACTTCTACCTAATGTATTAGTGAAATGAATAAAATCTCAGTAACACACTTCTAATGATTAATTGAGTTATGTATTAATTACGTTGATTCTTGAACTCGAAAGTTTGCCTGATTCCTGTTTTGCTTTTAGTTTCAGCGACCGATCTGTCAGTCATTTGTTTGTATCTGTTTTGTTTTTGCTGTCTTTCTATATTTTCATCTTTCTTATTTTTCTTTGTATTAAATGTAATAAATTTGCATTTTACAGCGCCATCGATCTCATGTGATTTACAATATAGGAATGTTACATTGGCGAGTTCTTTTTTCTGCATCAAGTACCACACCGAAGCGAAATCTTTCAACGAAGCAATGAAAGCATGCGAATCTGAAAAGGCCAAACTACTTGTTATTACGACCAAGGCTCAGATTGCCGACTTAGCAAATATTTGGCAAAACCTTGGTAAGTGAAAGTGTTGCTAAACATACAAAGTAAACAATCTGTGTGTTTGTGTGGGTGTGCTTTTTCTTTTCTATCTTAGCTTTAGCAATTTTTCAGTCCTAACTCTACGATGTCACTGCTCTCTGCCCTATAGTAGCGTGGGTTCGAACCTCCAGCTCAGCCAATGTGTGCATGTCATAAATATTATTATTAATTTACCGAGGCATGGTAGTTCTAATATGGATTTCGAGGTGTTCTTGAACCACCAGGAATGTAATAATGTCATTCTATCCTATTTTACTGTGAGAAAGTGTGTTAAACTCAAAACAACAAAATCAGCAACAGCGGATATATGTGATGGTGGTTCAGTGTCATTTGTACAAACCTGAAGTTATCGTTCCTTTATTTTCTGCTAATTTATTCCAATTCTGTTTAGAATATATGACTGTATGGAGAGATATCCTTGAACGGATTGTTACCATTTTGTAATGGTGGCAATATTTTAAAGCACTTGATGCCAGTATGTTCAGTGCTTAATTTAGTCCAGAATGCATTTTTTTGGTTTTATTATAGAGAAAGAATTACAATACCAATTCTTGACTTACGTACGGCGGGCTTAAATATATACTTTATGCTCATTGAACCTTACAGCCAGGCGAAATAAAGTGGGACTACAATCTAATAATGAAGTATCATGTATATGGAACATTGTTAGTTTCAATCGCCCCCGTGAACTCATTCTGTATATGTTATATCATTCTTTATTTCTTATGATTAATTTGGAAATCAGGCAGGCAGATTTAATCTGTATACCTGTGGTTATACGACATAGTACATACTTTACTTTTTTGGACCAATACATATCGTTCAACAACAAGTTTATACCCAAAATCAGCAAAATTTGCTGAAATAAATCATTTTACAACCATTACAATTTGTGGATGTACGTTTCCCTTTGTATTCATATACTGTATTTTGTGTAGTGAAGACCTAAGGTATGGCTCACGTTAGTGAGATCGAGTTCACACAGACACAAGATACATCAATACGTCCTGTACTATCGTTGGTGTCCTGCTCGTTATTGGGTGTATGACAACCTGGTGATAATTTGGCATTTAAACCCTTTCTTTATGTAAATTAAAAATAAAGAATAATTTCACTATAGAATGTATGTATTGCCATTTAAGGTATCTAAGATGACAATTCGTAGTGTCATTCTCTAAATTCAGATTGTCCATGCAATGAACGAGGCATCAAGTAGAAGAGTTAAAATCAGTGACTAAGCTAAGTTATTCAAGATCAGATAATACTAACATTACGCTTGTAAGTTTAAATAATCTGTGGGACATATTCATTTTAAAAACGATATATTTTGTGCCAAGGGCGATTATTGTCCAAACAAATACTCGTGGCGGTTCTAATGCTAGAAAAGCTTCCGAGTGTTTCGATTTTAATTCATTTTTCTTCTATACTTTGTATCTTTACAAAGGAAACATTAGCCTTAAATTATTTCACAATGTCATTGACAAATAAAGGTAGAATCAGTTGTAAATAAAACTGCAGTTTGTGCATTTATATAGAAACGGAAGAAAATAGTTTTGCGAAAAGAGACATATTTCACTGAATTTTACCCAAATCCCATTGAACCAGTGCATTTTGGTTTCTTTTTGTAGTACATAATTTGAATATTTAGTAAATTCAAGTTCTTTTGATATCATGTGCGGTATAAATAAACAATGAATATGCCTTCTCATAATGTAAAATGTCAACCAACAATAAAATACATAAATAAATAGATACGCGGCTTATCAGCAAGTATGTATACACGTATCTATCAAGAATGAGCATACTTTATGCATATCAATATTATTAATTTTACAGACTGGGCAGTATATATTGGATTATCTGATCAAATTGAGGAGGGACACTGGGTGAGCTGGAATGGAGAGATAGTTCATCCCGACTGGGGTCCAGGACAGCCAAATATAGAATATAATGAAGACTGTGCAGGTATTTGGAGGCAGAATGATATTCATGACATCGACTGCAACTGGCGAAAAACTTTTCTATGTCATAAAGTTCATTTCGTACCCAATCCAAGCTAGAGGATCAGTTTGTCTCTACATCACTACCTGCTATTTAAAACGGACCAATAAGTTTATTTTCTTATTTATACTGCTTCCTATTAGCTCACTTGGAGGTAAATGGATCCATCTTGTGATTCGTCCCACGAATTGTGCGTCCGTCAACATTTTCTATTTTCACTTGAGTCAGTTTATATCAAACAAAGTCCTAGTCGATATTTGATTTCACCAATCTGTTAATAGCGGTTTCAGAGGTAAAATATGCTTGCACGTGCTCCATCTCGACTATTATTATATTGGTGTGAAAGCCTAAACAACTAAACTGATCAGACTTGAAGATAATATGTTTGTAAAAGAAGTCTTATAAAATTGTATCTCAGATGATGTGTCCATCAATGATGCGGATTCGGTTGTAGCAGGTACAAACATGTCTTTCTTCTATTCTTCTCTTCAACTACGTTTGTTAATTCGGTGAAGGAATCTTACATCTTGCCGTTAGGCTTTTCCTATTACTAGTTTTCTTAAACTGTGTCATAAAATAGGCACATATATACTTTAAAAGCTTTCTCATTACAGCATGTAGTTTGACATTTAAAATAGACGAACAACACTAAAATTCCAACTGGCAATGTATATATTAAGAATTATAATTTTGACCGTATTCTTCAATTTTAATGATATCACACACCCTTTGGTCTTTTCTTAGCACGATTCCAAATGCGATTATGTGAGATTGATCAAATTTTCTGTGTTTGTTTATACTTAAATTAAAATGATGCATATTCTTGTGTTATCTGTATGAGACGTACTGAATATTCAATCATCCGAATTTCTTGCATTGCTTCATTACAGTTTTTTTTGTATTGCTCTAACCTATTATATGCAGTTATTTGGTATATACTACATGTGATAGGTACAAATAGCTATGAGACACTGTTTTCTGTGCTCCAAATTATTTCGTTGTTTTTATGTTGTTCTATACTGTTCAATACAAAGCACTTTCGTGTTGTATATTGTATGATTGTTTTTTCATTTGTCGAGAAAGGAACATATATTTCGTTTATTAATTAATGTAGATGTGCCTTTTTTCAAGTATTATTCCATCTATTGATTGGTTAGCACATTGAGAAAATATTTTTTGCAGAGATCGTGGATGTTTGTTTAGTTAAGGCTTTGTTTCTTTCCCTGACTTAGAACACGACTTTTTTATATCTTAACATCTCGATGTCAACAACATTATTTATATCATACACCTACTTTGAATTGTTTGTATTTCACAAATTCACAAATATTGTCTTAATTAGCCACAATGCACAGCAATGTAAGTGTAAAGCCACCGCATCCAATCAAACTTCAGTTATTCAAATTTGAACAGTGCTCCAGCAAGATCTGGAGCACATATCATGAATGGATTCGTAGCAATTTTCTTGTTTGTGTTTGTACAAATACCTTTCACTCAAATGAAACATGTAATAGCTTCTCGTTTGCTATATAGACATCCTTTCTATGTTAAAGATACTTATTATCCTTTTGTTGTCAATTGCCTCTACAATCTTAGACCGGTGTACAATGCACCGCTGTAGAATTTATTACTGATATTAATGAGACCCCATTCGTGGATGACCTCAATGGATTTATAATCTCGTAGTATACGCTGATGTGATGCTGAATAAATAATCAAATAAAACTATATTGTTTGTCGAAGCAGATAAAAAATGTTACATGCAATACGTTGGACAAACACTTCAGCAAGTTTCTAAAAGAATGAATGGTCATCGCTTTGATATAAGAAAGTATAAAGATCCTATGTTTTCCGCTAATATTTCAACACATTTTAACACCAAAAATCACTCATTACTCGATTTTCTTTCATGCCAATAGATATTTTGCATGGTGAAATGAACAGAATCATAAAAGAAATGTGTAGGATTCATAAGTTAGATACTTTGTATCCTAATGGACTTAATGCCAGTGCATTATATACAATTGTATAATTTAAATTGATATATTGTATATCCATCATAGCAATATGTATGACTGTTTGTCTCTAGTTTATTTTATTAATTTATCGAAGCAGATAACACCCACACACACATACATGGGTATATCCCGTTCTTAGTAGATTTAGTCTTATATATATATATATATATATATATATATATATATATATATATATATATATATATATATATATATATATATATATCTGTTAATTTATGTTGTTTTATTTACCCATAGATTCTCTTGATCTCAAATCATTTGTAGTTAGTTTTCCTAGTCTATCAATATCTTCTCCTACATAGCAGAAATCCCCTCCTAGTATTTGGTGTTGCGATGTATAATTATTGATGTGTCTGCTAAGTTTTTGAATAAATTCGTGTTTCTTGTATCTTGTAGCAGGGCTGTATATATTTACTATAATGTGCATTTTATCAATTGCTATATGTAATATACTCCTTTCTAAATCTTTCCAATCCTTAATAGGCACCCAATTTAACCCGATTTTGTTACTTCTTAATGTTGCTACTCCCGCTTTAATGTCTGTGTACTTATTATCGTTTGTGGCTACAGTAGCATCCATTTTTATTCTAGTGTACCAATCATTTGTTTGGCGAGTTGTTTGTGTGTTTCTTGTATTAAAATGATTTTATTGTTTTTGAGTGGACGTAATTTTCTTATTTTATCCCAATAAAAATATTGTATTTATTGATGCGATACGGAAGTTTGTTCATTCCATTTTCGATTGTTAATTCCTCGAGGTGGCTTTCCTAATTCTAATTATGTTTATATATATATATATATATATATATATATATATATATATATATATATATATATATATATATATATATATGTATGTATATAGGTATGGGCGTGAAGGCGAAGGGTTCCATCCCACTCAGGTCTTCTGCCTCCCCACTCCCTGTTGATTCCAATGATGATTGCATGTCTTCATTCTCCTCAGCTTCGTATCTATTACTCATTTGAATCCATATGGTATATGTCTGTGCCATCTGTACGTTTTGAATGGCGTCAAATAGTTGAGCCATTCTACTTGTGTCTCGTTCTCCCCTTGTGTCTCCGTTGACTTACTTGCCGTATCAGCCATGATTGTCTCTGTTGTGAGTATGTTTTGTACTGTTTTGGTCCCCACCACGTTTCCTGCATAGGTGTTTTCAGTGGTAGATGTAGTGTTCTGTTGACCTTTACAATCCTTGGCTGCATGGCCCATTGGTCTGCATATTGTACAGTGCCTTTCCTTTTCGCAACCCCTATACCACGTCTTTAAGAGGAATCCCATAAGGTAGTTGAAGGTCTGGATTTGTTTTGCCTCTTCTCTTTGGGACTTGAATTATCGCTCCACCGTTTTGACATTGGTGAAACCATAGATGGTCGGCATCTTGTCCGTTTTGACTGATACTTTGTATTTTGTGATTATTTGATCAGTCACTTCTTGGGTATCCACCTCATTAGGCAATCCTGAGACGAACACGTCAGTCATCAGTACTTCTACTTGGTGCAGTATGGGAGTTGTTTCACTCACAAAAACTCTTATTCCCTGTATTGTTGTTTCTTGTTGGGAGATAAGTGGCTTGTTCTTCTTTGGATACAGTATGTGTTTGTGTCGTCCCTCGTACTGGAGCGCGTCTATCTCATCTATGCTGTAGCCCATCACCTTTAGATCGGTCAGGGTTTCAACTTGTCTGGGAAGTGTTTCTGACTGAAAGTCTAGGGTTTGGCACCCTTCTGCATGGTATGCCACAATCCTTTTCTTCCCGGCGTTCCCTTCTATGACTGTATTAAAATAGTTCTGCAATCTATTCCTTTCGGAACCCCTTTCATTCAGCAAGGTTTGGTGCTGTTTGTCGTAGATTTCCAGCCTATCTGCCACGTCCAGCTGTCTCTGAGCTGCGTTCATTCCACTACTCATGTCTGGAATGTCGCTACATAGCCCAGTCATTAAAAGAAGACTTGATGTTCGTTCAAGGTTACCCATAAACAATTTAATTTTAGCAAGATAAACAATATCTATCTAAATTCTTCTGATATTTGATTAAACTAGAGTAAAATAAATAGTATAGCTAACTGCTATACTCAGTCACAAAATGTAATAGAAAAATAACAATAATGTAATGATCTAATTAGAAACTAAACTAGAAGAAAATCTATACCCTCGAACAATCCTTAATTGTGTTTACCGGTTGTCTTTCTTGCCGTCTGTTTTGTGCGGGCCATTGGGATTAGAAACACAATATATATATATATATATATATATATATATATATATATATATATATATATATATATATATATATATATATATATATATATATATATATATATGTATATATATATATATACATATATATGTATATATATATATATATATATATATATATTATTCATTAATTACTAAAGGTAAACATGAACAAAATCATGACGCAGAATTGTTTGATAAAGTCCTTGCTCTCTCTCTCTCTCTCTCTCTCTCTCTCTCTCTCTCTCTCTCTTTTAGCAACTCTTTGAGCCTCAATGCGTATTGCTGTATTGCTAAATAGCATTTCATTAAAAGTGCACCCGTCGTTTACAAATATGACATTCAACATTTCTAACACAATTAGTTAGTCTTTCAAAATACAGCCGTGAATCATGTACGTTTATGAAGTAATTATGTATAGGCGCATGAGTCAACCGCGTATTCGGTAAGATTGACTGAAGTAATAATTCTGATCATGTGATCCTAATTTCTTAGAAATGTGTGCGATTTTTACCATTAACATTGCTTAATTGTAATGCTCCTGTTCAGTCTAAAGTTCCTTAAGATGGGCATTTCCAATTAGTTATCTCCCTTCGGAGATTGAAATACGGATACTATTGCAACGCGCTCTTTGTCAATGGCAACACCTTATGGGTAACTCCTCTTGCGGCAGAGAAAAACAAAACGGGTTACACATGTCTTATATAAAGATATATACGGATGCTTGATTGACAGGTGTTTAGAGAGATACGTGATAGATGGATGGATTTATAATATATATGAATTTATAGATAGATATGAATGTGTGATATATCTTTCGTATAATTAGACGTATACGAAATGCTGCTAGAATTCAAAAGAAACCCGACAATAGAACATTTTACGAAAACAAAGAGCTGTAAAAATACGAAGCTGAACTTTCATTGCATCCAAATTTAGATAATTCTTACGCAAAGGATGGGGAGAAGTTGTGTCATTGAGGTTACAAGTTCTTTCCAGAGTTACATAAAATCACATGTATATTATAATAGAAGCAAGTATTGGGATCAATGGCGACTATACTTGTATGTGTGGTCTCATAACAAATTCAATATTTTTCTTATATATCCAGATACAGCAAAAAAGATAAACATCAGATTAGTGGCTTACGTTCTGGAAATAAAGACCAGATTTGTTGTTTAAGAAAGTTAAGCAATGATATTTTTGCGGTTTCAGCCTTAGAGGCTCAACATATAAAAATCTATAGCTCTCTCTCTACATCTCACGTTTTGTCTGCCATTATGACTGTCGCTCTCATTTACACACATACATAGGTCTACAATTGTACATACTCACAAGCGTACATTTCCATACATCTTTTTCATCAAATATTAAATGGTCTGAATTTAACAAACATCTGCTTCACTTCTGTTTGTAATCACGATTAGTACCCGGTTTTTACGTTTGGCAAACATTGATTTTCTTTTCTTGTTTTCATCAATACGTGTATGAATAAAAATTTTATAAATGATTAAGCGAAGGAATAAAGCTAATTGTCTTCCATTGCGAATGAAGTAAACTATCAGTGACAATAAAGCAGAACTCACAATTTTTATCATCGGCGAAATAAGGGAATACATAATTAAATAAATCCAAGGTATTGTTGCACTTTAATCGTATCAGTTTTCACCACAGTAGGATTCCACTTTGCGTCAAATGACTATAGTGTCCAATGGATGTTGTTCATGTATTCATTTAATGGCCAAGAATCAATTAGTGACGTGTCAGTCAACTGCTTTCCGTCTTCTGATTGGATGTATGCAATGTATGGATACAGATAGCTATGTTATCATATATTCATGTACATTATGATAAAATCGAATTGTCTTTAAAACTATTTTTCATTGCGTTCTCATTCTGTAAAATTATATTGCTATTGGGCAGCTTAATAATTTACATTACATTAACGTTAATTGAAGTATGAACCGGACAACGTTCGTGCTATAAGCTTTGTTTACACTATGGTTTTTTTCTAGTCATATCAATGCATGGTTCGGTTCCTTTAAGGATGTAGTAAACTGCAATGTAATAATAATAATAATAATAATAATAATAATAATAATAATAATAATAATAATAATAATGAGGACTTTGTATAGCGAAAAGTCTTTAGAAGCTCTAACCGCTTTAAAACATCCATAATGATATGACAACACTACAAAAAAAACCTAAAAAACCCCATGAAATCAGAAAACATAAAAACATGCTGAGAGCATATAAGGTACAAAACATTATTATTGTTCCTGCAGTCGAACAAGGTGAGTTGTATTAGCACACTTAAAAGGGACCACGGTGCCTTTGTGTTTAATTAAAGGGGCAATTTGTTCCATATCACCGGACCCTGATATGAAAATGAACGTTGTCCATGATATGACTTCGTTTTCATAGTGGGAACAATGAATATATTATTGTAAGAAGAGGAGCATAAGTATGTTGCTGGTGTACACACATGGTTGAGGCCGGATATATCTGTTGGACTTCAATGTGTCATTGAAATGTAGAACAGAGAACACATTTTGTGTTTGATTCTGTATCGAATGGATAGCTAATGTAGGGTACAGAGCGATGATGATTTGTGCCATGATCGATGTACTCTAACGATGATCCAATCGAGCAGCTGTGTTTTGAGCTTTTTTTTAAAAAAAAATCTGGAGTAGATATTGTGATAAACCAGTAGAGTTTGGGACGAGCCCAGGCTCGAGCTCGAGGCTCGATAATTTTGGAGCATTTTCTGGGGCTCGAAGCTCGAGGTCGAAGCTCGACGAAGTTTGAACTTACGCCTAGAAAAATTCTCTACTTTTTGATATTATCGGACCGGATAAGCCCATGCGATAGTTAATTGACTGTGGGAATGAGCAGCTTTACAGATTCAAACAGACTACTCTTCCCCATGTATTGGTTGACCAGTGGGAGGTCGTTGCCTTGCAATGGTCATCGCTGGGGGCTCCTAGGATAATACTTTGATAATATCGGACCGGACAAGAACATGCGATAATTAATTGACTATGGGAATGAGCAGCTTTACAGATTCACACGGTCTACTCTTCCCCATGTGTTGGTTGACCAGTGGGCGGTCGTTGCCTTGCAATGGTCATCGCTGGGGTCTCCTAGGATAATACTTCCGACTATTATGACTGTTGCTGACGGGGAGATGGGCTTTTTCAACTTCTGCAAGCTAGAGAACCGGTGAACTTCTCAAGCGTTTGGCATGACGATGAGTGGTGCTGGAGGGGCAGTAGGCGCAAAACTGACGCTCGAGGGAAATCTTTTAAACTGATTTTTGAACAGTTCAAACAATATAAAAGTGTAATCAGCAATTTTTCATATTTTATCTGCTCTTTGTTTGTTAATTTTTACTTATATTTTATTTATAAAGTAGGAGAAATGTCCAAATTTTATCAACCGCGAAAAGGAATTTTTCGCAGCTTGCAATGAATGTAAGCAGACAATTTCATATCCACAAGGAAACACTTCAACAATGCGTCGACGTCTGCTGAGCATTCATCATATTCATCATTACTCAAGCTCGAAAGCTCGAAAAATGGCACGAGCTTCAAATCCCCGAGCTTTCCTATACTCTAATAAACCAGACAGGATTGAGTTACAATAGTCCAGTCTTGATGTTACTAATGAACACTCAAGTGTATTAGTGGTATCAACTGAAACATATTAGCGAATGGAGATGATGCGTCTCAGCTCACGATATGCATTTTGCATATGTTCATAACAAGTTGGTGCAATGTGAGAGTACTGTCTAGAGTAACACCGAAGTTCCGTACTGACAGTGAATTTAATGTTGGTGTTGCTGATATTTATTGTCTGAGGGAAAGGATGTGAATGAGAAAGTCTTTGTGTTTTGATCAGAATAGCCTCAGTTTTGTCATCATTAACCTTCAGCTTGCTACATATCATTCATAAATGCACCTATCTACTCTATAGATGGTAGCATCAACTTCAGTTGTGTGGCTAGACGAGTATATTTGGGTGTCATCATCACGTGAGCGCTGCTGAATGTATAGAATGAAAAGAACAGGTCCAAACACAGCCCTCTATGGAACACCACAACAACTACTCTGGAGTTTATTCAAATTGCAGATACGAATTGTGTTCTTTGGACTAAGTAGGACTTGAACCACAGTAAGGCTATATTATGAATGCCAAATACATGCTGAAGATGGTGCAGTAATATATCACGGTTTAGTGTGTCAAATGCTGCAGTCAAATCAAGGAGGGTGAGGATTATAATCTTTCCACTATCCAAATCAGAGAGAATGCCATTAAATTATTTCATAAGTGTTGTTTCAGTACGGTGGCAAAGGCGATATGCAGATTGTACATTGCTAAAATAGACTGTTCGAATTCAAATGAGATGCAAGTTGGGTTAGAACTTCTTCTCCCTAGATTGTTCCATATTAACGGGATATTATAAAATGGACGGTAGTTCTATAGATCGTAACGAACAAGTGTTGGTTTCGTCAGCAGAGGCTTTACGATGGCAGTTTTGAAAAATGATGCGAATTCTTCCGATGAGAGAGAGATATTAATACTATCGGTTAAATTAAGCAAATATTTGGTCTAAGCACTCAAGCAGCATTGATGATAGAATTTGATCAAGTTCACATGACTTTAGTCCACTCTTCATCACGGTTGTCTGTACTTAATTCATAGATACAGTTTCAAATGATCATAATGGTTGTTTCTGAAATTCTGTATGATAACTTTTTGGTGACGTGTTAATTCAAAATGTATTATTAAGCGAATCTCTAATGAGTTTGTATTTTGTCACGGGGTGAATTTGCAAGTAGGTCCAGAAGGTCTACTGGAGAGAAGGTAGTTGGAAGTGGTGAACATTGGTTCCGTGACATAATTTTGTTAGTTATCTCGAAGAGCTCTTTGCAGCTAGAACTCTTTATGATATAAGTACTGTTGTGGGATAAGTTTGCTAAATGGACTATGTTTGTGACGTTTTTTTTAGCGGCTTCATATATTTGTTAATGAATAGCGAGTGTGCTGGAAATCCAAAGCCTCTCCGCTTTACGGCGATGTCTTTTAGCAGTGCTAAAATGGTCCCTAACACTGCTATACCATGGAGAACACTTTTTTAAAATTGATACTCTGAATTTGGTAGCTGGGTCATGTTTTTCAAGCAATGAATGCAGGCAGGTATCAAATTTTTCTGCTGTAGGATGTAATTTAGTTGTTAGGTTTTCTTGGATATTATGCATTAATTTGGTTATATTTATTATACGGGGGTTTCTCTTAGTAGCAAATAAAGGTGGAGGCTTTGGGACTGATACGTGGAGATGGCATATACTGCAGTGGTGATCTGATGTTCATGAGATACAAGGGTGGATGTCAGAATATTATCATAAGGTCTATGAAGAAACCCATTTAAAATGTGACCACATTTATTGGTGAGTTGATTAACTGCCTGTTTAAGGTTGAAAACATGAATGGAATCTAGGAGTTTTGACGTGTATGAGTTTCCAGGACAGTCAAAGTGAATTTTGAAATCTCCATGAATAATTACATTACCACCTATCGAATTTCCATATTCGAGAAGATTCGGAAACTGCTCCAAAAAGAGAGATTCAGTGAGCTTGTTTTTCCTACTAGGAGGTGGGCTGCGGAGGCAGAAAAAATGGACTGACCTTTGTTCTGATGTGAGTGTTGTTTGAATTAGTTCAAACGATGTGTGGCGGAAAGCGTAAACTGTGTTGTGTCGTACTTAAGACATTTTTATCATGGAATTATGTGTAATAACAGCAATTCCACCTCCGCTAGAGTTGCGACTTGATGAAGTAAGTGGTGGGTGTTAATTCCGCGTTCTTTCGCTCATCGCCTGATGGTTTTAGCCATGTTTCTGTCAGGAAGAAGTCGCCAATATTCTGGTCGTTGATAAAATTAACTATTTCTATGCGCCTTTCCAGTGGTCCTACGTACTGGGCGTTGAGAAATGTATTACATAGTGATATCTATGGGATAGTTGATACAACTGTTGGCCATTTAAAATGACTTTGCACCATGTTATCAAAATTAACTGGAATTCTTCTTCCTGTCCTACGTCGGCCAGCTTTGAAACAACGTTTATTTTTTAGCTTCCGTTTACATTTAAGTAATGATGAATGTAATCCCAGTTTGTTTAGTCTTGAGCACAATGTAGTATGAAGACCCAGGTTGTGGTCATTTAATGCAGTTATTGATGGTCCATCGTAACGTAAGCTGGTTGACTGGCTGTCACGTGATGGCTGTTTATTAAACACAAAGGACGTCTTTACAGTGAAACAAGACAGCTGAGTAAAGTTATAATTGTTCTCGTTTCCAAAACAAGGAGATGAAGAAAAATATCCAAATTGAACAGCCAATGCATGATGAAACATAATAATGTAGACTAAGATAGACAACAAGCACAAAAAACGAAGAATGTGTTACGCTGTTAAGCGATAGCTTCCATCTTTACGGTAATCAAAAAAAAAACAACAAATATTAACTAATTTTGCACATTGCAGCCATTATAAAAAGTTGATAATTCAATTCAACATTTTTAAATCTAGAATATCAAATGAATAAATGCACGATGTTACTATGAATTAACGGAATAGCGAATTACAGTATTAATTCTCTACATAAACATTGCTTAAGTCTCTAAATATGCATGTATGTAATATATTAGTAATGAAGCACCTTACAAGTGGTAATTCTACGTACGAAAGTATACATACTTCAATAATTAAAGTACACTTACTTTGCAGTAATATATTAGAACAATTGAGCAAATAGTCACTAACCTGTACTGAATCTCCTTGTAATTCTCAGAATATACAAGTTTCCCGCTAATTTCGCATGACGTTCGAGTAGCTTATCTTTCATTATTCCCGCAAGATGGTCATAGCGACTACTCACGTTAAGTTCTCAGTATAATAGATTTAAACTTGCGATTCTAATGGTGGTCACGCCTTGCTCAATTCTGAGTTGATGTTGATTTCATATAACTATCACACACTGCCCCCTCTCAGCTGTCTGTCATGTGTAATTTTAGGACCCCTTTTGATGTTCTATTGATATGAACAAAGAATTTCATAACTTAGCTGTGAAACATATGATTGTACATATTATGTAACTGGCTTGCCGAAAATACAGCGAGTTACGAATAGTATGACCATGTCAATTAATTGGCTTGACACTTTTTGTTTGCCATATTGACCTTCATACATATTGATGGCACGAACTTATTATCCTCAGGGTCTAACAAATACATGTTGAAATCTGGTAAATCCTTACAACGTGACAACCAGTAATTTACTTTATACTCGGAAATTTAAATGTCTTTTACTCAGACACCAATAAGTTAGTAGAATTATAAGAAAGCAAACGGATTTATATTCAATTAATTAAAATTATCATTAAGCCGTAAAAGATCGTTGAAAGTGTCCAAAACGTTTCACTTTGCAAATGTGGCCGGACAGCTAGCAAGCGATGGCTTTACGGTTCATATTCTTTCTGTAAAATTATTGGTTGTCAGGATCTGCTGGATACTTTCTTCTTAGACATGAACAAAAAATTGTCTTTCAACGCTGATATCATGATTGCTTGACATTTACTCCATTCCTCATGACAGGAAGATGCATTAACATCTTGGATTTCTGTAACAGGTGAGCAGATTGTATTGTTAAATACGAAATTGTATTATATTCATCCATCATATTATTGTCTTGTCATTTTCAGAACTGCATGTGCATCACATAGGATTAATAGAACATGTGATAAAGTACAAACACATGGTTTTTAACAAAGGGCATTTGTTTCATCAAGTCACATTGTATTGTATTCTAAATTTGCTTTCCCTAAACATTATCTTTCCCTTGCCCAATACGTTGCCTTCCTCATTACATTGACCTTGGCTGTTTAGCCTAAAAATGCATCGCCCCATGTTTCTTCATTTGGCTGCCTTGTTTGTTATCGTATTCTTGTTTTGCAATGCCTCACCTTGCATAGCTGTTGCATGATGTTTTGCCTTGCTTAGCATACCCTGACCATGTGTGACCTTGCGTCGCATGGTTAAGAGCCCGTGTCCTGTTTCGTATTTTCATTTCGCCTTGCATAGCCGTTGTCTATTTCTTTGCGCTTTTGTTTTGTCTAGCCTTGCATAGCCTTGTTTTGCGTGATGAGGCCTCACGTGTCGTTAATCGTGTTCCCATATTTACATGCATAACCTTATGTAGCAATTGGCTAATGCCTTGTCTTTCTTAGCGAACCCTAGGGATTTGTAGCTTCATGTACATTCTTTTCAGTTCACCATTTATTATAATGTTATTTATGATCGTCTCACCATGCAATGATTAGAGGACATATATATTGTGTGTTTAATTATGGTAAATGTTCACATCAGAATACCTTGCAGTTATTCTCTTCCTCCAATTATTTGACGCATGAACTCATTGGATTTCGTAATGCAATGTGCAAAGTTTCGTACAAGGGACATAGTTTTGTCAAATGCAGTAATCATATGTTTCTTCAATTAGTTTCAGAATTGCATAGATAGAATGCATGATCATGGATATAACATTTATTCAAGGACAAATACAAACTTCATACCTTCAATAATGAAAAATGTTGCTGTTAAGATTATTTTTCAAGTTATCCCCTTCCTCGGAGTTGAAGACGCATTAAGTTATTGGTTTTAGGACAAATGTGCACTTAATAGCAAGGGACAGTTTATTTATGAGTTGACATTTGTCTGATTATTTTCAGGTCATTTTAAATGTTAGGCAGGCTCTTCAGCATTGGATGAAACATTTTCTTATGTATACATGCACAGTCATTACTCCCAACAATGGAAACGCTTGACCATGCATCTGTTTTTAATAATGGACATTTGTTGCATCACGCTCCTTGGTGTTGTATTCTAAATTGGTGTCCCTTCACATTATCGTGCCCAATACCGTGCATTGCTTAGCATACCCTGGCCTGGTGAGATTTCGTCTTGCGTCATTACTGTGTCTAGTTTTGTGTTTTCGTTTCGCCTTATCAAGCCTCGCGTTGCGTCGTGAAACTATGATATTTATTCGTATTGTCATTTTCCTCTGCCTCATATTGCATATCCCATGCACATTGCATTGTATTGTTTTGTTTAGCTTTGCATACATTACCTTCTGTGTTATCGCGTTTAGAGACAAGATGAGTACTGAAAAACATCGTTTGAAAATATGAAATGCTTCTTGACTCTTTTTTAATCTCCAAAGTCAGCAGTGTCGCCACAGAGTAAATACATATATACATAAATACAGAAAAATGGGTTATACGTTCTATTCTGAACAACAAAATTATTGTTTCGTTTAATGCCACGATAAACTGAAACAGCACAATAAATGGCAATTTTGTTTGACATCTTATCAAGAAAACAGTCAATTTTAACACTGCAGTCAAGCGTAGCAAACTACAGATCAGAAAAGGACATCGTGAATGAGAAAATTCAGAACTGAAAATATCCGTTGGGACATCATGGTTGCATTTACTGATCTGCTTCTTTTGTCGTTAAAGGGAATCTGTAGTTGTTGTCCATCTCATTGAGTAATATTAAAGGTTTTGTTTTTTATCATACTGTTTTGTAGCTCTCCTCTATTTATACATATGGATAGGTTATGATATAAATAGACTGACCATCTAAATAGTGTGTGTGATAACTTCTACATAAAGTGAACTTTAATACAAAAAGGCAACAATCTTTACAAATCTACTAAAAGCGTAGGTAAACCCGTTTATAATGAAAGGTATCTAACTCTTTTGGTTCGACTTATAAGAACATCATTTGATATGTTGAATGCAGTTTTCCTCTCTTTGGCTGCAGCTAACGTATCCGTTACATTATCAGTAATTGAAGGGGTTGAATTAGTATAATGCCATTCACCTACTCCATCAGCAATCACTTGTACAATGTTGGATCCAGTGTGGTTTTCTGGCATTGCCCTGATTTGTAAAATAAAGCTGAATAGCTTCTGCACTGGAATGATTAATACTGCTGTCACTCTAAGATAAGACACTGTTTCTTTTGATGTTTAGGTATCTGTTGTCCAAGCAACCTTTCCAGTTTTTACGATGTTCTTGTTGTGTCCATCTTCAGGTTGTTGTACATGCAGGCGTTGGTTTCCCAGCAAACACACTGCCTACTTGGTGTCCCATAATTCTTATGTAATGTCGTTAAAATCTTAATAAATCCACTGATGGAGACAAAAAAAATATCTGAGGTCTTGCACTGGTAATAGCGATTGCACTTGGTGGGTTGGTATTTGTATGGTCCTATGTTTGAAGGAATTCACATACTGATATCTTGAGGATAAAAGACAAAAATCGATTTGTTGAGAGTGGTTCCGACTCATCAGACGAACCAGTCATAGCAGTCGAACTGTGACTTATTCCTGAAAGGGTGGAGGTTGCGCCATTGCATGTGCTTACTATTTCACACGTTCAAGGCACCAGGTATTAATAAACACCCAACATTTTGTTTTAACACCAACCTGATTTCAGAGAACACCATTTGCCCGCTTATTGGTTAGACGATTTAGAATCACTGAAGACTCAGCTTTAATGGTACGGAAAAGTGGAAACAGATTTGTAATGAGTGAAGATAAAACAGAGTATATATGAGCTTGTCTGGCCAGGACGGAATGATAATGAAAGTTGTATTTTAGGTAAAAGAATCTTTTGAGAACTCATCCTTGTTGTAACTGACAAAATATCGACATTGCGTTATTGATGGAATTCAGTCCTTGAGTTTGGACGCTCATTACTGAAATTTGCACCTGAATCGTTGGTACGTAATTGAAAGCACATGTTTCAAACACATGTAGGTCCAGACAATGCCGTGGCTCATATCCTATTCTTTAAACAGTACCTGTCATCCAGTTTTCATCTATAAAGATAAATATTGGTTTGATCATGAGCACTCAGCAATTTAAAGTTATTGAAATTTTATAAACATGGTATTTGAACAGTTTTGCTATGGGAAATGAATTAGTACCGTGAGTCGTTAACTCTCATCAATTCTAAGAGAAGCCTTTGACTGGTTTCTGTGAATGTTCTTACTTCCATAGTCAGTTCTGAATACATAATACTTGTTCCACTACTAGTCTAGCTAATATACGGTTATGGGTAAACTACACATGGAAGAATTTATAGAGATACGAATATGGCAGTGTATCGATGCCTACCGATATATCATTACACCACTCCTAATTATCTATTTTGGATCTAACTATTGAAGGGCAATAATAATAATAATAATAATAATAATAATAATAATAATAATAATAATAATAATAAAACAAAACTATCAATGCTCGATAGCAACCAACAAAACTGAAAAATAAAAATAATACTTAAAACTCAATTGCTGTTCAATATTATATAAATGCAGTTTTATGGACCATTATTATTATACAATAGAGGTCTATTTTGGCCTGAAGAAAAGGATATGCTAACGGACAATCAAATTTGATTCTGATCAAGAGCTTAGATTGACTCTAAATATAATTCATGCTCCTTAATTGGAAATAAACTTTTGATACCTTCTGCCATCGCTTTTGCTTCATAGATCCTTCATTTAAACACATCAATTCCGTGCATTACGCTATATTGTCGAATATGATATTAATATTGCTAAGGTACTGCTTTTGTGAATCTGCACGGTACTGATTAGAGAAAATTGATTTTGCTAACTGTACTCAAACATTGTAATGCTTTGCATATTTAACGAGCCGATATTAGTTGACATACACATATTTTATTTATTGTTACTAGCATACCATTATTGCAGCTGAACCATCGTATTAAGACAAAGTGAATTTAATATGAGCTCTAAAATATTGTTAAAATGCGATGGATGTTTGTTGGTTCAATTTGAATGCGCATTTTTGTTTCTAAATAGAGTTTTCATATTTGATGTGACATCCGCAGTTTTAAACAAGAACAAGTTTTGTAGTTTTCTGATGAATTCAGTTTTATTTTTCACATACCAAGAATATCAACAGAAATTCGACTTCACTTCTTTCTGTCTGGCTATTGTTGTTTTTCTTATTTAATATGTTCCACTGTCACTGGATATACTATACATTTTTTTACGGCGGGGGTAATCTCTCCTGTTTGATATTTGCAGATCATGTAGAGAGGTCCTCTTGCTTTATTTATGTATTTTTGCTATTCTGCGCATTTCTCTGTCACTTTGTATTATTTTTTTATTTTTTTAAAAAAATTTTATTTACATTTATTTTATCTTCCATCTTTAATATATACAGTAACTAGTTAATGGATATAATTATTTAATCTCAACGGTTTAAGTGAAGTACACATTTTAGCTACACACTTGATAATAACTATTCAAGGTCAAGGTTTTAGGTCAAGTACACACCGTAGCTTCACACTTCATACAACTCTTCAAGGCCACGTTTGTAGGTTAAGATTACAATGTAAGTACACACTTGATAAAACTATTCAAAGTAAAGCTTTTAGGTCAAGTATACATTATAGCTAAACATTTGATACAACTCTTTGATGTCACGTGTTTAGGTGAAGTGTACACTGTATCTACTACCTTGATAAAATTATTTTAAGTCTAGTTTTTAAGTGAAGTATACGTTGTAGCTACACACTTGATAAAACTAATCCAGGTCAAGTTGTTAGGTGAAGTAAACATTACAACTATGCACTTGATAAAACTCTTCAGAGTGAAGTATTTAAGTGAAGTATACATTCTAGCTACATACTTGATTAGAATCTTCAAAGTCAATTATTTAGGTGAAGTATACATTATAGCTACACACTTGATCAAACGCTTCAAGAACATGTTTTTAGGTTAAGATTACGTTATAGCTTCACACTTGATAAAACTCTTCAAAGTAAGTCAAGTATTTAGGTGAAGTATACATTATAGCTACACACTTGATTAAACTAAAGTAAGTCAAGTATTTAGGTGAAGTAAACATTATAGCTACACACTTGATTAAACTAAAGTAAGTCAAGTATTTAGGTGAAGTATACATTATAGCTACACACTTGATTAAACTAAAGTAAGTCAAGTATTTAGGTGAAGTATACATTATAGCTACACACTTGATTAAACTAAAGTAAGTCAAGTATTTAGGTGAAGTATACATTATAGCTACACACTTGATTAAACTAAAGTAAGTCAAGTATTTAGGTGAAGTATACATTATAGCTACACACTTGATTAAACTAAAGTAAGTCAAGTATTTAGGTGAAGTATACATTATAGCTACACACTTGATTAAACTAAAGTAAGTCAAGTATTTAGGTGAAGTATACATTATAGCTACACACTTGATAAAACTCTTCAATTAAGTCAAGTATTTAGGTGAAGTATACATTATAGCGACACACTTGATTCAACTATTCAAAATCAAGTATTTATGTGAATTATATATTATAGCTACCCGCTTGAAGAGCATATTTTTAGGTGAAATATACATTGTTGCTATACATTTGATAAACCTCTCTAAGATCACGTTGTAAGGTGAAGTTTTACATTATAGCTACACTTGATACAACTATTCAATAACAAGTTTTCAAGTGCAGCATACAAATATAGCTACACATCTGATAAACCTATTTAATGCCACAATTGTAGCTAAAGTATACACTGTAACTGCACACATGTTAACTTATTTAATGTAAAGTTTTTAAGTGAAGTAAACAGTGTAGCTACACATTTGATAATAATCTTAAAAGTCAAGGTTTTTGGTGATGTATACAAAGACAACTGCTTTGACCTTTGCCTAGATATCGCTGTTTTGTTGTGGCGACCTTGCATTTCATCTTCATACAGTACAATATTGTTTCTGTTTGCAACCAAATCATCAGTGGTAGGCGCATTCCTTGATCATAGTAGATAATAAATCGGTGGTTATGTTACCATCACTGCCAAACATTATTTGAGAAAATTTAAAATATCATAACATTCCTGGTCATCAGAAGATGGTGCAATCACATAAAACTGATTCCACTATATCCATCGTAAAATCAGATTCAGCAGCAGTTGTGTTGTTTCCTAATTAGTGTGACCAATAATCACTTCAGGAACAGTGTTTGGAAATATATCACCATTCTTGGATAGTTTGGGCGTTGCATGCTCAGGTAGCGGTGAACTATTTAACTGCTTAAGTCATTGTTGTTCCTAAAGGTATTTGCTAATTTCCCTTTTCATGATACCATTGAGTACCTGTATTTGTATAATACATTGATGTCTTCATATTTTGGGCGGCATCGAGAAAACCAAGTATTGCAAACATTACTCGAGTTCTAACACGAAATGATCGGATGGCTATTACCGGAACTTGTGTTTGATTTGAAGCGACGAAGCTGACCTTAAGAAAAGTCGGAAGCGACACCGCGGCTGCATTAATGAAATTACCGATCATACTTTGGAGTAAATATCTCGGTACAACAAAACAACACATCCCAATATTCATTGTATTTGGACACAGTACATATCCTAATATAGCACTTAATTTTATAAAACAATTATACATTATACAGGAATTCGTATCGTTTAGAACATTTTGTACTCAACGAACTGTACGCTGTGATGTTTGGATGTAATTTTCATTGTTTGTTACTGGATGATTTAACCATGCAGCGAGAAGAAATAAGCTGCGAGTACCAAAATCCGTATGCAGTCTAAAGAACGTGTCAATCCTATTAATTAACCATCCAGCCAACAAACTTAAATGCAACCAATCATTCAGATGTTTTATTTCAACCATGAGCTATAAGATACGTCATATTTGTGAAGAGAATGAAAAGTTGAAATTTATAGTGAACTATGTAGAATGTGTTTTCATGAGCGAGTTGTGAAAAGGTACAATAGGAACTTAATTGTTAAACTCTTGTTAAAATCAAACCAGCCAGCCAATATTACTTGTAAATATCTATACCCATCGGCTTTTCATTTAGATTTGTAATATACGTCGATGGAACTAAGGTTCCCATTTCAGTCAGTATGCAATTTGGAGCTCATTTCACCGTGCAACAAAATTAAAAATCTATGAGAGATATTGCATTTAAAAAAATGGTAAAATCAGTAGGGAAAATATAACGCACAATACATCATTTAAAATTCCAAATAATACATAGAATGTGCCATCAGGTGACATCGATCCGTTTTTGAAATAGCATATATAATTCGTTTTGGAAAACAAGAGGTTTAAAATTGTTCTCAGCTATGAGCAAATAACCTACTTTCTTCAAAATTGTTCAACATAACTTTAAATTGGTATTTCATACTGTAGTACAACTTTAACCTTATAATTCAAACACTTATTCTTGTAAAGTTTAAAATTATTTAGTAAATTATTCTAACAACCTATCATGTCTAGAACTATGAGAAACAAAAGAGAGTTTTCGTGGATGATTTTACTTTTGTTAATGGAATATACGTTGTCAGAAGATTCATGCCAAGTAGCCCCATTACTTGGACAACTCAGTTTTGGAAGTTTTCTTCCACGCTCCGTTTTTACCACAAAATACCAAATAAGTATTTATCAATGTGCCACTGAGTGTCAGCTTAGAAGACAGAGGTGCAAATCTTTCAACTACAGAAGGACTGCCCTTTCATGTCAGTTGTGCGAGGAAGATTCCGGGCCGGGGGGAATAAATCTACAGGCCAAAGCTGGCACGGATCACAGCAATATAGACACCTGGAAAAACGTGAGTACAATATAACATTTTTGCAATATAGTTTTAATAAACCTTTTTTATTATTATTATGAATGTTATATCAACATTGCAAGAAAAATGCTGTCATATACGAATGAGCCGATTTTGCATATATGATGCAATTAGAATCCAATTAGCACCTTCATGCAGGATTATATCAGTAGCATTCACGTAAATTGACTTAATTACAGATTTAAATTAGTTTGTTTGCAAAGAGTAATGAATATGAGAAATTTCACCAATTTACTGAAGCAAGTACTTCAAGCATATCGCAAGATCGCAAATTATCAGATGCTCTGGCTAAAAAGGTTCCCACAAAAGATTTTACTATTTTCAACATTTACATGTAAATGTGGTCTATAAGTATTACACGTATTTTTCATAATATTGCTGAATAAATGAAAAGCAGAAATTAAAACTAGAGAAGAAGACATGTAATGACATATAATAATAATAATAATAATAATAATAATAATAATAATAATAATAATAATAATAATAATAAAGCAGAAATTTAAATGAGAGAAGATGACATTGAACATATAATAATAATAATAATAATAATAATAATAATAATAATAATAATAATAATAATAATAATAATAATAATGAGGACTTTGGATAGCGCCTAATCTTTAGAAGCTCTAAGCGCATTATAACTTCTATAATGATATGACTACAAAATACATAAAACAAAAACAAATAAAATGAAATTGGAAAACATCATGCTGAAAATATTAAAGGTAGGAAACATTAATAGGTCTTTAAGTTTCTTTTGCAATCGATACTGGTGAGTTTTAAAAGCACTCTTGAAAGGGATCACTGTCTCGTTGTATCTACTTTCAATTAACAATTCGTTCCTCGTTACTGGGCCATGGTATGCAGAAAAAAACGTTGTCCATATTTCTTCGTTTTCATAGTGGGAATAATCAGTAATACGATTGTGTGAAGAGGAGCGTACGTATCTTGCTGGTGTGTACACATGGGTGAAGCCAGATAGGTATGCTGCACCGGAATCCGTCAATGAAACGTAGCACAGAGGACGAATTTGGTGTTTGATTCTGGATCGAATGGATAGGCCGTGTACGATATAACGATATTGAGACAAAACGGACATAATTGAGTTACGATAGTCCAGTCGTGTAAGTACAGATGAACACACAAGTGTTTTAAGTGGCTTCAACTGAAATACATTTGCGAATGGAGATGATACGTCTCAGCTCAAGATATGCATTCTTGCATATGTTCGTGACATGTTGGCGCAGTGTGAGAGTACTGTCTAGAGTAACACCATGGTTAAGGACTTACTGTGTGAATTTCAATGTTGGTGTTGCTGATATTTATTGTCTGAGGTAAAAGATGTGAGTGGGATAGGCTTTTTGTTGTAATCAGAATTGCATAGGTTTAGCATCATTCATCTGCAGCTTGTTACATGTCATCCATGATTTCAAATAAAAAATTCACCTGTCTATTACTTGGATGATAGCATTAACTTCCTTTGGGTGGCTAGACCTGCATATGTGGGAGTCATCGGAATACAATTGGTACAGACAAATCAAGGATGGTGAGGACTGTAATCTTTCCGGTTTCCAACGCAGATAGAATGTCATTAACTTCGTTCGGAAGAGTAGTTCCAGGAATGTGGCAAGGTCGATATGCAGACTCTACATTGCTAAAAGGACTGTTTGAATTCGAATGAGATCCAAGTTAGGCTGAACCACTTTTTATAAAATTATTCATATGAACGGGAGATTAGAAAATGGGCGGTAGTTCTTAAAATTGTTATGGGCGAGTGTTGGTTTCTTCAGCAGAGGCTTTACTATGGCAGTTTTAAAAAAATGATGGGAATTGCCGGATGAAAGAGAGGTATTACTAACATCAGTTAATTAAGGCAATATTGGGTCTACATATTCAAGTAGCAGTGATGTTGGAAATGAATCAAGATTATTTGACTTTGGTGCACTCTTCGTCACGATTGTCCCTACTATATCCATAGCGACATGTTCGAATGATCCTAATGATTGTTGCTGAATTTCTGTATCGTAACAGTATGGTGATAACGAGTCAATGGAAATTGTGTTGTAAAGTCTATCTCTAATGGTTTGTACTTTGTAACGGAAGACATTTGCAAACAGGTGCGGAAGGTTTACTGGAGAGAAGGTCGTTTGAAGTGGTGTAGATTTGTTCCATGACATTAGTGTGTTATTTATCTGGAATAGTTCTTTGCAGCTGGAACTCTCCGTGATCTTAGTACTGTAGTGGGAAATTGGTGCTAAATGTACTATGTTTTTGACGTTCTTCTTATCGGCGTCATAGTTTTGTTTATCAGTAGTGAATCTGGTGGAAATTCAAAGCCTCTATGCTTTACGCAGGTTTTTCTTATTAGCAAATAAAGGTGGAGGGTTATGGACTGATACGTCCAGACATAAAATAATGCAGAAGTGATCCAATGCAAATTCGTGGGTTAGAAAGGTATTATCATCAGGTCCATGAAGAATCCAGCCTACAATGTGAGCATGTTTATCGGTTGGTTGGTTAACTGACTTTATGGTTGAAAACATGAATGGAATCTAGTATGTTTGACGTGTATGAGTTTCCAGAACAGTCCAATTGAAAGTTGAAATCTCCAGGAATAATTATGTTGACACCTATAGAATTTACATATTCCAGGAGATTCGGAAATTGCTCCACAGCTAGAGATTCAGTCAGCTTCTTTTGTCCCAGTGTTAGTGTTGCAGCTATGGCAGCTGGTAAAATGCGCTTCTTCATGTGATATGGTGAACTGTGAGAATTCTTTACTGTAAAGTTTCTTTTCACATTTCAATATGATGATGAAGTTGAATTTAAAGTGATACCGGCCATAAAGGTCATTTGATCATTGTTTTGAACCATTACATTTTTATGTTGGTTGGTTTCCCGTGGGGAAGGAATGGTGCCACATCCTCACGGGCATTTAACGCACAAAGTGCGCTTGTTAATTTTGGCCGTCATGTCATACCACTAAAAAGTGGCTAATGACATGAATGTAAGGCCCTGGGTGAGTGGGAATAGACCCAACACACACTCAACCCTATCAACTAATCAGGTAACTTGTTACAGATGGAGGTGCAATGGCACCAAATAATAACGAGAGAAAAATGGTTTTCTCATATCGCTATGTTGATGGGCTCTGGACGAGGAAAAGGAGGAAAAAGTCCCGGAGGTCGGCCAGCCGATGTCGTAGATGGATGTCGTTGACGCACTGGAACGCCCTAGCCATACTTATTTCAAATTCAGTCCAGTTATACTAATGGACAAAATAAAACCAATAACGTGTCAGCCACCTGTGCAATTGAGTCAAATTCAATAAGTTGTAGAATTTTCCTAACGCTTAACATACCAATGTTACTAGTATATAGTGTACATATTATAAGGCCCTAACAAATTTTTAAACTAAAATGTCTTTGCGACATATGTAGGTGGGTCACTGTTAGGTTAGAATAGATTGTAAATTTTGGAGCGGTGTTTCGAAATGATCATATCAGATTTTTCAATAGAGCTTGTTCGAATAGAGTTCTCGTGCCAAATGAGAACTCAATATAAATAAGTGGCAAATATGGCAAGCCCTTAAAAGGGCTATTTTATTGGAAGTTTCCTCGTTTTTCTTCCAACTGTATGAGGCGGGCTGCAGTTCGCTGCTCAGCTACACAGACTCGTGGGAACTCAATGTCGTGCAAGCTACCGATGAATTTTGCCGCATCAAACAAGTGACAGATTGGCCTTCCTTCAAAGATGTCATAGTAGTAGCTGGACAGGATTTGAGCTCCAAAATACCATTGAGCCCTTCTATGGTGTGGTGTATCAAGTTAACAGTATCCAATATAGGTGACTGCATTGATAAAGTTGACGGCTTTTTTCTCGTCCTTCATGGTTTTGGCAAGTCCCAGTTCGTGGCATAGTGACGTCATGAGCTTTGTCTTTTTCTTCTGTGGCATTCTAACTATTTTCTTTGGTTGAAGGAAAGGTGATTCTTCTTCTTCATCAGAAGTCGAAGATACTTCCAAATCTTTCTCCAATTCAACTGCCGAAATTGAAGATTTTTGAGCAGCAGGCGTAGATGATGGTGGTAGTGGTTGCTGCTGCTCCTTAGGTGGTGATGGTGGGGGTGAGGTAGTTTCATTTTCTATAGGTGTGAACGATACCCCAAGTTCAGTCAGTTCAGTGTAGAGTAGATGAAACTTTTTAGCTATCTCAGCCAATGTATCTTCTGCGGTCATTTTAGGTACCTCAGATGCAACAACCCCAGGTAAGGGTTGTGAAGCTGGCTGTAACTGGACTGGTGGTGGTGGGGGTGGGGTGGTTATTCTTCGGTCCGACTGGGTTTTATTCCGCTGAATTTCGCAACCCCTATTTCTCCTGCATCGTAGATTCCCCGGTGAAGTAATTTCTTCTTTGTCCCATATCAAGAGTAAAGTAATCTTTTTATCTGCCGCTCTAAGGCTCCAGCTATTAGCTAGTTTTAACCCAATACCCATAAGGGCACTGAGAGCCTGAGTTGGGACAATCACCGTTGCTAGCCCGTATGATTCCATGTTGTTGCTTGCTCGGTTTCCGCAGACTTCATTTCAATAGAAAGAGTGCTTGGAAAGTTGACTGACTGACGCTCTCGTTAAATTTTATATTTTATATGGAACAATTTTACAACGAACATGTAGTAGATACATACCATTCTATGCCATGAGTTCCTGCCATGCCTATATAAGCAGAAATCGTCTTACATCCTTGTCAACTGTGTTAAAACTTTGTTTGAATTTTGTAAATCGCATTTTTATAGGTCAAGAGTTTGTACTATATCGCCAATTTCACAAACCTTCCTTAATTCTGAACCATGTTTTATCACTGATGAAATCATGATTTATCCTTATACTTGATAGTTCATCTAGTCCTTTATCAAATACACAAGGGTTCCTAGCAGTGTGCATTTATGTCATCCTTTATGCTACCTTTACGTATAAGCAAATGTTTTTCCTCTGAATCACAAAGTATATAATGTGATATAAAAATAAAATAAAAACAGTTTGATAAGAAATACTCGTGATTCATATTTAGACATTAAAATTTAATAACAAAAGCTACATCGTGATGATTTGCTGTGAAAGCATAAATAATACTGGTTGTGATAAGGAAACACTAGGTGATATACGAAAACACGAGGTGCTATACGAAAACACTAGGTACTTTGCGAAAACACGATGGAAATTGATAAAAATAGCTGAAAGTTTTAATCACAGTTTTTTTAATAACAACTTAGAGAAATATTTATATGTACATCATACATTCAAATGAGTATATCAATGTTAATGTTTGGCCTAATATAACCAAATTTGAGGCTAATGATCACCAAAAGTATACTGCGCGTTTGTAATTGCTTTAATCTTATCACTACTGTGCTAGCTAGACTCACTACGTCTAATAGTAGTTTGTCTTAATAATTTGTAATAACACCTTATGATCACGAATATCGTCATAAATGATGCATAAACCGATACATAATGTCAACGACATCTATATGTTGAGCACCTCTAGTATCTAACTGAAAACAACATCATTCTAATGATTTGGTTCCACAAATTATGAGATTTTGCTGTTGATGTTGCAGCTTCTTTTCTTCCTTTTATGTTAGTAAAACCCCTTCTAAGTTTCTATCCAAACGCTTGTTCCCTTATCACCTTATATATGAAGTTATTACACATGACAATTCTGCAAACAATAATGAGTTCATGCAATTAAAAATCTTAGTAGTGTGATAATGAAACATGATAGGTTCAACACTTTTTTTCTTGCAAGTTGCTAATGAAAGGTGAAAGGTCAGATTTAAATACTTCTCAAAATATCATTAACAATGTAAAAGAGATCAAAAGAAAAACGTTATGTAACAGCGGCGTGTCAGCTTTAAAGTATATTGTCATAAGTAATTATGTTACATCTTCGTTATATAATGCATTCATTTGATACGGACATATGTTTTTATTTCATTTATACTACACCCTCTTTGGATTAAAGCAGAAATTGCACACATTGACCAGGAAGTTTATGATGTAGCATGATTTGGACGGAAAGACCATTATTTTAAGTGAAATATTGGGAAAATACAATAATAATTCGGAAAGCTACACATTTATCGTTTTATATTAAATTATGTGTAATCATTCTATTGCACACATTCATACAATTACTAGCTTATAGTGATTACTATTAACATTAAGCAATTCAGTTCAGACAATCTAATTACTTTGAAATTCTCAGATATTTAATGTAATTACTTTAAAATTCTCAGATATTTTATGTAATTATTTTGACATTCTCAGATATTTAATGTAATTACTTTGAAATTCTCAGATATTTAATGTAATTACTTTGAAATTCTCAGATATCTAATGTAATTCCTTTGAAATTCTCAGATATATAACTGATACTTTTATAGACATTAAATCGCATATGTAGACAGAAACCCTGGTTTTAATTCATACAACTACATACCCATACAATATGCATACTTTATTAATGCATGAACACGTGCAATTGAGTCAATCTTTCTTTTTATACAGATGCCTATCAGACACTGCAGTCAACGTATTTGTTCATGGACAGAAAAGATGTGATCCATCCAATGTCGATCCTCAAAGCTCTTGCGTAAAGACAGGTAAGAGATTTATATTTTGTATTTTCAAGTAACTAAACAATTATTTTATGTTAGCATGATGCAAAACATTTACATATTACACCGTCTTTTCTATTGCTCAATCAGATTCACTTTTCTCTCATCTGCATAACACATCTATAGTACAAATTATTGTCATGTCTATAATACAAGGTTATTACACATTCCTGTCATATGCAACAAATCATCATCATCATCATCATCAACATCATCATCAAATGCATCAGTCTCTTGACCTAGTGTGATCGTCAAGGCACTGTGGTGCTGAACATCTGACCAGTTCTTTCCATTTGTCTCTGTCTCTGCAAAACATTTCCGGGTCCATTCTGTGATGTTTTCAGTCCACTTTTTTCTCTGTATACCTCTGCTTCTGCCACCCTGGACTCTGCACTACATGACAGTGGTGGATAGACTGTTGTCTCTAGTGACACGGCCATACCATTTCAGCTTCCTCATTCTGACGGTGGTGAGGAAGTCTTCTTATTGGCGTACTTTGCACCTGATGGTCTTTTGCTCTTTTGCATTTGTGACGTGGTCCAGGTAAGAGATGCCTAGGATGGATCTGTAGCATCTAATTTCACGGGCCTGGATTATACATTGTTATTCTGATGTCAGGTACTAGTCCTCACATGAATTATAATAAGACGGAGATGACTAGTGCTCTCAATATTCTGATTTTAGTTTTCAGACAGATATTCTTGTCTCTACAGAATGATTTTGGCTTTTGACATAACTATCGTTGTTCATGCTGCTCGTGACCAAGTTTTTGATCTTGATCCCTCTTAGGTGATTATGGAAGCCTGATATTTAAATTTGCTCACTGTTTCCAGTTCCTATCCTCTGAATTTAACCTTGCATGAGATTGTTCGCCACTAGTTGTCATCAGCTTGGTCTTTTCAGCGCTTACCTCCATGACAAACCTGGAGGATGTTTCACTAAGGTGGTATGCTCGTCTTCACTGCCTGTCAATGTCGTCTGGAAAGCAGAGGTTCGTGATGTTATGCCTTCCAATGCTGACTGTCCCACACTGGTTTTCCAGGGATTCACCCATGATGCGCTCTTAGTAGATGTTGAAAAGCATGGGTGACAGGAGACAGCTTGACGTACTCCGACTGTTGTCTGGAACCACTACCTATGCATATTAAAAATTCTTGTCATATGCAAACACAATTATATTACACATTTGTGTCATATGCATACAATTTGTCCATTAAACATTCTTGCAATTTTTTTTCAAAGGATTTAGTTTAAAGTTTTCACTGAATTCTTGCTAGAAATAATGCAATTAACGATTACGTCTTTTTATACAGAATGAAGATTAAAAAATACTAGTTCTATCTTTGTTGAGAAAATATAAGGGATAAGTGCAAAATGTTTTCATTGTTCAACTAGGAACGAAATAGCGTTTTGCATTTGTTGGTAACATCCCCACAAGAGTGCTCTAATTATACATCGAAGACCTTACATACATTTACATGAGGTTTGTATTCTTCTCCAATTCTAGAATGTCCGTTTGCGGTACTAAAACCAGGAGTAACTATTCACCCGTCCAATGAAACAGCGGTGGGCACGAAAGCACGGTATAGGTGTGTGTCAGAGGACATGGAGCGAGGCAGATATTTAACCGCTTGTCTTGCGAGCACGGCTGAATGGAATCCAACAGATTTTAAGTGTGGTAATTTTCTCTCTCTCTCTCTCTCTCTCTCTCTCTCTCTCTCTCTCTCTCTCTCTCTCTCTCTCTCTCTCTCGTTTTAGAACCATCTCTTGTTTATAGCTCAAAGCTGTCTTTCTACCGGAATTAGGACCCGATTATGTTTTGTTAGCATATATACATCAAGCAGAAGTTATCAATATAATACAAGTGATAATCCTAATGCCTTCTTTTCGTATGTGTGCCTAGCTCAGATGTTTTAAATTGTTGCATGTGTACGGAGGTTGATTAGTCCTTGCATATCAGTGTTCTTGATACTGATCAATGTATGGCCATGTTAATTCATTCCCAGAGCTTTCCTAGAAACGGCTGTGTTCATGATTAAATTAGTTGTATGCTTGTAATTTGTAGACACGATTGTATATATGGTTATTACAGTTTATAAGTACCAGTAGTTGCTAGATAGTAGTTGTATATATGGTTATTGAAGTTGATGAGTGCTTGTAGTTCCTAGACACAGATGTAATTATAGGAGATGTCATATATATATATATATATATATATATATATATATATATATATATATATATATATATATATATATATATATAGTTGGTCGTGTTTGAAATTGATAGACAGTTGTATATATGATCGTGGAGACAATGCGTACATATTACTCATTTTCAAGACATTGTGGCATATATATATATATATATATATATATATATATATATATATATATATATATATATATATAAGTTAACGTGTTCATGAAACACTGTTGCATTTATGGTAATCGACGTTCATGCAAGCGTTGTCCTTTATCACTAGTGTAAAGACCCATGAATGTCTTGCTCTAGTGGCTACGCCAGGTTTGGGATAATGTACTTGCGGAGCAGGCGAAACATTGCATTCCACATTTTGGGTTTTTTCTAAGTAAAAACTCCAAACTGTTATCAGTTATTAGCATGAAAGAAGAGAGCAATAATGTGATATTGATTTATGGCTAAAAGCAAAAATTACCCTCGTTTAATCAATTTCGCTATAGTAATTTTGCGTTAATGTTCTAAACTGCGTGTTGTTATGTTGGCTAAAATGTGTGTAACCAAGCAGTGTGCAATACAAATGTAGAAGTGGCTTCCCAGGTCAAATCAATGAATTACATAAGAATTTGATAATTCCAAATGAATCAGTTGAGCACAGGCGTTTTAAGCAGGCTGAATGCTTTCAAATTGTCAGAAATATGGAACCAATCGCCATCACCTTGTAGAAAACTAAATTGTGAACATTTTTTCGTGATCATTCATGTGGCATGGTGTAGCATATTTCAAGACCCTTTGATCATCAACTGTTACGTTTTTAACAGCGTTCCTTCTTTTGTATGAATGCATGACCTCGTATGTATTACGTTGGTGACGTTGTTCTGTAATGGGCTAATTTACGTGCATGGGAGATCACAGGATGTTGTCACGCAAAATCATCACGCATCGTGGGTATTTGCGACAACAAATAAATAAAATATGTGATATTATTGTCCAAACTAAATTTCTTGCTTGAATAATCCGAAACACTTGTCACTTTTTATATTTATTTGCTTTCAGCAGCTATGACAGCAAATAAATAAAATATCACATCTGTATTTTCCATGCCCAATATTGGGGTTTACAAGATTGTAGCGTAAAATGATAGGAAATATCAATACATTTCATGGAGTTTTCTATTGTAAACTACTTTACAGAGAAGAATCATCTCACCAAGCGCTCTCTTTAAAGTATACACTTTTAGTATTCAGCTGCAGGATACCCGATTTACTATCTTTTCAAAATAATCAGGAAACTGTCTTATTATACGTCTTTATTGCTTGCTCATTTTATTGATATCTTGACGAGAAAAGACGTACAACAATCGTCTTTGGTTTCTAAACTTTTGTAAAGATCCTGAAAAGAAACAAAACACTTTCCTGGGCCTAGAACATCTCTCTCTCTCTCTCTCTCTCTCTCTCTCTCTCTCTCTCTCTCTCTCTCTCTCTCTCTCTCTCTCTCTCTCTCTCTCTCTCTCTCTCTCTCTCTCTCTCTCTATACTATAGCTACATCCTTTGACACAGATCAAGTTTTGTCTTGATGGAAATGGAGTTCAATACATACTGAGATCAAGATGTCTCTGGATTGATAATGAGTATTGAGATTGATATTTCTCTCGAACAATACTGAAATAAACATATTATTTGATGAATACTGAGATCTAGTTTTCTCTCGATGAATAAGAAAACATCTATGTAATGCAAAAAGGTAGTAACGTGTAGTTCTTGCCATTCCCTCAGGTTATTCAGATGTAGCAACCTATATTTTGTATGACGTGGGTTTTAACGTTCACGATATGCAAAGAACTTTTGAAAGGACAGAACCAAGGATAATGGGATTGCATTCGATTTCGTAGGCTGCGATATATGTTTACCTTAAGATCAAGTTATACCACATCGCTGGGTACATTATGTTCATAGATGTTGAAGATCGAACTCAGTTGTCGGCCTTTGATGCCTAAGAATAGTGTTTCAGTATTATAACTGAGAAGACAATTTGTATATTTGTCGAGTTTATGCATGTAGAGATTATTACAAGCTCGTAAACATTATGATAATATAGATATAAGGAGACTGGCTTATGCAACAAACAGCTGTGTTTTAGTGAATATTTGTACCTTTCGAAAGGTAATGATAAACTATCCATCATTCTTATCTGCAATGATACACTGTCCCCCTTATTGTCTGTAATGATACACTGTCTATCATTATTATCTCTAATCATACACAGTCCTCCATTACTGTCTGAGATTTAAATCAATCACAATTTATATCTGAAGCCATTTGTTTTGATTTTGTGGTTTCTATTTTCTCGTTGCACACACACACACGCACACACACACACGCACACAGTTCTAGTTAACGATATTATAATGTTTTCCGTTATTAAATCAATACCTTTATTGCTCTCACTCGTGTTTTTTATTTTTAATTAGTTTAAGATAAGACGTGTGTGCGGCATTCAATATGCGTATAATTATGTCCTTTGCACACTTAACATCAGACAGCTTTTGTCTAAATGGTTTATATTGTAAACACTTCTTGAGTGACCCCGACTCCGACCCCGAACCCGGAGATTTGTACTCCTTTCGATCCTATTAGGAAAGGTTTGAGTTTGAGTGAGAACTATTTCATGATAACAATTATTATTTGGCAATGAAATAAAGGAACTGGAACAATTTATATTTCAATTAGTTCCTTAAAATTGACCTTGGAATAATTGTAAACCTTCAAAAGCATGCAAAGCTCAATATTGTATGACATGATGAATTGATCCTGATTGTATGTCGACATTTATCGGTACTAAAAACCTGTATCACGTATTTTCCAAAAATCTTGAAACATTGTGCAGTCTCCACATTGTTGATAAGTTGGACATGTCCTGTCATGTAGTCAATTGTGAACTAAGCGAGAATCATTTAGCCATTGCTTATATTACTGATGTTGTACTTAGCGTGTTATGGACAATTGTTGAAACCGATTTAGTTGCTATATGGTGAATAGAGCAATTGAAGTTTAGCTTTAATGAATTTGGGTCAGTAGGTTAGACTTGTGATAATTATCAACTGGAGAAAATCTAACCCTTTCAGTGAGGACATTATGTTTATTCGTCTTGTCGTTGCTGAACCTCGTACATTCGTTTCTTGTATTATTGGTGTTCATTTTCTCTATATATATAGTTAGGCGTGCTTGTATTTGATAGACAGTTGTATATATGATCGTGGAGAAAATGTGTTCATATTACTCGTTTTTAAGACATTGTGGCATGTATATATATATATATATATATATATATATATATATATATATATATATATATATATATATATATATATATATATATATAAGTTAACGTGTTCATAAAAGACTCTTTCATTTATGGTAATCGACGTTAATGCAAGCGATGTCCTTTATCACTAGTGTAAAGACCCATGCATTTCTTGCTCAAGTGGCTACGCCAGGTTTGGCATAATGTACTTGCGGAGCAGGCGAGACATTCCATTCCACATTGTGGTTTCTTTCTTAGTAAAAACCTCCAAGCTGTTATTTTGTATTAGCATGAAAGAAGAGAACAGTAATTTTATATTGAGTTATGGCTGAAAACAAAAACAACCCTCGCTTAAGCAATTTCGCTATAGTTATTTTGCAATAATGCTCTAAACTGCCAACATTATTAGTGTTGCTATTTTGGCTGAAATGTGTATAACCAAGCAGTGTACAATACAACTGTGGAATTGGCTTCCCAGGTCAAATCAATGAATTGCATAATAGTTCGATAATTCCAAATCAATCAGTTGAACATAGACTTTTCAAGCAGGCTGAAAGCTTTGAAAATATCAGAAATATGGAACCAATCGTCATCACATTGTAGAAAACTAAATTATGGATGCAATGTCGCAACTCATATTCGTGATCATTCATGTGTCATGTTGTAGCATGTTTCAGGACCCTTTGATCATCAACTGTTACGTTTTTAACAGCGTTCCTTCTTTTGTATGAATGTTGACGTGCATACCAACAAAGAATTCAGACAGTATTGCCATTCATCAGTCACCGATATGGACTAAATTATAAATGCAACTAACCGCATGACCTCGTGTCTATTACGTTGCTGACATTGTTCTGTAATGGGCTAATTTGCTTGCATGGACGATAACAGGATGTTGTCACACAAAATCGTCACACATTTTGGATATTTGCTTCAATTGACGACAACAAATAAATACAAATAAGTCATTATTATCCAAACTAATTTTTGTGCCTGAATAATCCGAGACACTTGTCATATGTAATTGTTTTCAGCAGCTATGACAGCAAAAAAATAAAATATCTAATATTTTCTATGTCCATTATTAGGGTTTACAAGATTGTAGCGTAAGATGATAGGAAATAGCAATACATTTCATTTAGAGTTATATTGTGAACTACTTGAAAGAGAACAATCGTCTCACATAAGATCCCATTGAAGTATACTTTTAGCATTAAGCTACAGGAGATCCGATTTACATTCTTTTCAAAATAATCAGTAAACTTTCTTTCTATTCGACTTACGTGCTCGCTCATTGTTTGATATTCTGACGAGGAAAGACGTACACTAATCGTTTTTGGTTTTGACACTTTTGTAAACATCCTGCAAAGAAATTAAACAACTTTTCTGAGACGAGTACATCTATCTATCTATCTATCTATCTATCTATCTATCTATCTATCTATCTATCTATCTATCTATCTATCTATCTATCTATCTGTCTGTCTTTGTATGTATGTATGTATGTATGTATGTATGTATGTATGTATGTATGTGTAAAATTATAGGTACATCCTTTGACACAGATCAAGTTTTGTCTTGATGGAAATAGAATTCAATCAATACTGTGATTAAGCTGTCTCTGGATCGATACTGAGTATTCAGTTTAACATTTCTCTCGACTAATACTGAGATAAATATATATTCGATGAGTAATGAGATCACGTATTCTAATGATGAATAGTGAGATCAAGTTTTGTTTCGATGAATAAGAAAACGTCTATTCAATGCAAAAAGCTAGTAACTGTTTGATCCAATTAATACAATTAAAATATTGCATAGCGTGTAATCCTGGCCATTCCATTAGGTTATTCAGATGTCGCAGCCTATATTATGTATGACGTGGGCTTTAACGCTCACGAGATTCAAAGAACTTCGGAAAGAGCAGGACCAATGACAAAACGAATGCATTCGATTTCGTAGACTGCGATATATGTTTACCATACGATCAAGTTATACCACATCACTGGGTACATTATTGTATGAAAGGATACACTGTCCATCATTATTATCTGTAACGATATACTGTCCCCCCTATTGAATGTAATGATTCACTGTCCATCAATATTATCCGTAATGATACACTGTCCCCCCATTTTGTATGTAATGCTTAACTGTCCAACATTATTATATGTAATGATACAGTGTCCACCCTTATTGTATGTAATGATACACTGTCCCCCTTATTTTATGTAATGATACACTGTTCATCATTATTATCTGTAAAGATACACTGCCAATCATTAGTATATGTAATGATACACTGTCCACCCTCACTGTCCGTAATGATACACTATCATTATCTGTTATGATATACTGTCCTTATTATCTGTTATAATAGACTGTCCTTCATTATTATTTGTAATGAAACACTATCCATCATTATTATCTGTAATAATACATTGTACACCCTTATTGTCCGTAATGATACCCTGTCCACCCCACCTTATTATCTGATATGATAATCAGTCCATCATTATCTCTAATGATACACTATCCAACATTATTATCTCTAATGATACACTGTCCCCACTTATTGTATGTAATAGTACACTGTCCATCATTATAATCTCTAATGATACACTATCCACGTTATTGAGATTAAAAACTTTTATTAAATTCTCAATCAATGTATTTTTGGCATTTCTGGAACTATTAGAACGTAGTTCACGCTTAGATTCAATGGACGAAACGGAGACAGTAACGCTCCGTAAAGGAGACGTATCAACCGATACGAATGTACATACAAAAAAGAAAATTCATAAAAATCTAAAAATCAATCTATATATCTTCAGGACATCACCTTTTAAGATTTTGATAAAAGTACTGTGTATATCCCATTTCATGTAGTTAGCAACGAACATCAGTTTTAATAATAAAAAACATCTTAAATACTGTTCATTTTCATTTTGTGTCAAAGAAAATGAAATTAAAACGTGCGGAAAAAATGTATCCTTAATCAAATGGTTGTAGAAAACCAACAGACTAATATCAGTAATTACAATGTTACAATATATCTAATTCGAAATAAGAAACGTTTTCATTCGAAACAAGAAATCATGCTTGTACAGCTAGTTTTTCCTAATGAACTAGGTTGTACATTTCTCAACATAAGACGTTTGAACGACAACACCAAGTGCTCCTAGCAATATCATATAATGTAATTTATTTTTACAGTCCTTTAAAACAAAGTAAACGTGTGATTCATATCAAATGTGTTTCTATCTGTAGTACGTTCGAAGTCTTGGATATGTTGATTATGGCATTGCATCAAACTAGTGTTGAATTAACAACTTATTTTCCATGTTTTTGGTTTTCCATGTTTCAATCACATTCTTTGAGTATCAGCCTTTCGAGAGGAGTTACTACATTATAGACACGCGATGCTAATGTGCTCTTTACCAAATGTTCACGTTAGTTTTTCTATAACACATATCTTATCATCAAAACCAATAACCCCACTTCATAAAAATAAATATATATGTTAATAAATATCCACCAATCTTGAAAACTAAGAGACAGCTCTCGCTCAAACATACATAATTGCAACAGGCGCCTATTAGTCGTGTGCATGGGAAATCGCTCTGAGTAAGGTAACCGACTGTACATATTCGGTCAAGAGTGTGTGCCATGCATGAATGGGTTGTTGTCAACATAGGAAACAATAGAATATTTCGAAATATAATTTGAAGAATATGGTTTTCCATGTCAATCTAATTGTTTTCCAAATGTGAACAACACAAAGGGGTAATGAATGAAAATGGAATACATGTTTAATTTTGAAACACATTTCTACACTGGATGGATTTTAAAAAAAGAAACATGAGATAGAACAACGTACTATGTTAAACCCAAAGTTTCATAATACTTAATAATACTCAATTTGAACCATTTGGAGACGTTTCGACTCTAAAGTATTCTCAATAGCGCCATTCTCCCGATTTTGCTGTAAATACTTTTTATTTACCAGAACAGTTGTAAGATTTGTCCCATATGTCTGTATTTGGAAGCCCATTATATTCAAAAATGTGTTTCCACGTTTTAACAGTATGTAAACCGCCCATGGCGAAGTCAGGGACGATATTTGAGGCCGCGGAAGTGGAGCTTGGACAGAACTACACGTACAGATGCCAGCATGGTCTAATTGGGAAAAGAGATCTAAACCCGACAGTCATGTGTCAACTTGGTGGTGACTGGACGACAACAAATTTTACTTGTGGTAATTTAACGTTTCATCATATGACTACGATATTTTTTTTCTGTTTAACAGACACGTATTATATTACTTCCAAATACATTATTCCAGGTTTTTGGTGTTTTTGGATTTAATACCATTTCTCGTCTAGCGATACGTTATATATGGCAAATATTATTGCTTATAGAGGAAGCACAGGAACCGACCCACGGGAAACTACCAGCTAGATTTTTCATACATCCGGACTTGAGATGAAATGGGCGTGATCTGTAAATCATAGCTTTTTAGACCACTCGACCACACAGAACCGTTATAATTCATCATCATAATTAAGGTAATAACGTGATGTGGCACATACTTTGTGCATGTTGACTTATTTAAGTATACTGTTATAACAACACGCAGAAGTATAATTAGAATTTGCATCTGTATTGATAATATATCCTCTATTTTGGTTACACAGTTTCAATTATTAAATAGTTTGCGAATTGTTCAAAATACATTCGGGGCAAATTAGACTAACATTGGTCAGATACAAATAAAGAAAACCAAAACAGTTCAGATCTGGTCCGAATATATATAACTAAGTGTAGATAATACATAATAAACACTACTTCTATAGCGTCTGATGGTTCAATGAAGAATATGAACAACAGGACGTTTTTGAAAATACACGCAAACCTCTAGTTTGTGTGAACAATTGGTAAATTGTAAAACGCAATTATACCCTTTCAGAAATATGGAATTAATAAGGTTGGAACCATGAACATTTGATAATCCAATTAATCCAATTACATAGCGTACAAATGATGTTATCAGTGAATTAGTCGTCATAAATCCATGATCTCTATTTTGGTGCTAATCACAAATCTGCCTCATTGACACCACCGGAATTTCATATGCGTGACAAGCAGGTTATAATGCCAATGGTACGTCAACGTGACCATCGTTAATAGTTAAAATAAGAGACTGGTTGTTTGTCAAAAAAATTAGGAACATTTCAAATTCTTTTCCTGTTATTCATATAAGAGATCAAAGAAATGAAATGCAAGAGTAATTGACAGCAATTATTTTTATTCCAAAGATGTATGCTACTAATGTATATAATTTTGCTTTCCAACTGAATGAAAATTAAGTCCTTAGGTATTTAGTCATCGTAAAGGAATTAACAGAAATCTATGCAACACGTGAAATGTATGTCTAAACGTACCACTTTCTAGTGAATGAAGAAGTATTAATAGAGTTTTTATCTCACAGCTTTGTACAGAGTAAGATATAAGATGTGAGAATATTTTATATACTGAAATATATTGAACCTTATTCATATGTGATTTATATCGTAAGATTTATGCTAGACTGAGGTTTGCCAGTTTGCCTCATCTGATTCATTTTCGGATTTGGTCTGCCAATTCTGATTGGCTCGGTACTATCACGTGGTATAAAAGCGAAGGTAATATATTGGAGTGGAGGACAGTACTGGTCAGATAACTGCAGAGCGCGGTCAAATTCAAATTCAGAAGTAACATCTGTGAAATCCTAAACCGATTTAGGTAATGACTTATATAAATTGCTTATTAATAATAAAAATAGTATAGAACTGAGAAAGAAATAATATATTTTAATTTATTTGGACATTGTTGCGGTGAAAAGATAGTAAGATAAACAATACTTTGAACATTAAACATTCGTGTTTTTAACAATATGCAGAGGCAAGCATTCTGGAAAATTAAGTAGAAAAGGTTTAAGTAAGTAAATTAATCTTCCAAATTGTCGTGCAGTTATCTTCCACCACAATGGTAACCTGGGTTAAACGAATACAAAGCAAATCTTCAACTCTCATCAATTAGGGTCACTATATGATTTCGAGACATTATTTAATTTAGTCAACATTGAAACAGACTAGTATGGGCTGAGACATTTTATTGAAATGATACCGGAAAAAAAAAGTATTTAATTGTTACAATACATGAGTGAGAGCAACGAGTGTTTCCTTACAGGAGAATGTTTTATTCCGATGAATATTATGTACTGGTGAGAGCTTTCCAGTTTTCTTGGTTGTGTTACCCTTATTAAACATATTTGTTGACTTTACTCTTGAGTGGAACTTATTCAATGAACTCTCCCTAGCAGACAGGAAGTAGAGGTTGCTTACAATATTTGTAATCACTTACACTGAGAAGCGGTATAGAGAACGTACTCGAAATAGTCCTTTATTTCCCATAAAGCATACTTTCACATCAGTGGCTTTCATGCCAATTTGTTATAATTCGGTAATAAATATTCAAAAAATATTGAAACAGGCGTCTAGTAGTTCTGACCGTAGGAATTGGCTCTTAATATTTGATGTTACCGATGGCTCATTTGTAGGCACATTTGTTTGCCGTGTTGATATAAAAATTGTATTTTGGACGTTTTAAGAATATTTCGGAAGTTACTTTGATTAAAATTAGTTTTCAAGTTAATCAATTTCGGCAAAAGTTTGAAAATAAATGCGTAAATTGTAAATCACAAAAGATAAACAACAAAAATGGAATAAACCAGCTTAGGTTAAAGTTCTAGTTTTGGGATAGAATCCTATCACCGTCTGCGTATCAAGAAAGAAACATAGCATAATACAATGTCCAATGTCATTAGCAACGTTTTATAGCACCTTATAATGCTCATGTTTTAAAATTTGGAGAAGTTCGTCTCCCAAGTATTTTCACACTAAATCCATTCTCCCTATTTCGTTGTAAATACCACTTTACCAGAACTGTTGTAACATTTTTTATATGTCTGTATTTTGAAGCCCATTATGTACTACATACATATATAGTACTTCCATGTTTGTGAACAGTATGTAAAATGCCTATGGCGAAGTCAGGAACGATAATTGAGGCCGCGGAAGTGGAGCTTGGACAGAACTACACGTACAGATGCCAGGACGGTCTAATTGGGAAAAGAGATCTAAACCCGACAGTCATGTGTCAACCAGGTGGTGACTGGACGACAACAAATTTTACATGTGGTAATTTAATGTTTCATCGCATGACTATTTATTCTGTTGAAGACACACGTATTATATTACTTCCAACCACATTATTCAAGGCTTATGTTGGTTTGGATATTAATAACATTTTCGTCACTCGATACGGTACACGTGGCACCCAGTGTTGCTGGTACAGGAATAAATAGAGTAAAGCAAAAAACATCTGCCCGCCCACGGAAATCTATCGGTTAGATTTTTCATATATTAAGACATGAGATGAAATGGCGGTAACCTGTAATGGGAGGCCTTTACGACCACTCGGCCACCCAGAACTCTTATATTTTCGGCATCACGATTGAGATCATAACGTGATATGGAACATTTGGGCACAAGGGCGTGTGAAATTATTTGAGTCTACTGTTAGTTAAAGGTATGCAGTTAAAGGCTAGGGCAAAAGGCTTTTTATTGCCTTTAGTTACATGTAGGGCCGCATAAATTCTTTCCCACCACACAGGAATATAACTAGAAGGTGCGTTAGTGTCTTTAACATGTCTTATATTATCTAACTTCATATGCAACTTGAAAGTAAAGGTTACCATTTCATCCTCAATAGCTAAATGAGAGGCTGATTGTTTGCCAGAAAAGTGCGAACATTTCAAACTCTTTCTACGTCATTCCTATGACAGATCAAAAACAAGTCAAGCAACAGCAATTGACAGCAATTATTATTATCTGAAAGATTCATGACACCGGTGTATCGAATTTTACTTGCCACCTGAATGTAACTGTCTTTAAATGTTTAGTCATCTAAAAAACAATTAACATAAATCTCTGCAACACGTGAAATATATATCTAAAAGGTACTACTTTGTAATTATAGAAGAAGTTGAAGTTTGGTTTCACATTAGTCTGGTCCTGAGTAATACATTATTGTCTGCGTTTAATGTATATATTTGAATCATTAACCAAGAGAAGACGCATGGGGGACATTTTCGAAATATTGCCTTATTGGAATCTTCCCCAATTGTTCTGATTTTTACTAAAAAAAAAACGTTTAAATCACAGTATCAAGAACATTTTAATTTAATAATGAATATTCAAACAATTTGGAAAACTAATCAAAAACAGTTTAGGGGTATTATTGCTATAAAATGACGACAGTCGTTTTTTAGCCTTTATTAGTAGGTCATATCAACTTTGTTCAGGTGGGTACATATACCATGAACGAATGTTTGTTATAGTCAAGAGAGGTTTGCAACAATTCTTTGGGAACAATGTTTGATTATTATCTATATATCTAGGTCCAGATTTTTATATAATTATAAAAGATGTATTTACTTGTAAAGCACAACAAGTAATCACTGATGTCAGACTAATTTAGATTAGGTAACGTCTTATTCAATCGCAAATTCGTATATGAGGGTGTATACAAATAAAACATTCTATATAATTCAGTACTCCATATCCATCATGATATTCTATTGTATGTTATGGATCTCATTTTTCAATTATTCATTGTTTTTTCGCCTCCTCTGCATTTCCCTACAACAACCATACTCCCATGTTAGTGTCACCTTCTGCCCTGTGAGTAGAGTTATATATTCTTCCGACTTGCATAATTTAACCCCCTTAGTATATCGCATACATTTCAGACATTCAATGAATTGTTATAGAAAGTAAGCGTTACCTGTGTATTTTATGTTTAAACAGTGTGTACAATTCCTGCGAAATCAGGGGCAATAAATTCGACGGCAGAAGTGGAGATTGGACAAAACTATACTTACAGATGTGACATTAATTTCTTCAAGAAAGGAGATGAGAACCCAACAATTACATGTCTTCATGACGGTAACTGGACATCAACAAATTTCATTTGCGGTAATTGAATAATTCATCACATGACTTCAACCTTATCTGGTTCAATTACATAAGTGACGTCATAGCATGCTACAAAGGCAAAGGGACAGTGTCCTAGATACTCGTCGAATTGTTGTAAGCCTATATTCACCGGATCTTGTTATTTTGTTTCTAAAACTTCAAATGAATGCGTACTTCTATAACAATATTTAAGTATTGCCCTATACTTCATCCACAACATTATATAATATTGCATTAAACTGAATCACAAATAGATCGCCCGTCCTTGTACTCATCCTGTTTTTAAATTAAATTAAATTACATTTTCGGTTTCTGCTGTATACCTGTCTTAATTTTCTTCGGAACAGTAATGTAACCTAGTGGAAACAAGTGTGGCAAGAACAAACAATTTCAAACTCTTGATTTCTAAAGAGAATTTATTAACATTACAAAGAAAAGTAAGTTTTGTCTTTTGTGGGTTAAAGTGTTTTTTTTTTTAAACAGGGACACAAACAAGCCGAGCTATTCATATCATAATTAATATACCTTACATACAATCAATATTTATTCAAAATCGTTTTTATCAAGTTCAAATGTCCGTTAATCGGAGCTGTTCAACAGAACAGAACATATTCTAATAGAATAGTTCCATACATTTGACCCCTTTACGTCGTATGTTGCGATAACTCTTGCTTAAGTTAATATATCAAATGTCTTCATTATAATTTAAATTATAATTTGAAGAAGGTCCGTTTAACACGTCAGCTCTGGATATGAATAGTTCTTGCACGTTGTCCAGCTCTTCTGTTTCGAAGGTAAGCAGTACTTGTTTCTATTCCTTCATCAAATAATGTCGAAAGTGATGTCGGTTTTGTAAAAGACCGGAACATGTGATATATGTAACAATGATCGGAAAACCTTTTGTCCCAGGTGAACTCCATCCATTTTGAATTGACATGTAGATCACGTTTGCTTTAACTTTTTATAAAACGTTTGCTTACATTAGATTTGCGAAATCTTTCCTTAATAACCCTAAAATTTCATACATTGCATCCTTGAACAATTAGCTGAAAACATAACCAGCATTTCACACTTTTATTGTTGAGCACTTTGATCACTCTATATGTTAAATCACTGACATATTATACGGGCTACCACATCCAGCTTTGTGTATTGAAACTAGTATTGAAAACGAGACTCTATACATCCAATGCTAGCTAATTCTTTACTTTCCTGGCAACATGAGATGATGTTGCACAACAGTATTTTATATTATTTGATGTGGAAGGCTTTTAAGTTGAATACATATGTTCGTGACACTAGGGTCAAAATAATCTTTAAACTGCTTGTTTAAAGCGCTCAGAGACAATTTTCTGTAGACGATGTTAGGTTTTGGAGGTTTTATTCCTTGTTGTTTGTTTTGCGATTTTCCCAAAAGAAGACAATTCGATTTATATTGTAGAGAAATAGGTGTTAAAATTGTCTTGGCAGCTAATAAATTCTTTGCAAACTTGAAATTTGCCATTGGTCAGAATCAATGTCATTACTTTCTTTGTAAAATGAAAGCAACGCAAGTTCAGGACTTATTCTTTTACATGCATGTATGTATGTATGTATGTATGTATGTATGTATGTATGTATGTATGTATGTATGTATGTATGTATGTATGTATGTATGTATGCATGTATGTATGCACGTATTTATGTATTTATGTATGTAATTAAAGCAGGAAACAGTTCCGTAATGACATTTTTCATTACCTTTCAGTAACACAGAACTGGACACTGGACACAGTCTATCCAAATAACATACATAAATCTGAAGTAATGAGTAACCGGGCATTGATTCATTTGTTGACATGCATGCAAGAATGTGACAATGAACCGACCAAGTGTTTGTCCTTCTTTTATGATAACCAAACTGGCCTCTGTGTATTGTCCTCTTCATTCCAACGAGGACTGCCAAATGGTTTTCACTTTTTTGGTGGAGTGGTCTATTACACAGGCACGTATTACAAACTTTTCATTCAGATGGATTAGTCTATTACACAGGCGCGTATTAGGCACTTGTCATACAGATTGATGAGTCTACAACACAATCAGGTATTAGAACATTATCATACAGATGGAATTGTCTATTACACAGTCAAGTATTAGTATAATGTCATACAGATGGAATGGTCTATTACACAGCAAGTATTTGTATAATGTCATACAGATGGAATGGTCTATTACACAGCAAGTATTAGTATAATGTCATAGAGATGGAATGATCTATGACACAGTCAAGTATTAGTATAATATCATAGAGATGGAATAAACGCTAATTTTCTACTATTATTAGTGATCTTGTTTATAGTCATTTGCAACGTAACATCAACAACACATTTACCCTGTTACTATGAGTATCGTTAGTATTAATTGTATTAAATTGTGTATGTCATAAGATGATTTAGGTCGGTACTTTAGGTACATTAATGATGATATGGTTGATGGTTAACATTTACTTCATCATCTCAAATTTAGTAGCGAACACTCAGTGATAGAGAGATCACAGCTAGTTCGAAAATCTTTTATAAAGATGTTAATAATGGTAATGATGATCTTATTTTGCAACGATGGGGAACAAAGACGTTCTGGGGTCAAGCTGTAAACAAAAGTCAATTTATTCATAATGAAATTGTGCCTGCACGGCTTTCGGCGTTGCTTCAAATAATTCTAGAACTAGGTTTCAAAAAACAAACAATCATTACACCGAGTGATTCACTTAACCTAAGTTTCATCCTTTACCAACATAGTTTACAACGTTTTCAATGCAAGCCATTTTGAGTTACACACGTCACAACAGGAACACTTTGGCTGTCGAAGGATTTTTTTTTTTTTTACGATACGCTGATAAAAGTTTGCCATGGAGATCTTGCTGAATAAGCAGAGCTCATACTTTCCAGAATTGTACATTATTTATGTTTCCATAAGTTGCAAACTTAGAAAACGAAAAGAAAATTTATAATACAGATTTAAATTATAAGAGTAAGATTTGTATTGAATAACAACATCTAAACATTCAGTCCTAGAAAAAACAGCTTCGAAGACAATTTCATTTTCATAAAACAAAAACAAAAACTCTCTTTATCTTTATGACGTTTTGCTCAGTTTCTTATTGGTAAATGCAATTAAAGATTTTACCGTTTGTGAAAAATTTCATTTCGAGCACTACAAAATATTCAAACGCAGTGAAAAGTTCTCAAGCATGCTTGGATGATATATATAAATATATATATATATATATATATATACATTTGTTTAAAACTTTTCATTGTCATACATAAATTCCTACTGCTTATGATTTTTTATATAGGATTATATTCCTTGTTACATTTGCTATGAAAGATTAGAATACCTGGCTTGGTAGATATTTGAAGGCTGTTTCATATTTTTAGTTGCGCGATATCACGGGCTAATGCGTCTATGGGGACCTCGTCATCTTTCGATTTCCATTGAAATGAAAGACTAAAGCATATTTAATATTGAACTTGGTACCTCAATAAAAGTTACGATGAAACGGGCAAATCAACTTCCTATCATCTAAATATGACAATACAGATTCACATATACACCATCACGAAGGAATAGTAGGCATCATTCACGTTCCCCAATTAAATATTCAGGCCGATAGCCCAATTCCGATCCCATTATACATAAACGGTTTCTCATTTTCATAGTCGACTTCCATTAAATATTTGTATCCTTCCAGTCTAGATTTCAGTTTATATTCTATTTTGTAGTGAATGTACCATACATAGTAATAGTTGACATATAAGCTGTATGTTACATATGTAAATTGTATTTATTATTATTTTAGTTTAGTAGATTGTTATTATATAGCTTAATGGATTACATTTATATAGTTTAGTAGATTGTTATCATATAGCTTAATGGATTCCATTTATATAGTTTTATAGATTGTTTCATATGGATTGATAGTGTAATCGCATAGTAAAGTACAATGTATTCCTATAGTTCAGCAGGTTTTCGGCATGTAGTATAGTAGATTTTAAACCGATAGTTTCCATGTAACTGAAAGTTATTTTTAGCATGTTTACACTTTTATGAAAAAAGTGTATTAGTGAAATGGATAGTCTCAAAACACCTGCCTAACGATTGTATGATTTATGTAATAACTTTTATACATACTGAACTCGCAGGTTCGCCTATTTAAATGTAGTGCTTTATTCTTGCCAACCGATCGATCTGTCATTTGTTTGTTTCTATGTCTGTTTGTATCTATATTTGTCTTCATTCTTCTTTTTCTTTGTATGAAAAGTTATGAATTTGCATTTTACAGCGCCATCGTTCTCGTGTAATTTGCAATATACAAATGTCGCATTGGCTGGTTCGTATTTCTCCATCAAGTACCACAAGGAAGCGATAACTTTCAACGAAGCAATGAAAGCATGCGAATCTGAAAAGGCCAAACTACTTGTTATTACGACCAAGGATCAGATTACCGACTTAGTAAACACTTGGCCGAACCTTGGTAAGTGATACGGTAGCTACATACACAAAGTAAACAATCTGTGTGTTTGTGTGGGTGTTTATTTAAATCTTACCTTTAACACACTTTCAGTCCTAACTCTGTTAGCGTGGGTTAGGATTCTCTAGCTCAGCGAATGTGAGCATGTCATAACTGGTATCAGTAATGTACCATGGCTTGGTAGTTCTAATGGGAATTTCGCAGTGTTTTTCATCCATCAGGAATGTTATAAAGTCAATTATATCATATTTTACGGTGCGAAATTGTGTTAAACCCCAATACAACAAAATCCGAAACAGCGACCGTATTATATGGTGGCTCAGTGTCATATGTACAAACCTGTAGTTATCGTTCCTGTATTTTATGTTAATTTATTCAAATTATGTTTATAATAGATGACTATTGGACTATTTGGATAGATATCTTTAACAGATTTTTAACCGTTTTTTCTAAAGCACTTGATGCCAGTATGTTTAGTACTAAATACAAGAATGCATTTATTGGTTTTATTTTAGAAAACATTTTAAATTACCAAATCTTGACTTACGTATGGCGGGCTTAAAGATATACCTTAAGCTCATTGAACCTTACAGCCAGGCGAGATAAGGTGGGACTACACATCTAATAATGAAGTATTACCTATGCTGAACATTGATGGTTTTAAAGGCTACCGTGAACTAATTCTGCACAAGTTATATCATTCTTTTCTTCTTATGATTCATTCGCAAACCTGGCAGGCAGCTGTATACCTGTCGTTTTATGACAGAGTACATACTTTTCTTGGACCAATACATACAACGAGTCGCTTCCCAAAATCAGCTAAATGTGCTGAATAAACCTGTCATTTTACCACCAATACCATTTGTGGATGTACGTTTCCCTATGTATTCATGTAATGTATTTTGTGTAGTGAAGACCTAATGGATGGCTCACGTTAGAGAGATAGAGGTCACACAGACACATGATAAAACAATACGTCCTGTACTATGGATGGTGTCCTGCTCGTTATTGGGTGTATGAAAACCAAGTGATAATTTAGAATTTAAACCCTTGCTTTATGTAAATAAATTAAAAATAAATAATAATTTCACTATATAATATATGTATTGCCATTTAAGGCATCTGAGATGACAATTCGTCGTGTCATTCTCTGAATTCAGATTTTCCATTCAGTGAATGAGGCATCAAGTAGAAGAGTTAAAATCAGTGACTAAGCAAAGTTTTCAAGATCAGATAATACTAAAAGTAAGCTTGTAAGTTCAAATAGTCTGTGGGATATATTCATTTATAGAAAGATATATTTTGTGCCAAGGACGAGTATTGTCCTAAAAAATACTCATGGGCGCTCTACCACTAGAAAGGCCTTCAAGTTTTCGATTTTGGATTCAATTATTCTTCTATACTTTGTACCTTTACAGAGAAAAACATCATCATCACATTATATCACAATGTCATTGAATAATAAAAGCAGAATCATTTGTAAATAAATTTGCAGTTTGTAAAAACGGAAGAAAATAGTTGTGCCAATAGAAACATATTTTGTTAAATGTTCCCCAAATTCCACTGAACTACTGCATTCTATTTCTTTTTTTAAATACATAATTCGTTTATTTAGTGAATTCAAGTTCTCTTGATCTGATGCGTAGTATAAATAAATAATTAATATGCTTTCCCATAAGGTAAAATGTCAACCAACAATCAAAATAAATAAATAGATACGCGGCTTATCAGCAAGTATGTATACACGTATCTATCAAGACTGAGCGTACTTTATGCATATAAATATTATTAATTTTACAGACTGGGCAGTATACGTTGGATTATCTGATCAAATTGAGGAGGGACAATGGGTGAGCTGGAATGGAGAGATAGTTCATCCCTTTTGGGGTTCAGGAGAGCCAAGCAATAACAGTAATGAAGATTGTGGATGTATTCGTCTTAAATCCATCCATGACGTCGTCTGTTACATGCCACTACCATATCTTTGTCATAAAATTCATTTCTGACCCAATCCAAGCTAGAGGATCAGTTTGTCTCCACAACACTACCTGATATTTAAAATGGACCAATATGTTTCTTTCCTTATTTATACTGCTTCCTATTTGCTCACTTCGAGGTAATGGGATCCATCTTGTGATTCGTCCCACGAATTGTCCGTCCGTCAACATTTTTTATTTTCACTTCCTGACACGTTGTGAGTCAGTTTTCATCAAACGAAGTCCTAGTTGATATTTATTTTGACCAACCTTGGAATAGTGGTTTCAGAGGGTAAAACATGCTTGTACGTTCTCCATCTTGAGCATTATTACATTCGTGTGAAACATTTAATTTATTGACTACACAACTAAGCAATTTCTGATCAGACCTGAAGGTAATATGTTTGTAATAGAAGTCTTATAAAACTATCTGATATGATGTGTCCATCAATGATGCGGATTCTGTTGTAGCAGGTAGAAACGTTTCTTTCTTCTATTTTTCTCTTCAACCAAGTTTGTTAATTCTATGAAGAAATCTTACATTGTGCCGTTAGGCCTTTCGTATTACAATTTCTCTTCAACTGCTTCATAAAATAGGCAGATATATGCTTTAAAAGCTTTCTCATTACAGCATGTAGTTTGATATTTAAAATAACAGACAAACACAATTAAAATTCAAACGGACAATGCATATATTATGAATTAAGCTTTTGACTGTATTCCGCCATTTTAATGATATCACACACCCCTTGGTCTTTTCTAATCACAATTTCAAATGCGATTATGTGAGATTTATAAAAAAAAGTTCTGTGTTGTTTGTTTATACTTAAATTAAAAATAATGCATATTCTTGTGTTATCTGTATGAGACGTACTGAATATTCAAACACTCTAATTTATCGCGTTGCTTCATTACAGTTTGGTTGTATTGCTCTAAACTATTATATGTAGCTATTTGGTATATAATACATGTTTTAGGTACAAATAGCTATCAGACACTGTTTTCTGCGCTCCGAATTATTTCGTTGTTTTTGTGTTCTTATATACAAAGGACACATAAGTGTTGTATATTGTATGATTTTCTCCTCAGGTGTCGAGAAAGGAACATATATTTCGTTTATTAATTAATGTAGATGTGCCTGGTGTTTTGCAAGTATTATTCCATCTATTGGTTGGTTAGCACATTGAGAAAATATTTGTTTTGCAGAGATCGTGGATGTTTGTTTAGTTAAGGCTTTGTTTCTTTCTCTGACTTAGAACACGATTTTGCAGCGTTTTTTTATATCTTAACAATTCGATGTCAATATTATTTATATTATACACCTACTCTGAATTGTTTGTATTTCACAAATTCACAAATATAGTTTTAATTAGCCACAATGCACAGCAATGTAAGTGTAAAGCCACCGCATCGAATCAAAATTCAGTTGTTCAAATTTGAATAGTGTTCCTGCAAGATCGGGAGCACATATCATGAATGAATTCGTAGAAATTTTCTTGTTTGTGTTTGTACAAATACCTTTCACTCAAATTAAACATGTAATAGCTTCTCGTTTGCTATATAGTCATCCTTTCTATTTCAAACTTACAATTATCCTTTTTAAGTCAATTGCCTCCACAATCTTCGACCGGTGTACAATGCAACGCGTGTACTCCATTTTGGTTAGCTGACAGTACATACTAATGGAGGCAACTCATGACATCAAACAGACGTCGCTAGTACAAAGTACTAATATATGTTCGATCCGTCAAGGCGTAGATATGGTTAACATATCGGAACCTTGGCAAGCAAAGATGTTTTTACCGTCAATATATTAAATCTATCCTACTCAAAGCGAATATCGATAGGTTCTTAGGCGATATATTGTGAAATTATTACACCAGCTCAAACGTTGAAATCCTCCGTTTTATTGCTAGGGCGTTTACAATTCTGCTGCTTTGTTCACACAAAGTTGTATAGCGCAGTGTCTCAAGTCAGACATTGTCATATTATACATGTCATTATATGTGGACCTATCTTTCATTATTTGTCTTTTCGTCTGTAAGATTTTATGCTCATATTAGTATAATATGTCTTCGTAGTTTTGGTGGACAGAAAAATCTTTATTTTCGGAAATCGGACTATCACTTGATTTTCTTGTTTAACACGAATGTGAAAACTATTTAGTCCGTATTGTGAAGTAACGAAAAGCCTAACTAGAATCATGATATCAGAGCCTATTCCTTAAGATCATAAGGTATGTAAGATAATTATATCTTATTGTTTACATTTTGGAATTCACTTACGTTATGTCAATTTACCAATTGGTTAGTCTGCAATATCAGTTGTACTTTCTAGCTAAATTTTATTGAGGTTTAGCTGGAATACACACAGCCTAAACTCTTGTGATAACATGGGATAGCCACTATCTTTTCGCAAAGGGATATAGAATATAAACAAGTATATATCGCTAATTTCCGGCCATCTTTACCACCAAATTTAGAAGACAAAAGATGAAAAACATTTGTTGTTGTTAATAAATGGGTATCATTAAACATGATTGTAAAACATGATTGTAAACATTATTGTAAACATGATTGTAAAACATCATTGTAAAACATGAATGAAAACATGATTGTAAAACATGATTGTAAACATGATTGTAAAACATGATTGTAAACACGATTGTAAAACATGATTGTAAACATGATTGTAAAAGTATTGTATAATATACAGTATCATTAACCAGCGGTGTAAAAGCTTACGAATAAAACATTTAAAATAGCAAAATACACTATAATATAACGGTGTTATAAATGACAATAGTTAATCAAAATAGATTGTAATGATTTTGTGTAAGGTCCAGTTCCAACTCTATACATACATACATACATACATACATACATACATACATACATACATACATACATACATACATACATACATACATACATACATACATACATACATACATACATACATACAAGGCAGTTATCATAGGTCTATCTGGTCTGGTAAGAAGCAATTATTAGTTAATCTCATAATGAGATAGCTCAAGTGAGATACGTTATATTTAGTGGCACCATCTGTACATGATTTGAGATGATATGATGTGCTTATAGATTTTAATGAAAACGGAAGATTATTGGATAAAGACAACAACACTGACGAAGTTGTAGAGTTTATTACTGATATTGATGAAACCCCATTCGTGGATGACCTTAATGGATTTATAATCTCGTAGTATACGAAGATGTGATGCTGAATAAATAATCAAATAAGGCTCAATTATTTGTCGAAGCAGATAAAAAATGTAGCGTGCAATATGTTGGACAAACAATTCAACAAGTTTCTGAAAGAATGAATAGTCATCGCTTTGATATAAGAAAGTATAGAGATACAATGTGTTCCTTTCAACACATTTTAACACAAATAATCACTCTTTACTCGATTTTTCTTTCATGCCAATATATATTGTTCATGGTGAAATGAACAGAATCATAAAAGAAACTTGTAGGATTCATTAGTTAGATACGTTGTATCCTAATGCACTTAATGCCAGTGCATTATATACAGATGTATAATTTAAATTGATATATTGTATATCCTTCATAGCAATATGTATGACTGTTTGTCTCTAGTTTATTTTATTAATTAATCGAAGCAGATAACACGCACACCCAGACACACATACATGGGTATATCCCGTTCTTAGTAGATTTAGTCTTATATATATATATATATATATATATATATATATATATATATATATATATATATATATATATATGTTAATTTATGTTGTTTTATTTACTCATAGATTATCTTGATCTCAAATAATTTGTAGTTAGTTTTCCTAGTCTATCAATATCTTCTCCTACATAGCAAAAATCCCCTCCTAGTATTAGGTGTTGCGATGTATAATTATTGATCTGTATGCTAATGTTTTGAATAAATTCGTGTTTCTTGTATCTTGTAGCATGGCTGTATATATTTAATATAATGTGCATTTTATCAATTGTTATATGTAATACACTCCTTTCTAAATATTCCCTTCCTTTATAGGCTCCCAATTTAACCCGATTTTGTTACTTATTAATGTTGCTACTCCCGCTTTAATGTCTGTTTACTTATTATCGTTTGTGACTACAGTAGCATCCATTTTTTTCTTCTAGTGTACCAATCATTTGTTTGGTGAATGGTCTGAATTTGAAAGAATGTCGAAACATCTGTTTCGCTTGTTTTATTAATCACAAGTAGTACCCTGTTTTAACGTTTGGCAAACATTGATTTTCTTTTCTTGTTTTATCAATACGTGTAAGAATAAAATTAATAAACAATGTCATCTCTCTGTTCCTAATCCCACCCCACAAAACTTGATATGTTTAATATGCATATTTGTCATCTTTGTGAAAATGATGAAGCGAAGGAATAAAGCCAAATGTCTTCCATGGCGCATGAAGTACACTACGAGTAAACGTAAAGCAGAACTCACAATTTTTGGCATCGGCGAAATAAGGGAATATATTATTAAATAAATCCAAAGTATTGTTGCAGTTTAATCGTATCAGTTTTCACCACAGTGGGGTTCCACTTTGCGTATTTTTCATTGCGTTCTCATTCTGTAAACTTGTATTGCTATTGGGCAGCTTAATAATTTATATTCAATTAACGTTAAATGAAGTATGAACCGAACAACTTCTGTGCTATAATCTTTGTTTACACGATGTTTTTTCTGTTCATATCAATACATGATTCCCTTCCTTTAAGTCTTGAATAACCTGCAACGTAATAATAATAATAATAATAATAATAATGATAATGATAATGATAATGATAATAATAATGATAATGATAATGATAATGATAATGATAATGATAATAATAATGATAATGATAATGATAATGATAATGATAATGATTAATAATAATGAGGACTTTGTATTGCTGCAAACCTTTAGAAGCTCGAAGAGCTTTACAACATCTATAATGATATGATTACACTACAGAAAAAGAAAATACAAAAACCTTAAAATTAGAAACATAAAATCATGGTGAAACATGTAAGGTACAACATATTATTAGGTCTATAAGTTTGTTCCTGCAGTCGAAAAAGTTGAGTTGTAAGAGCGCACTTTAAAAGCAATACTTTAAAAAGAACAATCGTCTCACCAAGCGCTCTCTTTAATGTATACTCTTTTAGTATTCAGCTGCAGGATACCCTTGTTACAATGTTTTCAAAATAATCAGGAAACTTTCTTATTATACGTCTTTATTGCTTGCTAATTGTATTGATCCTGCAAATAGAAAAGACGTACAACAATCGTCTTTGGTTTCTAAACTTTTGTAAAGATCCTGCAAAGAAACAAAACAATTTTACTGGACTTAGAACATCTCTCTCTCTCTCTCTCTCTCTCTCTCTCTCTCTCTCTCTCTCTCTCTCTCTCTGGGTCCTACTGTAGCTACATCATGTGACATAGATCAAGTTTTGTCTTGATGGAAATGGAGTTCAATACATACTGGGATCAAGCTGTCTCTGAATTGATAATGAGTATTGAGATTAACATTTCTCTCGAGTAATACTGAGATAAACAAATTATTTGATGAATACTGAGATCTAGTTTTCTTTCGATGAATAAGAAACTTCTACGTAATGCAAAAAAATAGTAACTGTTTTATCCAATTAATACAATTAAACTATTGCATAACGTGTTATTCTTGCCATTCCACCAAGTTATTCAAATGTAGCAGCCTACATGTTGTACGACGTGGGTTTTAACGTTCATTAGATGCAAAGAACTTTTGAAAGGACATGGCCAAGGATAATGGGATTGCATTCGATTTCGTAGGCTGCGAGATATGTTTACCATAAGATCAAGTTATACCACATCGCTGGGTACATTATGTTCATAGATGTTGAAGATCGAACTCAGTTGTCGGCCTTTGAAGCGTAAGAAAAGTGTTTCAGTATTATAACTGAGAAGACAATTCGTATATTTGTCGAGTTTATGCAGGTAGAGATTATTACAAGCTCGTAAACATTATGATAATATAGATATAAGGAGACTGGCTTATGCAACAAACAGCTGTGTTTTAGTGAATATTTGTGCCTTTCGAAAGCTTAGAATTAATTTTCTCTAAATTGTGTATTTTGAGGTATTAACTATAAATGCACGTTTTGGCTAATCTGATGAGGGACATAATATAGATGCACGGTTCGGTTCCACATTATTGTCTGTAATGTTACACTGTCCACCATAATTATCTGTAATGATACACTGTCCATCATTATTATCTGAAATGATACACTGTCGATCATTATTATCTGCAATGATACACTGTCCCCCCTTATTGTCTGTAATGATACATTGTCCATCATAATTATATGTAATGATTCACTGTCTATCATTATTATCTGTATCGATACACTGTCCAACCGTATTGCCTGTAATGATACACTGTCTATCATTATTATCTCTAATCATACACTGTCCCCCATTATTGTTTGAGATTTAAATCAATCACCATTTATATTTGAAGCCATTTGTTTTGGTTTTGCGGTTTTTATTTTCTCGTTGCTGTTCAAGATATGGCAATAATTGATGGCAGAAGCATGTAAAACAATTGCCTTTGATAAATACGTGGTGTGGCCACTTCAGGGGCATATCGTTTAGAGCGTCCAACTCTGATTCGGCAGGTCGTGGGGTCGATTCCTGGCCGAATCATACCAAAAAACTTAAATAAATGGTACTGACAGCTGCATCACTTGGCGCTCAGTATTAAGAAAACTAGTCGGACTGGTGCCAAGATAGACAAGGTGGGACACCATGCCACTTGTCTGCGGCATCATGCTCAGCTCTAGACATCATTAATACCTGTCACACTGCAGAAATTGTTAAATCTACGATTCCATCACACACACACACACACACACACACACACACACACACACACAGTTCTAGTTAAAGATATTATAATGTTTTGCGTTATTATACTTATTCCTGTTTTGCTCTCACTCGTGTATTTTATTTTTAAGAAGTTTAAGATAAGACGTGTGTACGGCATTCAATATGCGTATAATTATGTCCTTTGCACACTTAACATCAGACAGCTTTGGTCAAAACTGTTCCTGTTTAATAATCGTCATTACCACTAATGTCTCCTTTTTCAGAATTTATACACACGACCCCGACTCCGACCCCGACCCCGGTGACTTGTAGTCCTTTCAATCCTATTAGGAAAGGTTTGAGTTTGAGTAAGAACTATTTCATGATAACAAGCATTGTTTCGCAATGAAGAAAATGAACAGGAACAAGTTATATTTCAATTAGTTCCTTAAAAATTGACCTTAGAATAATTGTAAACCTTCAAAAACATGCAAAGTTAAATATTCTATGACATGATGAATTGATCCTGATTGTAAGTCAACATTTATCGGTACTAAAAACCTGTATCACGTATTTTCCAAAAATCTTCAAGCATTGTGCAGTCTCCACATTGTTGATAAGTTGGACATGTCCTGTCATGTAGTCAATTGTGAACTAAGCAAAAATCAATATAGCCATTGCTTATATTAGTGATGTTGTACTTAGCGTGATATTGACAATTGTTGAAACCGATTTAGTTGCTACATGGTGAATAGAGCAATAGAATTTTAGCTTTAATGAATTTGGGTCAGTAGGTTAGACTTCTGATAATTATTAACTGGAGAAAGTCTAACCCTTTCAGTGAGGACATTATGTTTATTCGTCATGTCGTTGCTGAACCTAGTACATTCGTTTCTTGTATTATTGGTTTTCATTTTCTCTCTCTCTCTCTCTCTCTCTCTCTCTCTCTCTCTCTATATATATATATATATATATATATATATATATATATATATATATATATATATATATAGTTAGGCGTGCTTGTATTTGATAGACAGTTGTATATATGATCGTGGAAAAATGTGTTCATATTACTCATTGTTAAGACATTGTGGCATGTATATATATATATATATATATATATATATATATATATATATATATATATATATATGCAAGCGTTGTCCTTTATCACTAGTGTAAAGACCCATGCATTTCTTGCTCAAGTGGCTACGCCAGGTTTGGCATAATGTTCTTGCGGAGCAGGCGAGACATTCCATTGCACATTGTGGTTTCTTTCTTAGTAAAAACCTCCAAGCTGTTATTATTTATTAGCATAAAATAAGAGAACAGTAATTTTATATTGAGTTATGGCTGAAAACAAAAACAACCCTCGCTTAAGCAATTCGTTAGAGTAATTTTGCAATAATGCTCTAAGCTGCCAACATTATTCGTGTTGCTATTTTGGCCGAAATGTGTATAACCAAGCAGTGTACAATACAACTGTGAAATTGGCTTCCCAGGTCAAATCAATTAATTGCATAGTAGTTCGATAATTCCAAATCAATCAGTTGAGCAAAGACTTTTCAAGCAGGCTGAAAGGTTCTAAAATATTAGAAATATGGAACCAATCGCCATCACCTTGTAGAACACTAAATTGTGGATGCAATGTCGCAACTTATATTCGTGATCATTCATGTGGCATTTTGTAGCATGTTTCAAGACCCTTTGATCATCAACTGTTACGTTTTTAACAGTGTTCCTTCTTTTGTATGAATGTTGACGTGCGTACCAACAAAGTATTCAGACAGTATTGCCATTCATCAGTCAGCGACATGGACTCAATTATAAATGCAACTAACCGCATGACCTCGTGTATATTACGTTGCTGACATTGTCCTGTAAAGGGCTAATTTGCTTGCATGGGTGATCACAGGATGTTGTCACACAAAATCGTCACGCATTGTGGGTATTAGCTTAAATTAGCGACAACAAATAAATAAAATATGTCATTATTGTCCAAACTAATTTTCTTGCATGAATAATAAGAGACACTTGTCACTCATTATAGGTATTTGTTTTCAGCAGCTATGACAGCAAATAAATAAAATATCTAATATTTTCCATGTCCATTATTTGGGGTTACAAGATTATACATTAAGATGATAGGAATTATCAATACATTTCATGGAGAGTTCTATTGTAAACTACTTGAAAGAGAACAATCGTCTCACAAAACGCTCCCATTTAAGTATACTTTTAGCATTCAGCTGCAGGAGATCCGATTTACATTCTTTTCAAAATAATCAGTAAACTTTCTTTCTATTCGACTTACGTGCTCGCCCATTGTTTGATATCCTGACGAGGAAAGACGTACACGAATCGTTTTTGGTTTCCACACTTTTGTAAACATCCTGCAAAGAAATAAAACAACTTTTCGGAGACGAGTCTATCTATCTATCTATCTATCTATCTATCTATCTATCTATCTATCTATCTATCTATCTATCTATCTATCTATCTATCTATCTATCTATCTATCTATGTATGTATGGGTAAAAATATAGGTACATCCTTTGACACAGATCAAGTTTTGTCTTAATGGAAATAGAGTTGAATCAATACTGTGATCAAGCTGTCTCTGGATCGATACTAAGTATTCAGTTTAACATTTCTCTCGACTAATACTGAGCTAAACCTTTTATTCGATGAATACTGAGATCACGTATTCTAATGATGAATACTGAGATATAGTTTTGTTTCGATGAATAATAAAACGTCTATGTAATGCAAAAAGCTAGTAACTGTTTTATCCAATTAATACAATTAAAATATTGCATAGCGTGTAATCCTAGCCATTCCATTAGGTTATTCAGATGTCGCAGCCTATATTTTGAAAGACGTGGGCTTTAACGCTCACGAGATCCAAAGAACTTCGGAAAGAACAGGACCAATGAAAAAACGAATGCATTCGATTTCGTAGACTGCGATATATGTTTACCATACGATCAAGTTATATCACATCACAGGGTACATTATTGTATGAAATGATACACTGTCCATCATTATTATCTGTAACGATACACTGTGCCCCCATTTTGTATGCAATGTTTAACTGTCCATCATTATTATATGTAATGATACAATGTTCACCCCTTATTGTATGTAATGATACACTGTCCCCCCTTATTGTATGTAATGATACACTGTTCATCATTATTATCTGTAATGATACTCTGCCAATCATTAGTATCTGTAATGATACTCTGCCAATCATTAGTATCTGTAATGATACACTGTTCACCCTCATTGTCGGTAACGATACACTATCCCCCCTTATTATCTGTTATGATAGACTGTCGTTCATTATTATTTGTAATGAAACACTATCCATCATTATTATCTGTAATAATACTCTGTCCACCCTTATTGTCCGTAATGATACCATGTCCCTCCTTATTATCTGCTATTATACTCAGTCCATCATTATTATCTCTAATGATACACTATCCAACATTATTATCTCTAATGATACACTGTCCCCACTTATTGTATGTAATGGTACACTGTCCATCATTATAATCTCTAATGATACACTATCCCCATTATTGTTTGAGATTAAAACCTTTTATTAAATTCTCAATCAATGTATTTTTTGCATTTCTGGAACTATTAGAACCTAGTTCACGCATAGATTTAATGGACGAAACGGAGAAAGTTACGCTGCGTAAAGGAGACGTATCAACCGATACGAATGTACATACGATAAGAAAATACATTAAAACACTACAATTACAATGTATATATTAAGCAATTTGTTTTGGTTTTGTGGTTTTTGCTTTCTTGTTGGTGTATAAAACATGGCAATAATTGATGACAAAAGCGGATAAAACAATTGCCTTTGATAAATACGTGGTGTGGCTACTTCATTGGCCTATTGCTTACAGCATACAAGTCTGATGCGGTAGGACGTGCGGTCGATTTCCTTGCGGAATAATACCAAACACTTAAACAAATCGTACGAACAGCTGCCTCGCTTCGCGCTCAGCATTAAGAAGACTGGTCGGCCAGGTTTCAAGATAGTGTGACAAGGTGGGACACCATGCCACTTGTCTGCGACATGATGCTCCAGTGCTAGACATCACTAATAATTGCCACACTGCAGACATAGTAGAGATACGACTGAATATTTTTTAAATCTACGTATAGAATCCAAATCACACACGCACACACACGCACACGCACACACACATCAAGTTAATGATATTTTAATGTTTTGAATTATTATACTTATTCCTTTTTTGCTCTCACTCGTGTATATTTTATTTTTATGAAGTTTAAGATAAGACATGTGTGTGCGGCATTCAATATTTGGATAATTATGTCCTTTGCACACTTAACATCAGACAGCTTTGGTCAAAGCGACTCCTGTTGTAAACACTTCTTGTGTTTCATAATCATCATTACCACTAATGTCTCTTTTTCAGAATTTATTTACACGACCCCGGAGACTTGTAATCCTTTCAATTACATTAGAAAAGGTTTCATTTTGAGTAAGAATTATGTCATGATAACAAGTATTGTTTTGCAATGAAGAAATGAAAGTGGACAAATTTTTATTTCAATTAGTTCCTTATTGACATTGGAATAATTGCAAACCTTCATAGCAGTTTTCAAAAGCATGCAAAGTTTAATATTGCATGTCATGATGAATTGATTCTGATTGTAAGTCGACATTTATCTGCAGTAACAATCTCTATTATTTATTTGCTAAAAAGCTTGAAACATTGTACAGTCTCCACATTTTTGATAAGTTGGACATGTTCTGTCATGTAGTCAATTGTGAACTAAACAAGAACCAATTTCGCCATTACACACATTAGTGATGTTGCACTTAGCGTGATATGGACAATTGGTATAACAGATTTAGCTGCTACATGGTGAAAAGAGCAATATATTTATATCTTTAATGATATTTGGTTAGTAGGTTAGAACTCTGATAATTATTAACTGGAGAAAGAGAAAGGCTAACCCTTTTAGTGAGCACATTATTTTTATACGTATTGTCGTTGTTGAACTTCGTACATTCATTTATTGTATGTATTGATGTTCGTTTTCTCTATATTGTTTTGTACATATTATGCTATATTGTCAGATTGGAAAGGAGAACCGCTTTAGATCAAATGAAAAACGTCACGGACAAAGCTGCACTACTATCAATAAACGACAAGATAGTGCTGCTTGATCGTGTCAAGTAGTGTATTGTGCATTGAAGAAGCACCGTTGATACTTTCAGTCCAAATATCACTTCTATAAATTTCATCTAAGGCTTTCGTTTGGAATTTTGACAACGTTTTTCAACTATTGGGAAGTACCTTTTTACAGGTTCTGTACGAATCTTAGTGCTGCTTTCATTTTTATTATATTTAAAAGAGAAGTATGAAAGTCAATACAGGTCTAAATAGGAACGAAGGGTCAAACGGAAGTCATACTTTGATGTTTCACTAAAATAGTGTAAAGTAGGTTGAAAATAGTGTAAAGTAGGTTGAAATTGCATTCCATAAATAAAAGCAATTGATGTAATGAAATACACACAGTGACAATAATATCTAAACAATAAATGTCTTTAATTTATTCCAAAAATTGCCACAAAGCACAAAGGAACAAAGGAGCGACGATACTTGCAAATACTAAATAAAATACAATCGAAAAAGATTTATTGATGAAAGCCACTCGAGAGTATGATATTATCTGTAAGGTGTTAGCGACACATAAGACAATGTCCATCAGAAGAATTAACGAAGCTGTAAGGTGTTAGCGACACATAAGACAATGTCCATCCGAAAAATTAACGAAGCTGTAAGGTTTTAGCGACACATAAGAAAATGTCCATCCGAAAAATTAACGAAGCTGTAAGGTGTTAGCGACACATAAGACAATGTCCATCCGAAGAATTAACGAAGCTGTAAGGTGTTAGCGACACATAAGACAATGTCCATCCGAAGAATTAACGAAGCTGTAAGGTGTTAGCGACACATAAGACAATGTCCATTCGAAGAATTAACGAAGCTGTAAGGTGTTAGCGACACATAAGACAATGTCCACCCGAAGAATTAAGGAAGCTGTAAGGTGTTAGCAACACATAATACAATGTCTACCCGAAGAATCACGGCCAAGGTAGCCAGATAAAACACTATTCGACAGAGACAATAATACCAATACTAGAGAAAATAGAGATCGAATAATACATAGAAATTACGCTAAAGTAAGAGAACCTGAAGCTATATTTAAAGCACACCAATGTCAATTTCAAAGTAGTGGGTTAAAATATGATTGAATGCTTAAGTTGAAAAACAATTAAGGGTTTCGTACATTATGTAAAAGTACAAATATAATCTGTAACAGAAAATGTTGACCTACATTAACAACTGACTAAACAATGTATTTGCATTTAAAGGAAGACACCATTTTAAACAGATCCAAAGAAAATGTCTATATTTGCAAAACAAATGAAAATATTTGGTAAATATAGATCGCAATTAGTTGAGGAATTAAACCGATTGGAGAGCGTTTGTGGAGACGATTTCGAAAAGATTAATGAAAATAATAGATTATAAAAAGTGTCCATGTAAGAAATTCTGAAACAAATGTTCAGATGAAAAGAATGTAAAAAAAGGATGATTTAGGTACTGCAACTAGTGTGACTACACCATCTGCGGGTCCTAAATATGGCAATATATTTAAGAACGTTTCTCTTGGTAAAGTTCATTATTATTTTGCTCAGAACTGACGGTTACACCCATTTTAAATTTAGTAATTTGAACGGAATTATTTAAGTACTTTTCAAGTTACCAAATAGATCCATTCGTACTTTTTATGTGTTTTAATGCGTTCGTGCTTCAACAAAAGACATATATATTGATGCGTTATAAATGGTTAGACTGCTTGGCAAAACGTCATTGATTAATGATAAACGTTGCCTGTTAAGCATATTCACCATATATGCTTTTTGTCTGAATAAGTCGAGAATTATTCGGTATTTTAATTTTCTAGCAAGTTCTGAACATCCTTGTTGTAAAACTCGTTTTTTCGTCAATTTGAATATCTTTTGTACATCATACGTTGAAGACTTTCATGAAAGTATTGTTTATGTCTCTTTTCTTGTAGCTAGTAACAAACTTATGTTATCATAGTAAAAACGTCTTAAATACTGTTCATTTTTATTTTGTGTCAAAGACAATGAAATGAAAACATGCTGAAAAATGTATGCTTAATCAAATGGAATTAAAAAACCAACAGACACATTAATAATTACAATGTTCCTTTGGTTTATAATGCTCTCTCATATACAATCGAAATTTCATAGACAAAACAAGTACGATGAAGAGAGACTGGCCTGCACATGCCAATAAAAAAAGAATTGAAGTGATGTGCATAAATGTCACATCTACTCATTCAGTTAGCAATTAAAAAGGCCTTCAAAACAGGACATCAAGGCCAGGTTATGTGAGCCAGACGTGTTTTCAATAGACTCCCACTTATATGGAAATCGAAACAATATAACCTCAAAAAAAATGATCGAAATTTACGACAGCAGCTTACTGCTCCGAGTGTAAAAAAATTTATAAACACAGACATTAGCAGAGTAAATTGCACTACAGCTGCCTCCACAAAATATGTAACATTTATTAGCTAAGCGAGATCTCCATTGTGAACCTATATGAAAAGTCGGGAAAAGAGATCAAAACACGACAATCACGCGCCAACGTGATTGTAACTGGACGACTACGACAAATTTTACTTGTGGTAATTTAACAAAACATTGTATCACATGACTAAAGTATTATTCCGGTTAATAACGTATTGTATTAACTCCAAACTACATTATAGAACTTTGTTATTGCTGTGAGTGTGTCGCCATTTTTCAGCACATTATAATGTATAGATGGCGGTAGTGCAGCTAGTGGAGAACGCACCCAAAATACACCAGCTAAAACCGCCAACCCACGGGAAGCTACTGGCAAGCTTTTTCACACATCCATATTGACAAAAGTAACTGCCTTTTGCTATATAATTTAAATGGAACTATTCATTTCAAGTTTACTTCGTTATACATACAAATTATCAGCAGAAAATACGTTTTTTAAATAAACGAACAGTGTAAATCTTAACTGGAAATTATAAATATATATAATTTAAATTGAATTAACCATTTCAAGTTTACCTCGTTATATATATATAAATTATCAGCAGAAAATACGTTTTTTTAAATAAACGAACAGTGTTAATCTTAACTTTAAATTATATATATATATATATATATATATATATATATATATATATATATATATATATAGTGTTTGCGTACAGATTTAATTTATTTGCACAGTTCTATTAGAAAAAGTAAACTTGTTCGTCATATCAAATGTGCATCAAACTGGTCCCGAATTAACAATCACATTCTTTGAGAGGCATATTTTGGAGAGTTACACCATTAAAGGCACGCGATACGAATGTGGTCCTTTACCGAATGTTCTCCAATTGTCACGTTATTTTTTTATAACACATAATTCAAGAGCAAAAGAATAACCTCAGTTTATAAAAATAAATATATATGTTAATAAATATCCAAAAAATCTTGACAAATAATAAAGAAACAGCTCTCGCTCATGCATACAGAATTGCAACAAACGCATATTAGTCGTGTACATGGAGAATCGCTCTGATTGAGTGAGGTAACAGACTGTACATATTCGGTCACGAGTGTGTGCCATGCATGAATGGTTGGTAGTTCACAGGGGAAACATTAAATATATTTCGAAATATAATTTGATGAATATCGTTTTGCAAAATGTGAACAAAATCTGAAAAAAATTGTAAAACGCGAAGGGGTAACGGATATAAAGGGAATAAACCGGTTAACTATTTAGTTTTGGAAAACATTCGTACACCCGGCTGCATATTAAAAAACCAAACAACGTACTTATTCCCAAAGTTTCATAGTACTTAAAAATACTCACTTTAAACCATTTGGAGACGTTTCCTCTCCCATATATTCTCACGAAACTCATTTTTCCGAATTTGATGTAAATACTATTCTACCAGAACAGTTGTAATATTTCCCCCAGCAGCATAGAGGCTGAACCCACCATTTTTTGGGACGTTATCGATGTTGTATCTCTATGTTTCCCTGTGTAACCCTTATCGTTGTAAAAAAACAGTAAAAAAAACACATAGTTGTCGAGGCTGCATCATCGATGACACCCCCAATGACACCCCATCGAAAACTTGATCCCTTCCGAGAGGCTGAACCCACCATTTGTTTGGCACGTTATCGATGTTGTATCTCTATGTTTCCCTGTGTAACCCTTATCGTTGTAAAATAACAGTAAAAAAAACATAGTTGTCGAGGCTGCATCATTGATGACACCCCCAATGACACCCCCAATGACACCCCATCGAAAACTTGATCACTTCCGAGAGGCTGAACCCACCATATTTTTAGGACGTTATCGATATTGTTTCTCTGTGTTTCCCTGTGTAACCCTTATCGTTGTAAAATAACAGTAAAAAAAAACATAGTTGTCGAGGCTGCATCATCGATGACACCCCCAATGACACCCCATCGAAAACTCTATCATGGAGAATTTTTGGGAAATGATATCAATTAAGTCTATGATGTTATATAATGACAAACATTGGAGAAGCACAAATAACTAGTATAACTCGAGAACAATTAGCTGCAATTAAGAAATTTCTCCCGGTGAGAGACTCTTTCAGAGATAATTTACTAGCACGTCAACAAGCAAAGTTAGATTTTACTACCGATACTGAACAATTATTTAAAACTATAACTACAGCAACTGGAGAGGTTGTATCCGCAATAAAAGAATCTAAACCTGCGGTTGCACCTGTGGTTGCACCTGCTGCTGCACCTGCAGTTGCTCCTGCGGCTGCTCCTGTGGTAAAACCTAAAAGAAGTGCTGAAACTAAAGTTCAAGAACTACGAAATAGATTTACCGAGGATACTTTAGTATATATCGATGAAAATGATATAATTAAATTAGCAGATTTTGCTGCGTTGGGATATTATCAAAAAGGAAAATATTTAAAACCTGATCAAATAGGTTATATCAGAAACGTAGAGGACTGTTCTAAAGCAGTTTATAAAATTAAAAATAATTTATCACAAATTGATAGGGATGATCCCACGTATCAGGGGTATATAACTTTTGTTGAAAGAAAACATCTCGAATATCAACAAAAAACAGGTTTGTTAGTATCTGAATAACAACGATTAAAATATGAAAAAAAAACAACAAAAACAACGATTAAAAGATGAAGAACAACAACGAAAACAACAAGAACAACAACGAAAACAACGATTAAAAGATGAAGAAAAACAAGGAAAAAAACTAGAACAACAACGAAAAAACGAACAACAAATACTAGACCTAATAGGGCGATCACAAAAACAAACGGATCCTGTTATGGAAGATGATCCTCAACAAGAAGAACCTGAAGTTGATATACCTGAAAAATCCGGTGATGGTTATCGCGGTGGTAATTTAATGCCCTGTTCAAGAAGTGTTCTAGATGATATATCACGATTAGAAGTTCTTATTGGAGGAAAAAGAGCTGGAAATAATTCTCCGGAAATAATTAATGAAGCTACCGAAATCTGTCAACGGTTATTTCAAGGTCATGAAATGGATGTGCGATTATATCGTAATTTCATCGATGAGCTTACCGATGATTATTACAGTGATTGAAAATCTCAAAGAGATTTTTCATTGAAATTGTTCTACAATCACCGATTAGATATATAGCATTTAAATAAAATGATAGTACATCGTAGTATGAACAGAGACCTGTTTATGTTGTAAATTCACGACTACCAGTTTACAAACTTACATATGGAAATGGATTTGGTGATGTTGTCACTGGATTATTTACTAGAGTTGCTCCAAAGCTATTACCGATCGGTAAGGAAATCGCATCAAAAGCTATTGGGGTTTTCGGTGATAAAGTTGTTACAGAGATTGGTAATAAAGCATTTGATGTATTGGGTGATGCAAAGGAAAAACTTACGTCATTGGCGAGGGGAAGAAGACAAGTAAAATTACAGTCTACGGAACAAATGCCACCTAAAATAGGTAGCGCAATTAATAAAATGGCAAGAGCAAGATTGAGAACAATTATTGGCTTTGGTTTGAAACAGTTAAACATTTAGATCAACTACGTTATAGTATAAATGTTTAAACAAGAAGTAGTTGATGCTTTTGATATAGATGCTCCTGTAAGGAAAAAAAATTCTATACGGGATTATCAGTATTTTTCGTATCAAGCACAGAATCCAAATGTAAGATCACGAATTGAACTTAGATTTGATGATACATCTAAATACTTTTTACATTGTGAAGCATACATCGAAGTAGAGGGACGATTAACAAAACATGATAATACTTCATTTGTTGCAGCTGATAATCTTGGAACTACTCCGATCGGGTTTGTCAACAATGGTATAATGGCATTATTTAACAGCGCGCAGTATATGATTAATTCTACTAGAATTGAATCCATTGATAACGATATTGATGTTGCAACCACAATAATAGGTTTAGCTAGATCAGGTGTCTCAAACTCAAATTATCCGGGGGCCGCAGGAGATAAAGTCTGGGTGAGACTGCGCCGCATCAAGTATTCTACAAAAAAGCGATTACAAATTCAATAAAGTACAACTGTTAAAATCTTCTCAACCTTTATTAATTACAAATAAAAGCATTAAGGGTTCTCAAGAACATAGGCTTCACTTACTTCCTCCTACTCCTGGCAGCGCTTCTTCTTATACAGCTGAGCAACATTTGGCTTGAGTGAGGAAGCAACTGAGACCCTCAGTATAGCTTGAAGATGCTCATCAGTAAGTTTGGCCCTGAACTTTGACTTGTTAAAGTTCATAGTAGAAAAGAGCTTTTCACACAGATAGGTACTCCCAAAAAGGCACATGATCCGCTTGAACAACCTGGAAATCTCAGGGAAGGTGGAGGGCAATTCTCTCATAAATTGTCCAAGCTTGTCTGTTTTTCCATTCACCTCCCTGAACTTAGCCTTGAGTTCGGAATTGCACTGAAGATCAATCAGCTCCATTTGAAGCGCATGGGGGGGCATCTTCCACATTGAAGGAGAAAGGGTCAGCAAAATTTGAAAAGTGGCTCTGTGTGTTTTGAAGTCTGCAAACCTGTGATCAAATTCTTCCTGTAGCTTTGCAATGGCATCAGTATACTTACTATTGAATGGTGTGCCCGAGTCCATGAGTACTTTGCATGTTGGGAAATGGCAGAGGTTTCTCTGAGAAAGCTGGGCTTTCCATAACACAAGTTTTGTGCAGAATGCCCTGACATTGTCATAGGCAACACTGACAAGCTGCCCATGGCCTTGTAACTTCTTGTTGAGTACATTCAGCTCCTGTGTAATGTCAACAAGAAAAGCCAAGTCCATGAGCCATTTGGGATCACTTAGTACAGGAACAACCACCCCATCCTTCTCCATGAAGGTTTTGATTTCTGCTCGCAACTCAAAAAACCTTTTCAAGACGTTTCCCCTACTAAGCCAACGTACCTTGGTGAAGTAGATAACATCCTCATATGCTGACTCTATTTCCTCTAAAATGGCGCGGAACTGCCGGTGTTTCAAGCCCCTGGATCTGATATGGTTGACGCATTTCACAACGTTAGACATCACATTGTCAAACTTCAGGCATTTGCTGCAAAGGGCCTGCTGATGGATAATGCAGTGTAGAGCAACGGCCTCTTACACACCCTCCTCTTCCAGTTTTCTTTGAACATGTGCCACGAGTCCATTTATTTTCCCTGTCATTGATGGCGCTCCGTCGGTTGTTATTCATGCAAACTTTTTCCACGGTAAACCGGCATCCACAATGGTATCACACAGCTGGCGGAATATCTCCTGAGCAGTGGTCTGGCCATGCATTGGAATCACTTTGAGCAACTCCTCCATCACTTCAAAATTATCATCAACAACACGGACATATTATATTGCGAGCTGTGCACTGTCAGTAACGTCTGTGCTCTCATCAAGTGCGACTGAGTATGCATGGAAATGTTTACCTTTCTCACACAGTTGATCATAAATGTTACCTGACAGCTCAGAAATGCGCTGTGCCACTGTGTTGGCTGAAAGGCTGATGTTGCTAAACCGAACCGTCTTTTCCGGACAGACTATACTTGCAGCTTGTAAAATGCAATTTTTGATGAACTCGCCTTCTTTGAATGACTTTTCTGCCTTAGCAATCATCTCACTCACCACGTAACTAGCTTCAACTGCTGAATCACTTTCTTTGTTTGCTTTCTTGAAAAAATCTTGCTGCCTCAGTAGACATGTTTTAAGTTTAGCGACCCGGGCCTCTCTCTCATCTCCTTGGTATTTTGCATACTCCTCAGCATGTCTGGTTAAATAATGACGTCTGATGTTGTACTCCTTGTGCACCGCAACTTTTTCGGTGCATATAAGGCACGTCGGAATGCCCCTGTGCTCAACAAAACAGTAGTCCGTTTCCCACTTCTCCTGAAAATGTCTGTGCTCATCGCCAACCTTTCTCTTCAGAGCAGGTTTTGAGAAAGACATGATTGGGGTCGGGTGAAAAAAAACGTATTTGCACTGTGTGATAAAATATAATTTCCCGCCACTCGGTAACACTCCCGAATCACGTATCACGAGACTTTGCTCTTAGGGAAATTTAGAAACCAACATAATAAATGAGGCTGCAGTAGTCAGAGAGTGAATTCCCGAATTATGACGTAATTTCTGACGTATGAAATATATATTGCTCGATAATTTGAAATAATAATGTAATATGTGACCCTCCACGATGGTTTCAGTCGTATGTCACCAAAGGAAATGGCCCGCGGGCCGCGCGCTTGAGACCCCTGAGCTAGATACTCTGATGATTTTATTAAATCTGCGGGTTATTCAGTGATGTTTGCGAAGGATAATACCGATAATGCTAATCATATTGAATTTCTTTTCAGACAACCAAAGGATCGTGCTGATCCTAATCCTGTTAATAATGATGAAGTCGAGGATAGTAAATATGATACTTACAACGCAGGATTTGCAACACGAAAAAAGATGATAGACCCTCTTGGTAATTTTTCATGTGTGATTCCACTGTCGCATATATTTGGATTTTGTCGATACGTTAGAAAAGTTATCTATGGTGCTAGTCATACTGTAGTTCTCGCACGAAGATCAACTGATAATTATGCTCTTCACCGTGGTGCTGCTCCTGTTAGAGATGGTAATGTAGAATTGACAAAGTTAGCTCTGTGGATGCCAATTATGACCCCATCGTTGACTGTTGAGACTAGGCTGCTATCTTTCATGGATCAAGGAGGAAGATCATTACTGAGTTGGTGTGATGTTACAACAGCTACAACAACTCATACCACTAATGGAATTTTTACTTGGCAACTTGCGTTAACAAAAAATATTTCTGCTCCAAGACATGTCTTTGTTGCACTACAAAATATTAATAGAACTCAAAAACGAGCTGGGGTTGCAGATGATAGTTTACAATTACGGTCTCATATGGTATTTGATAAATGTGATGTTCGTGAGGTATCATTGCGAATAAGTAATCAGCAAGAACCTGCAGAACAACTTACTATCAGTTACTGTGATAATAAAATAGGACGGGTTTATCATCGATTGTGGTCGTTTATGGGTCGTGATCAAAATGTTGATACTGGACTACAAATATCACAATTGGATTTTAAAGAATTATACCCGATTTATTACTTTTCACTGCAACATCTTGATCTATCTAAACACTCAACCGTTGATGTAAAATTTCAGGCTAATGTTGGTGATTCCCTTGGAGGATTTAGGGCAGTTGCTGTTCTTCTTAATGATAAATCTATGATACTTGAAGGTGGTGGTGGAAAAATGCGAGTCATTGATGCACCGGTAGAAAACATGTAATTGAAAATTCTCCGAGTTTCTAGGACAATTAGATGATCACTATCTAAATAAAATGTCGTACAATCATGTTAATGTCACCCTGACACCTGGTCAGGTAAAGAAACTTCAATCGAAAAATTCTATTGCATGTGGAGCAACAATAACACTTAAAAAAACCGCGATAACAGATGGATCAAATAAGTTATCGCTGACAAAAACTCAACTTGGTCATTTCAATAGCGCGTTAATGGGTAACACAGGAGTTAAATTTACTCTTTCATCAGCTGCAATTAACGATATGGTTAAAACCGGTGGTATATTTCCATTGTTAGCTGCAATTCCAGGATTGATTGCATCAGCAGCACCTGCAATTCTTGGAGCGCTAGGAACTGGAGCGGCTGGAGCACTTGCTTCTAACATTGTTAATAAAGCGTTTGGTAAGGGTCTAAATAAAAAAAAGGGAAAAGGGTTCAGACTACCAGGAAGTCGATTCACAACACGTTATTGAAAAATTCATTTACACCAATGTCAAATTTTGATTTACTCGACGCTGTAAATAAACTCCCAGTGAAATATTTCAGAGGTGTATTCATGAAAGATCAATTACCAGCACAACCACAAATACCAGAAACTGGTATAATTAATCTCGATGATAACACTGGACCTGGAACTCATTGGGTTTGTTACGCAATATATCCAACATCGATTATTTATTTTGATTCATATGGATTACCACCCCCGATTGAATTTGTTAAGTATGTATCTATGATTTCATCAAAATCAATCCCAGTTTGGTATTCAACGCTACCAACACAGACATTAACAGATCCTCCAATATGTGGACAGGAAACCATTAACGCGTTAATAGCTATTTCGACGAGTTCTAAATTACCTCACAAAGCTATCCACGATTATACGATGATGAAAAATTCGTAGATTAAAGAGAAATATCTAATATAATGGCAGATATTTTTGGAAGAGCAGTATCACGTGTTTCTGAAGCGGTTACTATCGGACAAGTAAAAAAAATGATAAGAAAAGCTATTTCATCAGTAGCAAATTTACCAGATCAAACAAGTTTACAAAAATCCGTCAATGACAACATCGTTGATGTAAAAAACCTACGTGAACAATATGACAATCACATAAAGACATTTAATACTTTTACCAGTTTACAAAATTTCCTCGTGGAAAATATTGATAAACCCGTGACGGGATTTTTTGGTACCCCACCAATAACTACATCGAATCTCAACACGATAAAGGGGTCTTTAGAAGAGCTGACAGAGTTACAGGGAAAATATGAAGATCATGTAAAGGCATTTACTGTATTCCGGAGAAATGTCGTTGATAATTGTTTTGGTAATCCACTTGAAAAACTCGATATGAAACTTCCGGATATGAAAAAATCCCTCGATGATCTTAAAACTGCAACCAACGCCATCAAAGAAGATGCAACAAGGATGATAACAATACTCGAAAAAACAAAAATTGCTCATGATAGAACTATCAATGTAGTATACACGGTTCAATACGGATCATATACATGGACGCCACTAAATAATATATTAAATATTACTGCAACCGTCAGAGGAATTTATCGATTAACGCTGGTAACTCCAACATTATTCACGATATCATCATTGAGTTCAACCGGGGTAAACAATACGATATCAACTATCATCGACAAGGATACGATTGAACAATTCACGATTACATCCACTGATAACACCTTAGCTAGGGTTTCAATGACATGGTATGTTGAATTTGTAGCGGATCTAAGTAAACAACTATATTGAAATTGTTAACGCGTTAAATAAATAAAACAATGTCGACGATATCACAATATCGATATAACACCGTCAGAGAATTTCAGAGTAAACTTGAGGCGTTAATTGATGAATATAAAAATAAAAAGAAAATATACCAGCGTAGAATCACCGTCATTGACGTGTCAGTATATTCAATATCTGGTGTGATTGCTGGCGCTTGAATAATATTATCCTCGTTGACTATGATAGCTCCGGTTGTTGTTCCAATTTGTATATCCACGGCTGCAACAATCGCTGGAGTATTCACCGCGATAACCAAAAAATTATCATCGTGTTCTCAACAGAAATTACACGATTACACGGTTAAACTCATTACCGCGTCAAATGCATACCCGCAATTGTCAATGTTGATCTCGACGTCAATCGATGATCAAATAATATCCGACGATGAGTTTTCGAAGATGGTCCGGTTGTATGATTCAACGATATCGAAATTGGAGCTGGATAATAATAACAATGTCACAAGAACTGCTTCAACAAATAGCAACAAATACTACCACGACAAAAACAAAATTAATCTCGCTGGTAACGAAAACACCAGAGTTCAACATTGAATTTAACCCTCCGTTGGCAGCATCTGAGATAGCGTTAACACAATTAAGATGTTATTACAGTTGGCCTAATGTAAGATCAGCACCATTCAATGATAAACTCCCCAATAACAGTTTTACATTTTCATATAGAAAAACCAACCCAGATGGTACTAAAGGTGAACCGGAAACACACACAATACATCTATCAACGGGTGCATATGACATCGAAGATATCAACGACGCAATCATAGAATCCATCGAAGCAATCACAGGACCAAATAAAATCGACGTCAAAGATGAACCTGATAAATCTCCCATTGTGATAAAAGGACATGAGCCTCTACTTTCAACGTTCATCGAGATAAATTCGCTTGATTACTCCGTGGATATATACAACAGCTCAATTAGAACTTTATTGGGTTATCCTGAATTTATTGCAGGATCCGTTGATATAAAGGATCTACCACGTGAACCATTGAAATCTGATTATATTTTGTCGAAAGAAGATTATTATGGGTTTAATCTTGGTGATGTTGATGGTATTACTAAGTTAACAAATTATAATAATTTTAGATATTTTTTTAACAAGAAATGATTTACATGGGATTCCTATACCTACTGGAATAGATGGATCGGTTATTACTCAATTCTTTATGGAGATGGGTAGAGATTTTAATCAATTTCTAGGTTATTTGATAACAGCTATCAATACAATCCCACCTGAACCAGATAGCGTCATTAAATACATGGAAGTGTGTAATGCAATTATCGGTAAAATGGAACGTTTAAATCAGGATGCTGTTAATCTCTTCCACAGGGATATTGCATCATGCATAGATTTTGCAACAAAAAATAATATTCGCGTTGAAGATATTACAGATGATTATAAACTCTCCGGATATAATGTACCATGGATGCGAGGAAAACTCAGCGATACCGTCGATGAATTCTTCCCACGGATCCAAAAGTATGGTTGGATAGTCTTCCTGCGGTTCACCCGAGATTACCAGAGCCTAAACGCGATGACTTTTTCACTGATGATTTACTCCCTGCTGAAACACAGCTAGATTACCCAGATAATGAAGGTTTGATTAATATGTTAAAAAGCGATAGGACAGGTATAGTAATAATAAAAGATTACCGTGTGATAACAAACGACCAGAGTTCCGAGTATATAAGAGATGGTCCTGTATCATGGGGATTTTTGTCACATGCTCATGGAAAAAGTTTCCACATAACGTATAATAGTGTATATAAGAGATTCGGTAACATCGTAAGACTATTTCGAAGGTGCTTACAAGAACTCCGAAGTTTCTTCAACGTTCTCTTGGAGATTCTTCGATTTTCACTGATATAACAGTTACACGTGAAAGAATTATTAATCGAGTTAAGGTGTTAAATCAAATTATCGATGACATGAATTATCTAAATAATGTATTACTCGATACGGTAAGCAACGATGATGATAAAAGTATTAAAAAACAAGATTTTCTAAGATTGTTTTCACTGACAAAAAAAACTCTACCTGATTATAAATTTCCAGGGTGAGATGTGCCAACACTGAAGATTTCATTTACTAAACTCATTGAAGAATTCTTCCCACAGATACACGCACATTGGGTAAAATCGATTCCTCCAGAAGCAATTTTAACATCGACGAATTCACCATTTAAAAACAACAAACAGATCTCCTGGCAACATTGATATATCATCTGTTATTGCGATACATGTTATCTGTGATGCAATCCTAGGGATTTTCGCAGATGACGTTTCAAGATCAGGCAGTGCCGATCCCGGATATATTATCTTTACATTCTCTCCGGATGTTTCCCCCGGGAGTCTCATAGTGAAAAATCTACCTCATTTAACCTACCTAGAAACCGCTAATTGATTCATAACCAGGATGAATTTTAGAATAACCGATCAGGATTTAAACTTGATTGATCTTCGTGGGGAAACGTTACAGATCACGCTGGATGTGAAAAGTTCTTAAAAAATCGAAGATTTTCACAATTAGAAATGAAAATACTATTGAAAATCCTGAAGGATTTTTACGATTTCAATAATGTATCAACATGTTTTAGTATCATTTCACGACAAAGATCTTCTTGAACAAGCTATCAGAGAGATATTTAGAATGAAAACGCAAAACGAGTTCTATGTGGATATAGTCATAGATAATCTGGGCTCGGAGAAGTTTTTATTGACGGATTATCAACGTTTACAACTTCAACAAAATATTATAACCGCGGTGAGATTAACCCGTGATCAAATAATGCAATACGCTCATTCATGTCTGTCTGTGGAAAATCTTAAAAAAATCCTTTTTGAAAATAGAAAATAAAAGATTTTCAAAGAAAATTAGAGTATCTTGATTCATCAAATGTAAAATCTTGCCGTGGATTTTCAACAGTATTTTCAAGGATTTTTCAAGATCTTTATTTTTTTTGGTTAATTCCGCTAATTTCTCTTCTCGAGCGGAAATTTGTTCCATTGTTTGCTGTAGCATAGTTTCTAACTGAGCTAATTTTTTCCTTTCAAGTGTTATTGCGTCGATTGGTTTCAAATACTCCTCAAATATTTTTAACTTTTTTAACGCGTTAATTAATCTATCATGGGCGTCATTTTGTTTTTCTACCGTTGCAAGGTATTTTTTGTATTCTTCAAAATCTTTTAACAGTTCGATTTTTACCTTATCGCTTATCGTGAACGGGTCTCATTTCTCCTCGTAATTTGATGATTCTTCTTTCATCGTGTGCCGTTAAATATCTTGCTTTGTTTTGCATGTCATATAAAATGAAAATATTTTTTTTTGTTACCTGAAATCGGCAATGATTTCCCAAACAACAGCGTTATTATAATTTCCCTATCGATGATGATCATAGGTAATATTGACCGGTAACAAACACAAGTAACAACCACAAGTAATCCATATCGGTAACGGGAAATATTCTAAATTTTCAGGAAATATTTTTTTCAATGAAAACTCAAAATAACGTTACCAGAGTTTTTTTTTCATTTCCGAAAAATCGGTCATGATTTTCCAAATCGATGATTTACCAATATAAATTTCCCGTTACCGATATAGGTTATCTGTGTTTGTTACTTGTGTTTGTTACCGGTCAATATTACCTATGATATTGTCGAATAGGGAAATTATGATAACGCTGTTGTTTGGAAAATCATTACTGATTTTTCGGAAACAAAAAAAATCGGGTAATCGCAATTTTACTGTGATTGTGATTACCTGAGTAATTACCATAGCAATTACAATATACAATCACAGTAAAAAGCACGGATATATTTTCATGCAGAAAAAAATAATTAAAAGAAATTTTATTAATTTTTTCAAGATCTTCCATTTTCAAGAATATTTACAGAATTAAATTTTTGAAAATATATTAATGATTTTTACAGAATTTTTCCATAGAAATTGAAGATTTTCAAAGAAGAATTTACAATGCTGCATTCAACAACTTCTCAAAATCAGCATTAATAGCTTTAGCTTGTGCGTGCTCGTTGTATGTTTCTTTAAGTTCATCTTCAATAGCTTTAATCATTCTACCTGCTGGAACAAACAGCGCCAACTTATCCTTGTTTTTCAGTAGTACTTTTGTTCGTGCTCCAACGAGAAGTTTTATGATTCTGTATTCGTTTTGATAAGATGATTTTCCCTGATCTCTCATTGATGTAACACCGAGGTATTCTTGTTCAAGCCATTCACTAGTAAATGTGTTACCGGGGGGGGGGGGGACAAGTGGAAGAAGTTTGTCAAGTTCGTCAGTCAACTGAGCAATATTTTTGTCGTTCATATACGTATATAAAATCTTATGTTTAATTGGATATATTTTTTAAACATATAAAAAGGAAACTCTACAATAAAATCGTTTCGAATACGCAGAGAGACGAATGTTATCAGCAACATAGCTGATAGATCTACTATTAACACCGTAATATTTTCCAGCGGAACTCATTGAAGGAAAATACATTTCTTGTACATCCATGATACCTATAACAGGTTTTCGATCATGTAATCTAATTCTCGATGAAGAATTCAAACTATTTTCTTGTGGAGTTACAACATGAAGATTATCTAGTCTATTATCGAGTTGATTCCGATTAATGTGATCGATAACTAACCCGGCTGGAATTAAACCATTGTAACATTCGTAAAGAAATCTATCAGATAAATACTGTTTTACTGTTCTGTTAAAATAAATACAGATTCTCATATAACCCGTGTTACTATTACAACCAATATTTTTCTTAAGTCGACAATGTCTGATAATACCATCACGTGAAGCCTCAAAATTGGTATAAATTGGATGAGATGTAAATATAACTTGATTCATGTTATCGTGTAAAAAATTAGTTTTCAATTTTTATTCTTCGATAATTACCGGTTATATAATCATGTTCATCATATGCAATATTATATCGACGTATATAATATTTCACAAATTCACGAAATCTTTTTCCGCCACAATCAGCACATAAACGCGTCCTTCCTCGAATACCACATCCACATCTAATACATTTCACTATTCCAACATAACCACGTTTTATTTGTTGATTATGAGCCGCGCAATATTCTCCCACACATCTTCGTAGACATGATCCGCGATCGTCTTTGTATAACCACTTACATTGATTTTGAGCCATAGCTATATTAAACAACACTGAAAATCTAATTGAAAAATTGAATAGTTGATATTACTAATATAGATATGAAACAGTTTTATAAAATAAATATCGATATGGATTCTCCACGGGTATGTACCCGATATGATCTAGACGAGAAAATATCACCAACACGCTATAAATCTAGAATTGTACGAAGTATTCGTGAAGCCAAATCACGGAGAACGGCGCAGTCAGATATCATCGATGAATTTTTTGAAAAACCCGCATCATGGAAGTTATTTCATCATCGTCGCCGAGTAACATATAACCAACAATTATTTGTTTTAACCAGGGACACAAAACCAATGGCGCTAGTTGGTATTGACTACCAATATTATAACATAGCATATCTATTTGACGTAATCACGTATGGAATATTTCCTGTGGAAACTCCTAAACATGATTAAGTCGCCGGAATGAGATTATCATCAACGTTAAATTGTGTAACCGAACAAGTAATAAAACATTTTGAAACATCAAAACGAGGAAACGGCCTCACTGCTGCTAGACTCGCGAAGATCACAGCGTGGGATAAATATATCACTGAAAAAGGTACAGGCGCAACAAGAATCGACATTAAGTTGCTGGAGAAAAAGTTAAAAATACCAATTATCGTAAAGATGTTTCCGGATCGAATATATTATAGTTCCGGTTGTTATCGTAAAGCTGGAAGCCCAATTGAGATTATCGATCATAATTGTCATGCGTTGGGAATCAACGAAGGAGATTTTTCCCATGATAAAACTATACAATATTATCACGGTGATATGTTCGATTGGATAAAAAATAACTACTATAACCCATTAAATGTATGGTTTTTTTTCCAGTGATGGTGAACAATATGATCAATTTGTAACTGCAACAGGAGAAATATATCGACGGGAATCGTTACAACAGTCCATGGAAAAATTTACCAGTAAATACATCAATGAATTTTCTAAAGATAATCAAGTTGTAAAACTTACCACATCAAGTTTTACAGTTCTATCAATTGCATCTCAATTTGCCAGAGAAAAAAACTCATGGCGTCTAACTAAGAAAAAATTTATCAACGATGTTAGAGCGAGTTGTATCGAATATGGTCATGGTGGTTTGTGGAATACACAATATAATCTTGACACGATGATATCCGTCGATATGATTGCATGTTATCCAGGAAGTTTTCTTGGTGGCGGTGAATGTAGTAAATATTTTACACAGTTTGGGTTACCAACACATAAAATGGTACGTAGAGCTGTTAATGGACCATTACCTGATTATACCTTAACGGGTTTTGTTGAAGTAACCTCATTTAAACTTGCTGAACAACTACATCCTGTATGTTATTTATGGATTGGACGACATTTACATGAAAAACGATGGACTCCAACTGTGTTATTGAGATGGATGCTAGATAATCATATACTAACATCGTTGACGGTATCTGAAATAATATTCAGCTGTGATAAACAAACTGATATTTGGCTACCAACACCAGATAAATTTCCCCGATACGAGATAGAATTTCTTCTTGATGTGATAACCAGCAAGTGTAAAGCAATGGGCAGAATTATAATTGGAAAATTCACTCAAGGAGAAAATGCCACCGAAGATGAAACCCGTAGACGTAAAACTGCTAAATTGGTATTAGATCCTGGCGAATTAAAGTTTATCATCGATGATGCAGTATCCAAAGGAGTATTTTACAGACAAACTACTGCAGAATTGTCATCAGGGGAATCATTCTGAACAATTGTAGAATATTTGAACGATGAAATGCCGCAATATACCCATTTAAGATCATACATGCTCGCATATGTAACTATTAATTTATTCTCGATGATAAATCGATTTCCTAACATCGCTGTAAGAGTAGCAACTGATTCATTTTATTACGATAAAAAACACCACAATGAAGTTGTAAAATATCTCGGCGATGGTACAACATGGGGAACTTGGCGCGTTAAAAATGAACAATTACATGTATACTGGGAACACGCTGATGCTCAAGACAAACTTGAGTATCACGATGAACACATAGAGAAAATCTCAACGTGTCCGAGCATACATGATGCTATAGCGCGACATAAACTTGTTTGTTTGAACGATCCAGGTGGTTGTGGAAAAACAACTCATGTTATTGAGTTATTTCGTGGAACTAATTTAATTGCGTTGACACCAACTCATCGACGTACCAGGGATTTTCGTGAAAAGGGAAATTCCGCAAGTATATATCATGGCTTTTTCAGATATAGTGGAGATAATTGGTCACCTGAACGAATGGGAACTAAAATTATCCCTGATGTGGTGCTATGGGATGAAGCCTGTACAGTGCCAAAAACAATATTAAAAATGTTCCTCGAGTGGTTGAAAACAAAAAATACCACAGTGATACTATGTGGAGATCATGGACAACCACCGCCATTTACAGGTATATCACCGCATTATTGGTTAGAATTATACGTGGAATACTATGAAGAAATGATAATCGATCGCAGATCTCTCGATGAAGAATTAACCGCGTTGAAAACCGCAATAAGATGTACAAATAGTAAAAATCAAGGAGTAAAATTACGTGAAACAATACCAGAAACATCATTAGATGAATTTTATAACACCTGGAAACCATCTGATATAGTTGTAGCTAGTAGAAGAGTCACCAGAGATATCATCATGAGAAAATTATTTTATCTTCATGAACATAAATTTCCTAACGAACCTGTTCCGTTATGTTATCCACCTAGTGACACTTGACGACAAAATATCCTCGGTGACATTCCAGGACAACAACAACAAGAACTTGTGTTAAATGATATCGTTGAAGTTGATTTATCGGTTGTTAGAGAAGCAATAAATGCGACTAATTCTCCATGGCGATTAGGATATGCTACAACGATACATTCATCACAAGGATTAACTATCACAGATACAATAATGTGGATCATCCATGACTTCATCGAATGGAATAATTTAATCTACTTAGCTGTATTACAAGTGCGAAGAATAAATCAACTTAGACGAGTCGCAGTTACACTACAACAGTTAACATCATCGTAAATTTTTCGGTGGTAATTGAGTATCATCTGGAATAACTTGAAGCTGTTCTCGAGTAAAACTTCGTTGAGGTGCAGTTGGATCCAATTTATACTACGTTGGTCTATGTGTTGATGACACCATAGAATATATTTTATGAGTAGTAATACTCCATATAGGATCTGTTGACCGTTTGACACCACCTTCAAGTTCACCAGGTTCATATAAATATCTCACAGTAGCATTCCACGGTAATGGCGTATCATTACGCAATGATATTTTTCCAGGTATATATTTTTTTGTTATCGCGGTGGCAGGTTTGTCATTTATCGATGAAGTTATCTGATTATTAAGTGATGAAATCACCTCAGGAAGTCGTTTTACCCATTCACGAGATCTATCCTGCTGAATAAATTCCTTAGCGGTTTGAAAATAAAATAATTTATCAGCGAGGGTTTTATTGAATCGTTCGACAATTGCCTGATCACGATGTATTGCAGCATGTCCTCGTCGAATTACAACATTTTTTTGAGCCATTAATGATGATACTTCACCGAAAAATTCCCTACCAGGATCAACCTGTAATAAATTTGGCCAACGTAAAGGACCTCGTTGATAGATTTTTTTAAACGCTACAGCAACTTTCGATGATGATTTTGCTGATAACGGCTCCGCTTGTTTATATCTACTGGCAATGTCAACAACAGTCAACGCGTATTTGTAAACACGTTTTTTGTTTATCATGTGGTAAATATAATATATCATCTTGATGAACCTCATTTGGAACATGAACATCAAACGATCCATATTTGACCGATGTTGGACCAGGTAGATACATTTGCCATATTGCTTGTCGAGCCAGCCAATTCGCAGCAACATCACGTGAGACTTTAGCGGCGCTAGCTAATTTGTTTATAGCAGATTTACCCGTGTAATATCCTTTCGGATAATAATAAATTTTTTCCATGTTATATACTTGCACCTAACAATAATTTACCTTTCATGGCAGATTTTATCAACCATGAAGCCAACTTTTCTTTGAATAATTTGTCAGGAATGGCATCCAACGCGTGAATCAATTTTATATCTGCGAGATGACGTTGTTGTAAATCACCACTCCGGTACGCTATATCATGTACACGACATGCTTCATCGATAGCGTTTATCGGAGATTCTCCAGGTCGGGGTTGGTTTTGATCATCGAATCTAATATCTAATCGAGTTCCTGGTCCACAATAACTATATCCGGGAAGATGTTTTTCACCTGGATACTTTCACCACGGTAGCCCTGGAAGTTTAGCTAACTTAGCGGTGATATCTCCTCCTCCCTTTTTTTTTTGAATTTTCCCTCAGAGGATTTTTCACAAATTTATACTTTTTTATGCCACATACCTCACATTTGCCAACAACCGCACTTCGATTATTGTTCGTAGTAGTATTTGTCAGGTTTAACGTTGGCGTACGCGCCTTACATTTCACACAATGTAAATCCATACTATTATATATATTATATTAACAAATGGAAGTGATTGATTTCTCCGCGTTAAAAAAGAAACAGCAGGTAAAACATCATCCGATGCTACCAGATTCTATCAGGATTATTATCATTGGACCTTCCGGAAGTGGAAAAACTCAATTGCTGCTCACGATGATAATGAAATATCTAACCTGGGATAAATTGTATTTAATCGCTCCGAGCGTAGACGATCAACACTGTTATAGCGTGTTAAAAGACTACGACGAAACCGTCAAAGAAGATTACGGTGGAAGCGTAATTGATTTTATCAAAGATATTGACGAAGCGCCATCTGTGGAAGACTTAGATCCATTAGTTAATAATCTTGTTGTGTACGATGATGTGATGTTAGACCAGCAAAAAAATCCAGCTAGGATATTTTCCCGAGGGCGTCACAAAAACTCAGACGTGATATATGTTACTCAACGTTACACTCAAATTCCTAAAGTAATCAGAGATAATTGTAATCTATTGTGCGTATTCAACGGCGTTGACACTCATACACTACGAAATATCTGGCAAACATTGTGTCCCGATATGGATTATAATCGATTAAAAAATTTCTTCAGCGGTTCAAGAGCTACCCCACACGGATTTATCACGATAAACATACACGATCCTCGGACACGATATCGAATCGGATTGGATCGCATTTATGGTTAATTTAATTGATATTACTGCGAATAAAACAGGTTCCGATACACCTTGATGGTTCTATGAGTTACATTATCGAAGGAGTTATCGAAAGCGTCTAGAAAAATGGTGGGTTCAGCCCCCGGAAGTGATCGAGTTTTAGATGGGGTGTCATTGGGGGAGTCATTGGGGGTATCATTGGGGGTGTCATTGGGGGTGTCATCGATGATGCAGCCTCGACAACTATATTTTTTTTACTGTTTTTTTACAACGATAAGGCTTCTATGAGTTACATTATCGAAGGAGTTATCGAAAGCGTCTGGAAAATGGTGGGTTCAGCCCCGGAAGTGATCGAGTTTTCGATGGGGTGTCATTGGGGGTGTCATTGGAGGTGTCATCGATGATGTAGCCTCGATAACTATGTTTTATTTTTACTGTTATTTTACAACGATAAGGGTTACACAGGGAAACATAGAGATACAACATCGTTAACGTCCTAAAAAAATGGTGGGTTCAGCCTCTCGGAAGTGATCAAGTTTTCGATGGGGTGTCATTTGGGGTGTCATTGGGGGTGTCATCGATGATGCAGCCTCGACAACTATGTTTTCGTTTAGTGTTATTTTACAACGATAAGGGTTACACAGGGAAACGTAGAGATACAAGATCGATAACGTCCCAAACAAATGGTGGGTTCAGCCTCTCTGCTGCTCCCCCATATATCTGTATTTTGAAGCACAAATGTAGCATTTAACCGATTATTACAAAAATATGTTCCCATGTTTGAACAGTATACTGCTAAGTCAGGGACGTTATTTGAGCCCGTGGAAGTAGAGATTGGACAGAACTACACGTACAGATGCCAGGACGGTCTCATTGGGAAACGAGATCTAAACCCGACAGTCACGTGTCTACTAGGTGGTGATTGGACGACAACAAATTTTACGTGTGGTAATTTAACGTTTCATCATATGACTACGGTATTTTTTTTTGTTTAATAATCACTTATTATGTTAATTCCAAAAAACATTATTCCAGGTTTTTGATATTTTTGGATTTAATAACATTTCTCGTCCAACGATACGTTATATATGACAAATATTATTGCTGATGGGGGAAGAACTACGGTAAGGCCGGTAACAGCAACCGACCCACGACAAACTAACAGTTAGATGTTTCATACATCTAGACTTGAGATGAAATAGGCGTGATCTGTATAGACAAGCCTTTTAGACCATTCGGCCACACGGATCCATTATAATTCACCATCAAAATTGTGGTCAAAGCATCATAGTAATAATATGTGCATGCCGACTTATTTAAATATACTGATAGAGAAAGCTTCACGATTAAAAACTTGCATAACATATGTTTGTAATGGCGCATGGATACAAGTAGGTGGTGTATCAAATTATACTTACCAACTGAATAAAACTAACTCTTTAGGTATTTAGTGATCTGAAAGGAAATAACAGAAAGCTCTGCAACACGTGAAATGTATGTCTAAAGGTACCACTTTCTAATTATTTATGAAAGTTAACGTTTGGTTTTGCATTAGTCTGGACCTGAATTAATACATTATTATATAGCGGTTTAAGTATATATTTTAATTACTTACACAGAGAAGCAGTATGGGGGACGTACTCGAAATACTCATTTATTTACCATAAAACATACTTTCAAATCAGTGGCATTCATGCCAATTTGTTATAATTTGGTAACGAATAGTCAAAAAAAAGTGCAACAGGCGTCTATTAGTCCTGAACGTAAGAAGTTGCTCTAAATATGTGAGGTTAACGATTGTACATTTGCGGGCAAAATTAATTGCCATTCTTGAAAGGTTGGTATAAAAAGAGGATTTGGACGTTTTAAGTATATTTCGTAAGATAATTTGATTAATATTATTTTCAAGTTAATCTATGTTGGCAAAAGTTTGAAAATAAATGCGTAAAATTTAATGCACAAAAGGTAAACAACAAAAACTGAATGAACCAGCTTAGGTTAAATTTCGTTTTGAGATAGAATCCTTTCACCGTCTGCGTATCAAAAAAGTAGCATACCATAACACAATGTCCCATGTTAATAGCACAGTTTTATAGCACCTTATAATGCTCATGTTTTAAAATTTGAAGAAGATTTGACTCCCAACTATTCTCACTAAATGCAATCTCCCGATGTTGCTGTAAATACCACTTTGCCAGAACAGTTGTAACATTTTTTCGATATGTCTGTATTTTAAAGCCCATTATGTACTACATATATAGCATTCATGCGGTCATTACAAAAATGCATTTCCTTGTTTGAACAGTATGTAAAACTCCTATGGCGAAGTCAGGGACGAAAATTGAGGGCGCGGAAGTGGAGCTTGGACAGAACTACACGTACAGATGCCAGGACGGTCTGATTGGTAAAAGAAATCTAAACCCGACAGTCACGTGTCTACCAGATGGTGACTGGACGTCGACAAATTTTACTTGTGGTAATTTAATGTTTCATCACATTACTACAATATTTTGTCTGTTTAATAACCACGTATTATTTTAATTCCAAATGCATCATTACGGATATTTGGTGGTTTGGATTTAATAATAGCTTTCGTCACATGATAGGTTATACATGGCACCCAGAATGACTGACAGAGGAAGAACTACGTTAAGGCCGGTAACAACAACTGACCCACGTGAAACTACCAGCTTGATTTGTCATATTTACAGACTTGAGATTAAAAAGGTGTGATCTGTAAAGGCAAGACTTTTAGACCACTCGGCCACACGGACCCATTATAATTCACCATCATAATTGATGTCATAACATCATAGGGCACATACTATGTGCATGTTGAATTATTGTAATTGAAAGCTACTCAATTAAAGCCTAGGTGAAAACAGTTTGCTATGGATGCATGTTGGTGCTATATAATTATTTCCGACCACGCAGAAATATTATAAATAGAATGTAGTTTTATATTTATAATATATCCTCTCTTTTAGCTTTACAGTTTCAAATCTTAAATTAGGTTGCGATTTATTCAAAATACATTCGGGGCAAATAAGACTAACATCGGTTGGTTACATATAAAGAGGCCCAAAAGAGTTCACATATGGACGTAAGATATATAACCAAAGGTAGATAATCTATATCTAACACTACATCTATACTGTCGGATAAGAAGAATATAACCAGCATAACGTTATTGAAAATGCATGCAAACGTCTGGTTTGCCTGTAAGATACGGAAATAGTTTCAGGATTATGGACACTTTATATTTGCCACTACATAGCGTCAAAAAATGTATTATCAGTGAATTAATCTTCAATATTCAATAGTCCAGATTCCTGTTTCTGTTGAACAAACTGTCGCAATGAGACCCAGCAATCGCATATGCGTCACGTGCTATTCAAACTGCCTCTGATACTTGTACGCAACCATAGTATTATCCACAAAAACAATTATTTCTTTATGATTCACGCAAGAGATAAAATAAATGAAAATGAAAAGTCTTGATAGCAATTACTTTTGTTTCAAAGATAAATGACGCTTATATAACGGATTTTCCTTCGAAGGGAACGATACTAAGTTTATACGAATTCATATAACTCGTTTTAAGTAAATTAACAGAGAACTCTGCAATTCCTAAATTGTATATCTAAATTTATTGCGTTAGAATTATTCGAGAGGTTGAATCTTTGTAACACAATCTTTACCTGAATGAATACATTATTTTGTTTATGTACTTATTTACTTTGAGAAGCATCATGAGGGTGAGTTGCTCTAAAATACACACATTTTCAAATCAAAAGAACAAATATCAGTGACATAAATTCAAATTTTCTAAAATAATTTGGTAATTAAATATTCAAACGATTTGAATAAAGAACCAAGAACAGATTGTGGGTATGCATGCTATATAAAGATGAGTATTATAGTGCTGAGCATGGAAAATAATTACGACTAATAGGTCCTATCGTCTTTGTACAGGTGATTACATATACCAAGAACGAATGTATTGCATAGTCAAGAGAGGTTTTAAACAATTTTGAATTTTTTTTTATTAATATGAATATTTATGTCCATTATTTTGCTGTTATTTAAAAAGTGGTATTTTTAATTGCAAAGCAGAACAAAAAATCAGTGAAGTGAGATTAATTTTGGATTAGGTAACACTTTATTCAATCGTTAATTTATGCAACAGACTGCATGCACAATTCTACATTATATATAATTTGGTACCAATATTGATCGCTATGTTCTGTTGTATTTATAAAGCTCATTTTCAACTTTTCAATGCAATTTCGCCTTCTCTGCATTTCCGAGCAACATGCATACCCCCATGTTGGTAGTAAATGCCGCTCTTCCTGAAGAGTTTTATATTTTTCCGTCTTGTCTATTGTAACCCCCTTAATTTACCACATACATTTCAAACATTCATATGATTATTTCGGAAAGTTAGCGTTACGTATGTATTTTATATTTGAACAGTATGTAAAACTCCTGTAAAATCAGGAGCGATAAATCACACGACGGAAGTGGAGATTGGACAAAACTACACTTACAGATGTCAGAATTTTCTATTCGAGAAAGGAAATCAGACCCCGACAGTCACATGTCTACATGACGGTAGCTGGACTACGACCAATTTTTTCTGCGGTAATTTAATAATGTAGTTCATCACATAACTACAGTGTTATCCAGGTTATAACACCATATCGTATTTTTCACCAATACATCATTTAATAACAGCTCATGACCCATACTTAAGTGACTTCCTAGCATCATACGAAGGTAGAGACACGTCTGATGCATCCGAATTCACCCAAAAGATTTTGTTTGTTTCCGTTTTATTTTAAAAAAAAAATAATTTTGATATGGTCAATTAAAACATAATCTGCAGTAAGTGAAACTTATATTCATGAATCTCCTGTAAGATTATGTTAACCGACACTCAGGTTCAGTTTATTTTGTTTCTAAAACTTCAAATACAATCCACACATTTGTAAGACTAACTAGATATTGCACAGTACTACATCTATAAAATCGAACTGCATTATAAAATATTGCATTCAATTACAATGGAAATAGTTTCGTTTCTTTGCACACATCTCTACATAAAAAAATTAATTAAATTAAAATTATTGTATCATACGTGATTTAATTTTCTTTGATACAACAATATGACCATGTGATTAGAAGAATGGTGTGGACAAACAATTTCAAAATCTGAATTCAAAAGTTAATTTATTACCAACAAACCTAACAGTGCAAAGGACAATATTGTCTTATCGAGTTCTGGCAAGAAACTGTATACATGCAAAGGTAGCGAATGCTTTTTTCCAGGCACCATGACATGATATTGCACCACAGCGCTTTATAGTGATTGATGGTCCTTAAGTTGAATATATCTCTTTCTGGCATCTAGGTCAGAACTGTCCTTACTGTTTTTAAATCACAGATCACAGATACCTTTCGCTTTAGAAGAGTGTTGGTTTTGGCGATGTTTGATTCCTTGTTATGCCATTTTCAAGTTGATCTCTCAAGCAATATTTCAATTCTTATTGTAGAGAAATCTCCGTGTTACATTTACCGTTGCAGCTAATACAATTGATAGGCATTCGCTTCTGTAATTTCTAGAAACTTGTAATCCTGTCCATATTTGTCAAAATCAAGGATGTATAGTATTCTTGAATATAGCAGCTAAACAAGCTCAGACTTTGGCTTCTTGCTTGTGTGTAAAATCTGGAATGTATTATTGTTTGTTACATTAGTAACTCCTAATAACATTTGGCATCTCTATCTTAGAAGAACTCAATACATTTAAATTTAATTTAAAAAGCTCTCTGTCCAAATATTAAGGATTTATTTTGTCTAAAATACCACCGTACTCATTATATCATACTGATGCAATCAAGAATTAATCTTTATCCAGTCTCATAAATACTGTAGGTAATCATATAAATGTGCCGCACTTTTTCAGACAAAATATAAAGTATTCTCAGAATATAATAGACTATGAACAAACTCACACATTTCGAGGTTACGGGACAGTGTTACAAGAAATGATAACAGTATTCACGGTCTCAATTCACAAACAATAACAATGTTATACCATTGTTGCTCAAATTAAAGAAGAAACACATAATAGTTAAGTCAAAACAATGAGCGTATTAAAATTCATCATGTGGACGAATTTATCAAGAACATCGATTGAAATAGCAAGTTGATGTTAGTCAAGATACCAAACCCATTCTTAGGAGATTAACCACATACTTTTTTTTTACTATACAATTTATAAGTTTAGAATGATAAAATGATAGTTATTACTTCCGTTTAATTGTATTATTTGTGGTTTTTTAATGTAATTAGCGTTCAAAATCAAGGATATTAAAGTAAGTATGTATGTATGTATGTATGTATGTATGTATGTATGTATGTATGTATGTATGTATGTATGTATGTAAAGCAGAAAACAGTTACGTAACGTTACTGACATTTTTCATTACCTTTCAGTAACACAGAACTGGGCACTGGACACAGTCTATCCAAATAACATACATAAATCTGAAGTAATCAGTAATGGAACTGGAATTGACTTTTGGGAGTGCATGCAACAATGTGACTAGAAACTGATCGAATGTTTGTCCTTCTTTTACGATAACCTCAACAACCATTGTGTGTTGTCTTCTTCATTTAAACGAGGAATGCCACAGGGTTTTCAATTTTCTGATGAATTAATCCATTACACAGGCAAGTATTAGATAATTTTCATACACTCCGATGAAATAAAATATACCAGCTTATCTAGTCATAAATTTTGTTTTTAGTTTTCATTTGCGTTTCATCAATCTGATTCTCTCTTTCTTTTTCCACTACCTCTCATTTAAATATGGCATACACATATCTCGAAGAAGGACTACTGGACATCATTCACATTCCCGAGTTAAAATATCCATGTTGATGGAAAGTGGTAGGTAACTTTTATCTTTTTCTATATGGCAGTTGTCTGACGGCGTAATTGTAATTCCATTACACATAAAACGTTTTGCATTAGCAATATCTAGATTCCATAAGATTTATATATTTGCTGTCTGAATTTAATCGTATTTTCAATATCCTCCAAGTAATTTGTAGTTACAGTTTAAGGAAAATCTCAACCTATCGTTTTGTCCAAGTTCCTGACTGTAGCGACCTTTGCATAAATGTGCCGGACATAGTTGCATTTGTGTCGGCTGTGTCAATTGTCAATAAAGTTGTATTTTACATTTACATATTTTTTGTAAAGGGTATTTACTAATTGTTATTCCTTAATCGATTATATTCATAATATGTGCAATATAGTGAAATTATATTTTGTACTTCCCTTCCAATTACAATAAATATATTTATTTGTGAAGTTCACTAGTGCTCAGAACCACATACCGAAAATAAGAATGTTTTTGTTTATATGAATTTCTTTTCTTTCATTCGCTTTTTAGTATCTGGAGTATATGTATTGTGTTTGTTTCTGTATTTAGTCTATCTTTGTGTTTGTAAGTTATGAATTTACATTTTACAGCGCCATCGACCTTATGTGATATGGGATACACGAATATTCTATTGGGAGGTTCTTACCTCTGCATCAAGTACCACAATGAATGGAAAGTTTTCAACGAAGCAATGAAAATATGCGAATCTGAAAAGGCCAAACTACTTGTCGTTACAAAAGAGGTCCCGATAGCTGAGTTAAAGATTATTGGATATTCTGGTAAGTGACACTGCATCTAATTAAATAGCACCAACGAAATTGGTTTTGATGTTCTAAAGCAAACCAGTGTAAAAAATAAACTCAAGCTCAAGCTCTGAGTCTGAAAAGGGCTAACAATTCCATTACATCGATAAACATGAAGTTAGAAAAATGGCGAAATTACAATCGTGTCTTAATTTGGAGATTCAGAAGAAATAGCGAGTAGGAAAGAAACTCCTTTTGTGTGCGTTTGTCCATTTCGAAAACTGCAGACCTCATGACATATCGACGTAGGGGAAGCATGGATACAACAATTAAAGAAAACGCAATCCACATGTGGACATAAATGATAACACAAATCCCCAAAACATTAAAGCAATTGATGCTGTTTAAAAGCATTTGTCACAATTTATCGTGAATCTGTGCTGTGCTAACACAAATCTCAACAACATCTGTAATGTAACAATGTATTTCTTTTACTGGCGATATTGCTTTATAAGTCATCGGCCTACGACTTATGGTAATATTTATCAGCGAGCAAAGATCCACTAAATGCCGAAACGCTGGTAAGTGTCACTTTAAGAACATATAAAGTGATTAAGACATCTGCAAGTTCGACAGTTCTTGGATGCAAATGACTCAAGCGAAAACAATATAAACAATTATGTGAGTGGCGTCTTATTGAAACTGCAAATGAATAATTATTTATTCTGATGCCATACACATGATCATTAAGTCAAACAGTAGACATAATAAAATAATGCTCACAAAATTTAACAATTGACATAAGAAAATAATATCGTTATAAAGTTGGAATTGATAAAATAAAGCGAATTTCAATAAATATAGACAAACTGTCAATTTATAACTTTTGGTCTGGTTTATTTTTCGGCCGAAACCAGAAATTTAGTTTCGGTTGGCATCTAAGGAACATATACAAATCCTGAAAACTTTGCATCAATTGTCTATAAGATATTAAATGTAACTAATGTTCTTTCTTGTTTCATTACATCGGCATCATTTTTTCAATGCTGAAATGCCTGCAGACCAGGAGATTTTGTCAAAATTTCTAAATATTTACTCAGCATTTTATTCTCCAAAAATAAAGTTGTAAAAATGCTCTTATGATACAACTTCTTGTTTGATTGCACATCGGCATCATTTTTTCAATGCTGAAATGCCTGCAGGCCAGGAGTTTTTTTGTCAGATTTGCTTAATATTTACTGAGAAATTTATTCTCCAAAAATAAACTTGTGAAAATGCCCTTTTATGATACGATACTCTGCAAATCTCGGACGATTTGTTTCAGCAGTTTTTCAGCGTAAGTTCAAATGTTACTAATGTGCTAATTTAATTTTGTTTGTCTGTTTTAGTAAAGGTGGTCATATTTGATGACAGATCAGCATCCATTGTACGAAACGTAAATTCTGTATAAAGTGTTCTTACCTTTAAATTCAGCGATCTTGGAGTGGCAGTGTTTACACTGATTTCAAATTTTATCATTCCATAATACTTTCGGTCACATTTAATCAAATTCTGCTAAGAGTTGTTTGAGATGAAGTCGTCTACAGATGTCCCTATTGTTCTCTAAGGCGTCCGGGTGGCGGATTATTATTATTTTAAAAGATTTCATAGATTATTTTTTGGCAATATCCTCTCTACCAAAATATACTCATAATATATCAAGCAGTTTTGGAGAATGAGACACTTAAGATTTGTTCATCTTCTGCAACAGTGTTTATTTTCATAACGGATCAACATTATTTATATAGAGTTGAAGGTTCCTGATACCGTGATGTTTTGTATCGTATTTATTCGCATTCTGTCAGAAAGAAGTCCTTTAGAAATTTTTCCGTTTCTACTAGTGGTTGCCATATTATATGGCACATCAGCATCATTTTGAAAAAAATGGAAATATTTTTCTAGCAAGATTGCATCTATTAAATTCGTCAAATTATACCGAGCAATTTTTAATAATTTAGTTTAAAGAGTTGTATACTTTTAGTAACAGTAACTTCTTTAGAATAAGAAACAGTGGATCCGAGTCGCTTAACGTACGCAATTTTATTCATCAATACCATCAAACATTGGGTTTGGGTCTCGGTCTCGGCCAATGTGGATATATAAGAATGTTTACCAGTAGCTTCCCGTGGCTCCGTGGTTCTTAACGGACTTTTCCCTGGTTCTTCCTTCATTAATTGCACTGACCAACATGAATATCCTACCTTACACTGAGCAATGGTACTAAAATACAAAACAACAAAGTAAGCAGCATTTATTCTATGGCGGATCGGAATCAAAGGAACAACCATCAAACGTCTTCCTTTATGGATGATTTCAAATTATACTAGATTCTGTTTATAATAGATGCTTATATGAATTGAAATCCTTTCATTTTATCTGTTTTTAATGGCGGCAGTTTATGAAAGTACTTCATGCAATAATGCATAGTTATTAATGAAATTCAAAATTGGTCAAAGTAGTCGACTTTTAAAATTGTAAAAACAGTAAGCAAAAATATAATGTACAACCATTCTAATATTAATTTGACAACACGCCTAGTGATGAGAAAATATCACTTATATTTACCAAATGTTGCTTTAAAGCTCTCTTGTATTTATTCAATAGATTCGTATATCATTGTACTTGAATTAATAGCTTTTATTTACGGAACTATAGCTGTCATTTATTGATAATGTAATACCTTTTGGAACACACATACACACACACACACACACACACACAAACACACACATGCATATCTATCTATCTATCTATCTATCTATCTATCTATCTATCTATCTATCTATCTATCTATCTATCTATCTATCTATAAATATATATATTTGCGAATCACACTGTACGCATGTGTATCAAGAGTGGGCCTAATAGTCATATACATTATTATTATTATTATTATTATTATTATTGATATTATTATTATTATTATTATTATTATTGATATTATTATTATTGTTGATATTATTATTATCATTATTATTGATATTATTATTATTATTGATATTATTATTATTTTTATTGATATTATTATTATTATTATTATTGATATTATTATTATTATTATTATTATTGATATTATTATTATTGTTGATATTATTATTATTATTATTGATATTATTATTATTATTGATATTATTATTGATATTATTATTATTGTTGTTATTATTATTATTATTGATATTATTATTATTATTGTTATTATTATTATTATTATTATTATTATTATTATTATTATTATTATTATTATTATTACAGACTGGGGCTGGGCATTTATTGGTGTGTCGGATGAATCTATTGAGGGAAACTGGGTGGACTGGACAGGAGAGGAGGTTTTTATATTATGGTCTGCAAATGAACCTAGAGGTGGACGTAGGGAGAACTGTGGAGTTATTGCATCCTTGAAGAATGGAGTTGTTGATCTATCATGCAACTCTAACGAAAATTTTATATGTCATAAGGAAAGTGGTTTCACCCCGAAATAGTACATTCTAATGAAAATTGTAGCAAGATATTTATTTTGTTAAACGTTATAGTATTTCCTTTAAACACACTTAGCCGTACGGTCTTACAGACCTTACATAGAAACAAATCACGATATCTCCGGTAATATTTTTTCTTCAACATATTCAATATATTATCTCCTCCCGGTAATTATAACCCAACAAAAAATGGAACAATATTGGCAAAAATTAGACAGATCTATAGCTATTCATAAATGAAAGGATATGGACAAAAAACAATACACAACACTTTTGCGTTTTCTATCTCAAAATTATCGGTCAAAATACTATACACTAAACGTTTGCATTCCTGTCTACAAAGTATAATTCAAAATACAATGTTTGCATTCCTGTCTATAAAGTATAGTTCTTTCATTCTAATATTTCGTATGCACTTGTAATGTGGCTACGGTAAACTTTAAAAAAATTGTCTTTGAAAAATTATCGAACAAAGCTACATCTAATCGTTTAATTCTGAAATTGTAAAATGTATCTGATTTCTTTACACACCGTTTTATGGTCAAGTTTAGTGAATCACTCATTGTTTATTAAGTGGCACTCTGCAGATATTACAGAGTACAGGTATAAAGTGAAGTTGTTTGCATTTGTAACTTGTACTCTAGAGAGAATGTCGGCGGCATACGTCGTCGTTAATTTCATCTGCTCTGACTGAAATGTCTTTACAAATTGTTATTGTATAAGACTGACATGATCTAAGCACATTGACGACGAAAATAGCTGATGACATGTGCTCAATAAATTAGCCTGAACCGATCCGAATTTTACTAACGTTAGCAATTATTAAAATAGGGAAAACGAATCTTGCAACATTTGGCAGTGCAATCTTCTGAAAGTAAAATATGATAGTTGTACTACTGTTTTAATTGTTTCGTTCGCGTTTTCGAAATATTAAGAAAGTTAAAATGGTAGTCAAGAAAATAATGCAATAAAACAAAAACAATTTTCTTTCCTTATAGCAAATGTTCAACTTAAATTATTAACAATACTACAATGTATCTTGGGTGGGGGATTATCAGAATTATTCTCGATCATTATTATGCATATAAAACATTGCAAAGAATGTATTATTTGTTAGATTACGCATTGATTTAAGTATTTCACTGCGATCACATCTATATCAAAACTCAACGGTGTTGGCCGTCTTGATAGTTTTAATAGCAAACAAGGTAATTTATTTTGGACTATGTGCAATTATAAATGTGTTTGGTATTAACGACAATAGTTAAGGATGCTCATGTGTCATGTTTCAAGACTCGCTAACCCACAAAATGTTAACAACGCATTCCAATTTCCTTAACACCTCAATAGTCACTGTGACTGAGAGGATGTGAAGACGCTCTCACTAACTCTTACAGTTCAGTCAGGGGAGTTGTCCAAAAACAAAATTGGTTGGAATCTTTGTGTGAACTAACTTGTATCATCAGTCAGTGTTAAGAGATTCATATATATATATATATATATATATATATATATATATATATATATATATATATATATCGGCTACACTCATAACAATAAGCGTAATTTATGCACTAAACATGTAAATTACTCAGTTGTAACTTTACCAACTGTAGTTATCAAATTCATCTTTATCATTGTTACCCTAAATATTTGAATCATCTTATGTGAAAAGCATATTTATTGAACGGTTAGTAATGATTATGTGAAAGCATATTTATTGAACGGTTAGTAATGATTCTTAAAATGCAATATTAACTATAAAAAAATTAACCTTAAGTACACAAAAGTGCAAACCGCTCATGTCTAGGTCTGCCGTCATATAAAAGAGAGAGAGAGAGAGAGAGAGAGAGAGAGAGAGAGAGAGAGAGAGAGAGAGAGAGAGAGAGAGAGAGAGAGAGAGAGAGAGAGAGAGTCGATTATGCAACGTTGAAGACACACGAGGAAGAATCAGCAGCGAGCGTAAACACTGGCTGATCTTTATGTACACTCTGTAATTGTTTATACATATGATATCAGCTTCGTTATATGTGTAATACAGTTCTATTAATATTGATTGTAAATTAATGAAGATGAAAAAAAATGAGATGATTTCTTTTCTTAAATTCGGAGTTGTGTTATGAAAACTGGATGCGTTTTTGCCGGTGTAATGTCTAATGGCTGTATTCATGTTGGAGTATTTGAGGTGTTGCAAAACGCTGGGGCGATCTATATAGAATCTATGTTGGGGTTTCGACCGAGACAATGAAATCCCAGCTTAGGGGTTACATTATTTGTCTCCCCACGAGGACAAGCTCCGTGGGGAGACATAAAATGTAACCCCGCGGCTGGGATTTCATTGTCTCGGTCGAAACCCCAACGTAGATTATTTTTCTCACTCAATATTATCCTTTAAAGTAAAAAGAACTCTTTAAAAGTGTGCACGTCTCAATGTTTACATGTGGCGCATTAATACAAATAAGCTAATGAGGGCTGTGGTGTGACCGTTGCGTCCGAAGTACACAGTTCATACGCGTGAGCAAAGAAAAAAAAACAATATAAAACGTCGCATAGTAATGAGGTATTATCACATTTAATATATGGATGTTATATGAAATTAACAATAAATAGTTATAATTTATTAGAAAAAACTGTTTCCTTTTATCATTTCCAATTCTGGGTACCACATACTCCCGTATAAAAGACCCTCGTCACCCTCCAAATATGCGGACCCCAGAGGGTAACAATGTGCTAAACTTTCAAGTTCACAGATTCTTTGAAAATTTATATATCTGTCTTGGAAATATGGCAAGTGATGCAGTGAAATTTGTTTAGGGATTAGTGTGTTGAGGGATAAATGATTCGTTCTGGCTGGTAAGTGTATTATTTGTCAATAAATATTTCAAGTATATTCAGCTGGAGCACAACGGAGATGCTTAACAAAATTATAACAGAGCATCTTTGACATAAGACATTTCTGGCTGTTGCTAAGTTTTCCGTTGTTGTTTAGAAAGTTGGGATGCTATGAAGTGTATAGGTATATAGTCGTATGTGCATGGATCTGTGTTTTCTGACAGTTCATTTCAAACACCATTGAGAATTTTATCCTATCTGTAGCACAGTAAATTTTCAGGTCAGCTTCATTAAATGTAGCTAACAGTATATACAGTGTTTCACGCGAAGTGTTTACAACTAATTCAGTTGCCTTAGCTACATTTAATGATCAGAAATGTACTGAGTTAGTCCTGCATATATGATAAACCTGACCATGCTGGTTTGAACGAACTAACATAATATCGAAACCTCGAAATAGTATGCGTGTGTGTATTTGTCTCTATGAAAATGTTATTGTTTTGCTGTGTTTTTAAGACAGATTGGCCATAAGTAACTATGTTTTGGTTATATATCTTTTGTTGTTGTTGCTGTTGTTGTCGTTTTATTTGAGAACAACTTTTACGGCACAGCAGAAGACCAGAAGGGTTTCTGTTGTTAAAAGTAGTTCTCAGCGAGGGACACCATGACTGAGACGATTGGTCTGAGATAACTTGACTGAGATAGGAAAAGTAAGGTTAGCAAAACAGCTAGATTTCTCTGTCGCTTGGGTGAGAAAAATTATTCTCAGACAATTCTTGCTTTTTGTAAATATGTAAAAGATATGGGAGTAGGGCGAGGTATTTCCTGTACCATATCACGGTGAGTGGGGATGGGGTGCAGTCAGTGAACTTCCTTATATTCCTTTTATTTGCTATTAATGTAGTTATATCAGTGGTGCAGACAAAGAAGAAAAACAATCCATTGGAGTCGACGAGGATTCATTTACCAAAATGTTTATTGAGATGACAATTTTCCTTATTTTAGCAGATGTATGGAAATAATTTAACTCGTGAGTGGAAACATCATTGTATTTGTAACAAGTTGCTCATCATTCCTCACAATACAATCTTTCCACTTTACTTGTGAAATATTGTCTTATCTCTGCTAACGAAATGTAGATATCTTCTACGGATATTTAAAGCCAACAGGTGTAATATTGAAGCCTAATTGAATTTCCCATCCTTAAGCCCAATCGCATGCTGAGTCTAAAGCTTGCAAAGGATAAGACCAATATTGAGACAAGGCATTACCAGTCATTTTTAACATTACCAGGCACAAAGTAGGCCATTATGAAGACATGCTCAACACGGTCGAAAAGAGAAAGCCGAAATTGTATGACCATGTCACTAGAGCCAACAGTCTATTCACAATAGTATTGCAGGGCAGTGTCCCGGATGTCAGAAGGAGAGCTAGCCAGAGCAAAATGTGGACTGAACAACATCACAGAATGGACCATGACAAGTTTTGCGGAGACACAGATATTGACACATGATCGATACAAGTGGGGGTAGGGGACTGGTAAGATGTTCAGCAGCTAAGTGCTTGAACAATCACACTAGTGAATAAACTACATTCAAGTTATGTAGATGGATTAGTTCCGTGTTAAAGGCAGTCGATGAAATAACGTTACATAGCTCAGATATATAATATAAGCAATCGCGATAGACCATTGAAATGAAATTTAACAATAAGGAGTGGGTAACACCGATTAACGTCAATCATCTTGAGACTGACCTTGGGTGATGTTTTTTAGGCGTCTTAAGGCATGGTCTCCGATTTCCAGGTGAATTACATTTTGATAGATGTATGAAAAGAATCTTTGGATCATGTGGGTGACATACACTCCCAAGTCCAACGACAAGTACGTGCGATGAGAAATGGTGCTTACAAAGACGATTTTAGAAAACATCTCAAAGCAGTTTTTAAAAAACATTCTTTCTCACCCTTTGTAACCACTTCTTTTTTATACAACCACATTCGTATGATTTTACTAACATTTTAAAATGTTTCGCTAAAAAATAGCTTTTAAAAGCTAATGTTAAATTATATAGGACATATATCGTATATCATGGGTTAAATTATATAGGACATATATCGTATATCATGGGTTAAATTATATAGGACATATATCGTATAGCCTAATAAATATCGTTTAAAAGTTAATGTTAAATTATATAGAACATATATCGTATAGCATGGGGTATCAAAAACTTGAAAAATGAAGCTGAATGTATCATTGTTATTAATTAATAAATATTATTTAGAAACAATTGTGCAAACTGTTGGATTGCTATCGATCTTGGCGGTAGATCATACAATATATATATACGTTTGAAAACCACAAATATCCTGATTGGGCAATTTAGAAAGATAACATGCCGTGCGCAAAGGAAAATTGCACAGAGACAACGATCGATTAGACAACGACCGTTAAACCCGGCAAATACTAAAATTCATTTGCTAATGGCTGGATATTATTGTTGAGAAGTAGCACTGTAACCCACAAGATTTTTATATATTTTTATATTGGATTTTATAATTGATTGTTTCCTTACTTAATTGCTTAATTAACTTAATTTTTATATTGGATTTTAGAATTGATTGTTTCCTTACTTAATTGCTTCTCCATTTGTTTCGAAATTACACCATGTCCATAAGAATAAGTGAGACTTGATTCATAACGAAAACATGGATGTATGTATCTCCAGTGTAAACACGCGGGCAGATGGTCAACAGTCAACCAACCAACCAGTGAGCCAACCAACCAACCAGTCAACCAATTCACAAACAAGCAATCAGCCACCATTTGTGGTTTCTAACGACAGTCACAATCTTTCTAATTAGAACGAACGTAGGCTGAAATGTAAAGACAATTATTCATGATGTATATTCACGAGGGTGATGGAAACTGTTTAACGATACGTGTTGAAGCCTGGCATTAATAATCAATAACCCAATATACTTGTTCGAATCGATACCCATTCGTAGAACAAATATTCTAAAATATTAACATAAACATACATATCAACGACAGATTCACTGAACAGCTCCCATTGTTCTGTGAAGAAGAAAATGTCAAAATGCTGTCACTAACTGCCACTTCTCAGGTTGGGGAGTTTTTTCAAAAAAGACATTTGTTTTTGTAATGATTCAAGAAAAACAGTATTAAGTACCATACCAAATCAGCGTTCGTGTATTCTTAATTTTAAACTGGCTCTGAACTTTCCTCAAACGTGTATTTGCCTAACGTATGCACAATACTCAACAAAACTTCTCAAGAATTATCCAATCGTTAAATTTCAAGTGATCAGTGAATGTACCTATATGAGAGTAAGCTTTTTGTTACATTGGTGGAATTCCGTTAACGCTGCAACCAGTCTCCTGATCCAGTATTGCAGTAAGTATATCTATCTATCTATCTATCTATCTATCTATCTATCTATCTATCTATCTATCTATTTACCTACCTACCTACCAATCTATCTATCTATCTATCTATCTATCTATCTATCTATCTATCTATCTATCTATCTATCTATCTATCTATCTGTCTGTCAGTCTGTCTTTCTGTCTATCTATCTCCATATATATATATATATATATATATATATATATATATATATATATATATATATATATATATATATATATACATACGTAACCCGGATAATCATGAGGGACAAGGGCAATCGAATCTCGTTGTGGAAGATGCAATGCAAGTTTTAAAGATAATTTCACTCTCCTCCATTTTTCTCTGGTTGATTAAAAGATATATTTGAGAATGATTTAGATGTTTTGGATGTATCGTATCAACCAATACATGCATACGTCACCGCATGAATAAATATTAAATTCTGGAATTCACCGCAATGACAAGCAAGCAGGTGAAATTTCATTATTTACTAACCATAGCAACTTGACTATGTTTCTCTATCATAACTGAGACATTATAGATTAAACAGTTACAATCCGATCGTTTACATTTATTTTTAGAACGTGCAGTGTCAAATTATTTACAAAGTTTCTTCGTCCACGTTCAAGTTCAAAATAAAACTTCACGACTTGTCTTTATAAATGCTTTTGATGCAAGTCTAATACGATACTGAAATTAATTGGTGGAATTCTGTTTTCCTAATTTTATTCAAACATTAACAACATTGCAATGCTTTCTGTATTTAAGGTTCCAACATTATTCGTCTGAAACAATATATATATATATATATATATATATATATATATATATATATATATATTAGTAGGATTCATATAACATGGTATTAAATCGCTATGATATTAAGACGCGTTGCGACTGTTTGCTAAAGAGTGGTCAATGTTTGGAAGTTATTGTAATTGTGTATTATGTCTAAAACTCTATGTCTAGACAGGAAGCACCATTTACAGCAGTTATACCTTCAAACTTACATTTTTATGTCTTAAAATATTAGAACTAGTCATTATTTCCTTCCTCCTGGCTACTGCTGTGTCATTCATACTTTCTTCAAATGTCACTGTACACGTCCGATGATCATACAGGAAAATATAGCAAATGAATAAAGCTTGCCAATAATTATAATGTGCCAGATTTGTGCACGAAGATTGGATGTCTTGCAGCTGCATGAGACCCTGAATGTTCTTTAGACTGGGACCCTACTATTCAACTCAAACACCCTTTAGCGCTTGACCACCATTAAATCCACGTTAAAATAAACGTAGTTGGATGTTTAAAGATCAAGCTGAGGAACAAATATTACGGGAAGAGCAAACCATGCTTAGTTTAGGTAAAGCATACATTGCATCTACAAACACGATACAATTATTCAAAGTCAGTTTTCAAAAGAGACTAGGTCTGAAAGAGCAGATAAAACATTTTATACAGTAGATGTGAAAGGTGATGCAGATATATATATATATATATATATATATATATATATATATATATATATATATATATATATATATATATATATATATATATATATATATATATTAAGTACTTCCCGTAAACCTACTTTCGGGATAACTGGCCACAACAAACCGAAAATTATATATACCAATTTTCGGTGGGTTGTGGGTTGGTATCCCGAAAATAGGTTTACGGGAAGCACATAATATAATTTAAATTTCAAATCAAAACATATATACATAGGTTGTATGTCTTACATAGTAATTATCTATATGTTCAAAATAAGTATATACACTTATGTTATAGTTCTATTCGTGTTTTCATTTTGTGGGCAGATATATAAATTTAAAGGGCAGTTTTGACCTTTGCTGTACACGAGGATGAAGTTGACTAAGAAACTGCCCAAAAATACGTTCAAAAAGAACAAATATAGCGTTCTGCCTACAGATACGTCAACAGGAGCAATATATAGAGAGTACTGCCCACAACTACGTTCGCAAGGAAGAAATATATAGCATGCATTTCCGGTGTGCGCGCGCAAACGTGTCAAAACACGACGATAAACAGCATGTAAATAATCCATTAATGCATGGTTTGGAAGGGTCAGCGTATATATAGTGGATGTGAGGCATTGCTAGCTAGACGTAAACATACTTTGGTATTCCGCGTTTGGTTTAATTTAGTTATTATATGCTGATGTTCTTACTATATTGCAGAACAAATAACTACATGTACCGAAAATAAACTACAAGAGTAAATAATACATTAAAATATAGCGGCGGTCGCATTTTCCAAAATTGTCCTGGCTTCTATCATCAGGGCTTAATGACGGAATAATATCGGATAGAGAATTCACAACGAAGATAAAGATCTACGACAAGGCAACATCAGATTCAGAAAAGCATAATAATAATGTCACAAGAATTACTGCAACATATCTTAGTTAATATAACTCCACCAAAGAAAACAATGATATCAATACATTCCATTAACCTTGAGTTCAGCGTAAACGTTCCAACTGTAACTTGCGCAATTACGATTATACTACAGTTGGCCAAATAACCGGTCAAAATAATTCGGGGGTCTGCAGTCAAATAATTTATTGGTATTTGCAAACATACATAAACCAGATAGAACAAATGACTGGCGTATCATTGGAATACCAACCGGTAATTATCAAATCGAACAGATCAATGATGAATTTAATAAATATATATATAACAATTCACGAAGCAACTTTATCAGCCGCGATATAAATAAAATCACCGTATTATGTCGTGGATATCTATCAGACGTCAATCAGATCAGTGCTAGAATGGCCTGATGTTGCTCCGACGATGCCTCCACCAATACTTGAACCGAAGCGGTCTGATTATATGACGGACAAACAATCATATTGGAAAATTACTCCATAATATCATTTACTTAGAAGACAAAATACAGCGTGAGGACTAGTTATTTCTCAGTAAAGGGTAATAACATTACATTGTTGGGGTTTTAATAAATGTCATGGATCTGAATATGTATATCGTCGCTAAGATGAAATTAGTAGATACTTTAGATTTATTAATCAGAAACATAAAATACAACGAAACAAACTGCAGCAAAGTTTCATTTAACATCCTTTTGATATAGCAAGTTCACGCGAGGAAATCATTAAAGAAATATAAATACTAAATAAGCTCGTATCTGATATGGAATATCCTAACCAAAGAACGATTCAGGCAATGATTGATCAATTGATCAATAAATCAATTGTAAGCACATTAAAAGTTGGAAAATATCAAGCGCTGTAATTAATATAAAATGATGCACGAACAGGATAGTAAAGTAATTGGTGAATGTATAGGCACCTTGCCGAGTTTAGGGATCGTTTTTTTTCGCAATACCACAATGCTACCTTTAATACCTTTAGAAACCAAATGAACGGAGAATGCGAGCACTTTATTGCCTGCTAATCTTGGCATAGGGCAATAAACGTAGGACAGATGGTGGACATTTTAGAGCTACATAAAAGCCACGTTTAAGTACAAAGCGATGAATTGCCATTTCGTTATTCTTTAACCGTAACTATCAGCAGAAATAGTACATATATTCAAGAAGGGAATATTTTTTATACAGAATTCATATCATTATGTGTATATTAAGAGCTTTCTGTGCTGTCAGGTTGAACGCATAAGTATATCATGTGTCATGTAGAATGCAGATTGTCTCAGGATTCAGGTAATATTTATGATGCATTATGAGTTACCATAGGAGGACGGAATGTGACATTCTCTACATGCATTAGTAATCGATTCATTGTGGGTTACTAACATTGTGTTTGGTTTCTAATACATTGCCGCAAAGCCCCCGCTCTGATGTAGTAAATACTGCTGGTAATGTAAGTTATTAAACTGGTCCTCTTGATGTCGACCATGTCTTGTCATTGCAACTTTCGCTGATTTCAGTAAGTTCGCTTTAGGTCTAACTTCTTGCACATGTCAAAAATATGTTTCTCAGGAACAAACCTGCCTATTTCATATCACATATCACCTTAACGAATATGTTCTTTGAGAATACAATAACATGTCAGAGGACTTGCACTGTAAATAGTGATCGCCTTCAGTGCAAAGTGTTTGCATTGTCCTCTGTGACTGAAAGGCTAAAAGACTAGCTTCAGCTTAGAGACTGATTCGCAGAGATTGATTAGGACTCAGCAGACGAGCAAGACATAGACGACGAACTGGGGCCATTATTCCCACATGAAAGGAGATTAAATGTGAGAAATATTTTATAATTTCAAATCACCAACGTCATATTACCAGTGATTGATCAACTCCATTATTTGTGCAGTTCAAACCCATAGTGATTCCAGACATTACTCTTTACCTGCGTATTGGTTACATGATAATGTTTTCTGATTAAATGTCAGCATTATTAAGATGTCTTTTGACTGTTTTGGCTAAGCTCTTACTTCGTCATTAAGTTCTTACTTTGATTTTAAGATCTGAATACCTAAGGCTATATCCAACACCAGTCAAACTAATATAACGACATGGAATAAGTTTGTACCGATATGGTAATGTACTGATATGTACTAATATATTGCTGAAACCCCTTCTGATAACGTCATTAGAGTTTGACCAATCTGAAAATATTATTTCGTTAATAATAATAATAATAACGATCTGAAGGAAGGAACAAAAAGACTTATAATTCAAGAGCTCCTCGATACAATTTTAATTATTAAGTTAAAAGCACTTTATTTAGTGTTGTACAATAGAGAATGGAGGTATGTGTCAACCACTGTTAACTTGACTAGTGATCATTTCAGACAATCTGCGTTGATCAGGATTAAAAAATAATACATGTTATGTAAAGGCCAATTTTGAAGCACTTTAATTTCTCGTGTATATTTCGACCGGGAGATCAGATAGTCGTATCATTTGGAATACTTTTAAAATTGGCTTGGCGTTTAGCGGTGTCATTCATTTTAATCTACATGCATTCTGAATACCTAGAAATAGCTTCACATTAAACCTTTTCTGTTAATACTTAGCATAGGCCCAGATCTATATTCTTATCTGGTACTGATGTTTCAGCCAGACATGTTTGACCCTTGTTCAAAGTCACTAATTTTCATAGTTGATATGTTTATGTCTTCATAGTACCAAACATGTTTCTGGTTCGTTTGTTCCATAGGATGTACCATATTATCCTTAAATCAACAAGCGTTCAAAGAACCGATCGGTAGCTAATAATTTACTAGCTATTTTTTTAATTTGACATACATTGTAGAAACGGAATTAATGAAATTATTTGTAGAAAGGATGACTATTATATGCGTACACTCTCCGTTTAAGGCGTTACGTATCGCAAAATCGCGAGATTTTAAATATATAACATGATCTCCTTGCCGTTAGGTAACACAGGCAAACAGCCATTTAGTTTTAAAGATATGATAGTTGGTCAGTATATATGACAGTTGACCTGGGAAGGGCGGAAGACAAGTGAGTAATAAAGGGAAGGGATCTCAATGTAAACAGAAAATGGCTAAAATCCATCTTTGACTGGATCTATGAATAAATTTATGGATGGGTTTGGGTTTGGACAGTACGTGTGTTTTAGGCAAAACAGTAAATGATGTAATCCGAAGCTAGTGTTGTATCATACGGGATATGAATTACATCATGTTATTCCTAGAATTCATGAATGATGCAATCATAACTCAGATGATATCACGCTGTTGAACAAATCAGCTCTATAAATCATAAAGTGTCGCACTTTATTATCTGTCTCAGTGTTTGCCTTTCCAAAGAGAAACAACTCTGTTTAGTCAATATGAGTACAGGATGGATCCTATTTGTGTGAACAATGCAGATAACTTATGTTATGTTTGTGGTGAAATGATTTTTGCATCACAAAAGAAAAGTATAGCCACTATAGTATGAAAGTCAATCACATTTTAGTGGATGCATACTTAGAGTTCAAGACAAGAGGTAAACGTCACAAAAATGCTGCAACTATTATGCAACAAATGTTTGCCAGTGGTTGAACAGGAAAAGGAAATATATACTTTTTGCAGTATCATAGGCTTGGAGAGAGACAACATACCCTATCAGCAATTGTTACTTCGACATGGAGCCTCCTATTGGGAAAGGTGTGTCACAGAGAAAAAGTGGAATGTGCATTATCCAAACATTCCAACAGCTATACGTCCAGAACCTCACTGAGAGGACTGTCAGTTCATATTATACCAGAATCATTCTCACTTAGAAGAAGAAAATGAAAAGGATAAAAATTCTAGTCCTGAACCATCAATGTCACATGACCATATTTCCTTCCACCCTCCTCTGAACCACGTCTCATAACACAAGGTAAACTGAATTACCTTGCCAGTGATTTTGAACTATCCAAGAGTATGGCAGAGCTGATGGGCTCCTGACTACAGCAGTGGAATGCCCTGACAGGTGATAATAGGGATTCCACGTTCCGTGACCGTCAATAGGATCTTGTCCCATGTGTCTTCACTGAAGGCGATCATTTATCCTGAATAAAATGTATGGTGTAATGGCAAATCCAGCATTGTTCCTAATCCAGATGAGTGAAGTCTGTTCCTTGATTCATCGAAGACGAGTTTTAAATCTGTTTTGCCATCAATTCAAGTTGGTCATGATGTCTATATGAAGGAAACCTAAGGAAACCTGAAACAACTTTGAGGTGCATAAACTATGACTAACATCATTCGCCACTTTATGGCGATGTTACAGTTCGTGCTTGGTCTGCAGACTGAATACACAAAGTACTGCTGGTTGGCTACTAACTGTCGTTGGAGTTTGGGAGGAAAAGTGTTCAGAATATCACTTTGGTGAATCAATGACGAGTTTGTAACCGCCCCTGTAACATCAAGCTGGATATGATGAAGAACTTTGTCAAGGCCACTGACAAAACACAAGAAGCTTTCAACTACTTGCCTGGAAAATATCTAAAGTTGAATGAAGCTAAGATGATGGAATGTACTTTTGTTGGTCCTCAGACGCGGAATCTAGTCGAAATGATGCATTGAATGTGCACTGCATGGGAAAGAAATAATTGCATGCCTTACAGTTAATGACAACAGATGTTCTCAGAATCAAAAAGGACGACAACTACAGAGAGTTTCTGGAAAATCCATGATTGCAAATTGTCAGTAAAGATAATTTTTTGTGAACTCTTATCTGTATTATTGATCTCCTCCGAATTGCAGAGCAGTGAGCTACGAGCGATTTCCTCAGGACATTGCATTACTTGATACACGCTTTGATGACAAATAGCAGAAATTTTATTGAACAGTAACAATACATAGTCCATTTAATGAATACAAGAGACAATTCAAGAAGGGCCGAGTGGATAAGTACTAAACTATGTATTTAAATGCACATTATACATATTTACCTTTTGTTTCATACTAAATTTTAGTATAGAACACTTTTGCTTTTTTAAAAAAGTATTATTTAAACAAGACAGGGGAAGTGATGGTATGGAAATCAATCATAAACACGTGACCTCAGTTGACAATTTATGGGTAAAACTCTACTATCTACACAATATACATACATTTAAAATGTAAAAGACGTAAAGTATCTTGGACACAGTAGCCATTCAGTTGTTTCAATTGTCATATTTGAATTCAGCATATCAAAATACATAATAAATAACACATGTTATATCTGAAGCAAACGACTTCTAAACAATTGTAGACAAGTATAATTTGAGGATTTCATAATTATATGACCAATAAATTCTTTCTTGAGGTGAAATATATAAATCAGCTACACACTCGGTACAGCTCTTCAAGGTAAAGTTTCAAAAGCGACAAGTAGAGCTGTAACAATATTTACATACGGTGATTGATTTATTATCTCCTCTTTGAGAACCACGTGTTTAAATTGATTTGCATGTAACCAGGTCTGGTAAACATCATGTAAGCTATTATTTTTGTCCACATAGCCAGCCAGATATATGTAGGGATTAACTCCCCTTGCATACAATCGTCGTATCCCGGTTTATGAAAACAATTTCATATTTTGTAGATGCGTGAAGAGACGTTTATGTTATGAGGGAATCATATACTCTAAAATCCAGCAATATGTACGCACGAAGAGACAGAGTGACTTCGCACGAAGAGACAGACTTCGCACGATACTTTTGGAGAGCAGTTACAGCAGTTTGCAGGAATTTATAAATGTTTCCTTCGCAATTGATAACATCTACCAACAACCAATCGCTTTTACTTTCACGAACATGTTTTAAAGTTTCTTTAAAAAATAATTTTAAAAACTAATATTAGCTTATATGTGATCCATGACTCGTGTCGTGTAACAATGGGCGTGTTTGTCATGATTGAGTAAGTGAGTGATCAATCGCAGTGCATGATTCCCGTGCTTCGCGAGCATTAAAATAAATTCCCTGCCAAACTAAAATAAAAAACAACGTTGTAGTTCTGCTGTCAGCGTCCAGGCCTCACAAGAAGACAAAAATATTCATATGCTAAGTGCTCTCAATAGTCTGATTTTAGTTTTTCAGACAGATATTTTTGTCTCTCCAGATGGGTCTCAGCTTCAACATATCTGCCGTTGTCTGTGTTGTTCATTACACAATTTCTGTTATCCATTCCTCTGTTTGTGTTGTTCATGACAACATTTCTGCTCTTGATCCCTCTGAGGTGATTATATAAGGAAGATATCTGAACTGACTCTCTGTATCCAGTTCCTGTCGTCTGACTTTAATCTTGGCTAAGATTTGTTTTTCACCATTTGTTATTAGCTTTGTCTTCTTCGCGCTTAAATACACCTCGTATATGGACGGAGTCGGTTTGATCTAGGTTATTCGCTAAAAGACATCGCCGAAAAGCAGAGAGGCTTTGGCTCTCCACCAGACTAACTGTTCATTAACAAATCTACCAAGCCGCTAAGAAGAACGTCACAAACATAGTCCATTTAGCCAAATCATCCCACTACAGTTCTAAGATCACGGAGAGTTCCAAGTGCAAAGAGCTCTTCGAGATAACTAACAAACTAATGTCAAGGAACAAATGTACACCACTTCCAACCACCTTCTCTCCACTAGAGCTACCAGACCAATTTGCAAATATCTTCAATGACAAAGTTCAAACCATTAGAGATTCGCTTTACAGCACAATTTCAACTGATTCGTCACCATACAGGTATGATGCAGAAATTCAGCGACAACCGTTAGGAGCATTTGAACCTGTTTCTATAGATTTAGTACGGACATACGTGATGAAAAGTGCACCAAAGTCTTGTGAACTTGATCCAATTCCGACATCACTGCTGCTTGAGTGCTTAGAACCAATATTGCCTTCACTAACTGATGTTATTAATATCTCTCTCTCATCAGGGGAATTCATATCATTTTTCAAAACTGCCATTCTAAAGCCACTGCTGAAGAAACCAACACTGGACAATAGCGATTTAAAGAACTAACGTCCAGTTTCTAATCTCCCTTTCATATCAAAAATATTAGAAATGGTTGTTCTAACTCAACTTGTATCTCATTTGAATTTGAACAGTCTTTTTAGCAATGTACAGTCTGCATATCGCCCTTGCCACAGTACGGAAACTACTCTTCTGAAGGTATTTAGTGACATTCTCTCCGCTTTGGATAGTGGAAAGATTACAGTCCTCACTCTCAGGGATTTATCTGCAGCATTTGACACAATAGACCATGATATATTACTTCACCGTCTCCAGCATGTATTTGGCATTCAGAATATAGCGTTACAGTGGTTCAAGTCCTACTTAGCGAACAGGACACAAATTATATCTGCAAATGGAATACACTCCATCCCAGTTGACGTATGTTATGGTGTTCCACAGGGATCTGTTCTTGGACCTTTTCTCTTCATTTTGTACACTCAGCCGCTCTCAAGTGTCATAGATCATCACCCAGTGTCGCACCAACTGCACGCTGATGACACCCAAATAAACAAGTCTAGCCACCCAACTGAAGTTGATGCTACCATCAATGGAGTAGAGAAGTGCATTTCGGATGTGAAATCATGGATGACATGTAACAAGCTGCAGATGAATGATGATAAAACTGAGGCTATTCTGATCACAACACAAAGACTTTCTCATCCACATCCTTTACCTCAGACAATAAATATCAGCAACACCAACATTAAATTCTCACAGTCAGTACGGAATCCAGGTGTTACTCTAGACAGTACTCTCACATTGCACCAACATGTCATGAACATCTGCAGGGCTGCATATCTTGAATTGAGACGCATCAGTTCCATTCGTAAATACCTTTCTGTTGATGCCACTAAAACACTTGTGTGTTCATTAGTACTTTCAAAACTGGACTATTGTAACTCAATTCTGTCTGGTTTGTCACAATATTTACTGCAGAAACTTCAAAAGGTTCAAAACACAGCTGCACGGATAATCTTTAGAGTACCTTGATCAGAGCACACCTCACCACAGCTCTATACCCTACACTGGCTATCAATTCGATACAGAATCAAACACAAAATTTGTTATCTGTGCTATATTTCAATGATAGACTCCAGTCCAACATGCCTATCGAAACTCACCCATGTGTATACACCAGTTAGATCCTTACGCTCCTCTTCTGATAATCGGATACTCATTGTTCCCAAGGTGAAGACAAAGTCATGTGGACAACGTTCGTTTGCATATCAGGGCCCGGCGACGTGGAACGAATTACCAATTGAAATTAGACACAAAAACACAGTGGTCCCTTTTAAGAGTGCTCTCAAAACTCACCTGTTTCGACTTCAGGGACAAACTTAGCGACCTAATAATGATTTGTATCTTATATATTTTCAGCATGTTTTTATGTTTTCCCATTCCATTATTTTTGTCATTTATTGTTCTGTAGTGTAGTCATATCATTATTGATGGTGTAAAGCGATTAGAGCTTTTAAAGATTAGGCGCTACACAAAGTCATTATTATTATTATTATTATTATTATTATTATTATATATATATATATGTGTGTGTGTGTATATATATCTGTGTGTTTATATATATATGTATGTGTGTATATGTATATATTTATGTGTGTGCATATGTATATGTGTGTGTGTTTTATAACATTGTATATATATATACACACACACACACACACACACACATATATATATATATATATATATATATATATATATATATATATATTTATTTATTTGTTTATTTGTTTATCAAAGCGAGTCCATAATTATGGCAATCAAGGGAGAGTTTATTTGGATCCTTTTCCTATTTCACATGGATTACGCCTTTTCAGAAGATACATGTGAACGACGCACATGTCTTGGACAATTCAGTTTTGGACATTTTCTACCGCGCTCCATTTTTACAACAAAATACGAAGTGAGCCCCTTTCAGTGCGCCATTGAGTGTGGGCTTAGAAGACCGAGATGTAAATCTTTTAACTACAGAAGGTCTGACCTTACGTGTCAACTGAGTGAGGAAGATTCGGGACCAGACGGCATATATCTACAGCCCAAACCTGGCAGGGATCACAGCAATATAGATACCTGGAGAAACGTGAGTAAAATATACCTTTGTTTGAATATTTGAATAATGCTTTGATAAACCTTTGAATACTTATTATGGATATTGGATAACAATTACATGCATGTTGGCATATCATCGCATTTGCACTTTGATTATTACAGATCATTGTTTTAATTTACTTCATCTAATCACTAAAATCTCTAAACGTTTATATGTCTAAATGAACTCTTAACTTCGACATAAAGTTATTTACGTGTAAAGATCTCATTCTATCTATTACAATTAAGTTTACTTTCTGAATTTCGATGTAGTTTTAATCATTCTTTATCCTGTCTATTACAATTAAGTTTACTTTCTGAATTTTGATGTAGTTTTAATCATTCATTATCTATTTTAATTATGTTTACTTTCTGAATTTTGATGTAGTTTTAATCATTCTTTATCCTATCTATTACAATTAAGTTTACTTTCTGAATTTTGATGTAGTTTTAATCATTGTTTATCCTATCTATTACAATTAAGTTTACTTTCTGAATTTTGATGTAGTTTTAATCATTCTTTATCCTATCTATTACAATTAAGTTTACTTTCTGAATTTTGATGTAGTTTTAATCATTCTTTATCCTATCTATTACAATTAAGTTTACTTTCTGAATTTTGATGTAGTTTTAATCATTCTTTATCCTATCTATTACAATTAAGTTTACTTTCTGAATTTTGATGTAGTTTTAATCATTCTTTATCCTATCTATTATAATTAAGTATACTTTCTGAATTTTGATGTAGTTTTAATCATTCTTTGTCCAATCTATTACAATTAAGTTTACTTTCTGAATTTTGATGTAGTTTTAATCATTCTTTGTCCTATCTATTACAATTAAGTTTACTTTCTGAATTTTGATGTAGTTTTAATCATTCTTTATCCTATCTATTACAATTAAGTTTACTTTCTGAATTTTGATGAAGTTTTAATCATTCTGTATCCTAACTATTATAATTAAGTTTACTTTCTGAATTTTGATGTAGTTTTAATCATTCTTTGTCCTATCTATTACAATTAAGTTTACTTTCTGAATTTTGATGTAGTTTTAATCATTCATTATCTATTTTAATTATGTTTACTTTCTGAATTTTGATGTAGTTTAAATCATTCTTTATCCTATCTATTACAATTAAGTTTACTTTCTGAATTTTGATGTAGTTTTAATCATTCTTTATCCTATCTATTACAATTAAGTTTACTTTCTGAATTTTGATGTAGTTTTAATCATTCTTTATGCTATATATTACAATTAAGTTTACTTTCTGAATTTTGATGTAGTTTTAATCATTCTTTATCCTATATATTACAATTAAGTTTACTTTCTGAATTTTGATGTAGTTTTAATCATTCTTGATCACATCTATTACAATTAAGTTTACTTTCTGAATTTTGATGAAGTTTTAATCATTCTGTATCCTAACTATTACAATTAAGTTTACTTTTTGAATTTTGATGTAGTTTTAATCATTCTTTGTCCTATCTATTACAATTAAGTTTACTTTCTGAATTTAGATGTGGTTTTAATCATTCATTATCTATTTTAATTATGTTTACTTTCTGAATTTTGATGTAGTTTTAATCATTCTGTATCCTATATATTGCAATTAAGTTTACTTTCTGAATTTTGATGTAGTTTTAATCATTCTTTATCCTATCTATTGCAATTAAGTTTACTTTCTGAGTTTTGATGTAGTTTTAATCATTATTTATCCTATCTATTACAATTAAGTTTACTTTCTGAATTTTGATGTAGTTTTAATCATTCTTTATCCTATCTATTACAATTAGGTTTACTTTCTGAATTTTGATGTAGTTTTAATCATTCTTTATGCTATATATTACAATTAAGTTTACTTTCTGAATTTTGATGTAGTTTTAATCATTCTTTATCATATATATTACAATTAAGTTTACTTTCTGAATTTTGATGTAGTTTTAATCATTCTTTATCACATCTATTACAATTAAGTTTACTTTCTGAATTTTGATGTAGTTTTAATCATTCTTGATCACATCTATTACAATTAAGTTTACTTTCTGAATTTTGATGTAGTTTTAATCATTCTTTGTCCTATCTATTACAATTAAGTTTACTTTCTGAATTTTGATGTAGTTTTAATCATTCTTTATCCTATCTATTACAATTAAGTTTACTTTCTGAATTTTGATGTAGTTTTAATCATTCTTTATCCTATGTATTACAATTAAGTTTACTTTCTGAATTTTGATGTAGTTTTAATCATTCTTTATCCTATCTATTGCAATTAAGTTTACTTTCTGAATTTTGATGTAGTTTTAATCATTCTTTATCCTATCTATTACAATTAAATTTACTTTCTGAATTTTGATGTAGTTTTAATCATTCTTTATCCTATCTATTACAATTAAGTTTACTTTCTGAATCTTGATGTAGTTTTAATCATTCTTTATCCTATCTATTACAATTAAGTTTACTTTCTGAATTTTGATGTAGTTTTAATCATTCTTTATCCTATCTATTACAATTAAGTTTACGTTCTGAATTTTGATGTAGTTTTAATCATTCTTTATCACATCTATTACAATTAAGTTTACTTTTTGAATTTTGATGTAGTTTTAATCATTCTTTATCCTATCTATTACAATTAAGTTTACTTTCTGAATTTTGATGTAGTTTTAATAATTCTTTATCACATCTATTACAATTAAGTTTACTTTCTGAATTTTGATGTAGTTTTAATCATTCTTTATCACATCTATTACAATTAAGTTTACTTTCTGAATTTTGATGTAGTTTTAATCATTCTTTATCCTATCTATTACAATTAAGTTTACTTTCTGAATTTCGATGTAGTTTTAATCATTCTTTATCACATCTATTACAATTAAGTTTACTTTCTGAATTTTGATGTAGTTTTAATCATTCTTTATCCTATCTATTACAATTAAGTTTACTTTCTGAATTTTGATGTAGTTTTAATCATTCTTTATCCTATCTATTGCAATTAAGTTTACTTTCTGAATTTTGATGTAGTTTTAATCATTCTTTATCCTATCTATTACAATTAAGTTTACTTTCTGAATTTTGATGAAGTTTTAATCATTCTTTATCCTATCTATTACAATTAAGTTTACTGCCTGAATTTTGATGTAGTTTTAATCATTCTTTATCACATCTATTACAGTTAAGTTTACTTTCTGAATTTTGATGAAGTTTTAATCATTCTTTATCCTATCTATTACAATTAAGTTTACTTTCTGAATTTTGATGTAGTTTTAATCATTCTTTATCACATCTATTACAATTAAGTTTACTTTCTGAATTTTGATGTAGTTTTAATCATTATTTATCCTATCTATTACAATTAAGTTTACTTTCTGAATTTTGATGTAGTTTTAATCATTCTTTATCACATCTATTACAATTAAGTTTACTTTCTGAATTTTGATGAAGTTTTAATCATTCTTTATCCTATCTATTACAATTAAGTTTACTTTCTGAATTTTGATGTAGTTTTAATCATTCTTTATCACATCTATTACAATTAAGTTTACTTTCTGAATTTTGATGTAGTTTTAATCATTCTTTATCCTATATATTACAATTAAGTTTACTTTCTGAATCTTGATGTAGTTTTAATCATTCTTTATCCTATCTATTACAATTAAGTTTACTTTCTGAATTTTGATGTAGTTTTAATCATTCTTTATCCTATCTATTACAATTAAGTTTACGTTCTGAATTTTGATGTAGTTTTAATCATTCTTTATCACATCTATTACAATTAAGTTTACTTTTTGAATTTTGATGTAGTTTTAATCATTCTTTATCCAATCTATTACAATTAAGTTTACTTTCTGAATTTTGATGTAGTTTTAATCATTCTTTATCACATCTATTACAATTAAGTTTACTTTCTGAATTTTGATGTAGTTTTAATCATTCTTTATCCTATCTATTACAATTAAGTTTACTTTCTGAATTTTGATGTAGTTTTAATCATTCTTTATCACATCTATTACAATTAAGTTTACTTTCTGAACTTTGATGTAGTTTTAATCATTCTTTATCCTATCTATTACAATTAAGTTTACTTTCTGAATTTTGATGTAGTTTTAATCATTCTTTATCCTATCTATTACAATTAAGTTTACTTTCTGAATTTTGATGTAGTTTTAATCATTCTTTATCCTATCTATTGCAATTAAGTTTACTTTCTGAATTTTGATGTAGTTTTAATCATTCTTTATCCTATCTATTACAATTAAGTTTACTTTCTGAATTTTGATGAAGTTTTAATCATTCTTTATCCTATCTATTACAATTAAGTTTACTGCCTGAATTTTGATGTAGTTTTAATCATTCTTTATCACATCTATTACAGTTAAGTTTACTTTCTGAATTTTGATGAAGTTTTAATCATTCTTTATCCTATCTATTACAATTAAGTTTACTTTCTGAATTTTGATGTAGTTTTAATCATTCTTTATCACATCTATTACAATTAAGTTTACTTTCTGAATTTTGATGTAGTTTTAATCATTATTTATCCTATCTATTACAATTAAGTTTACTTTCTGAATTTTGATGTAGTTTTAATCATTCTTTATCACATCTATTACAATTAAGTTTACTTTTGATGAAGTTTTAATCATTCTTTATCCTATCTATTACAATTAAGTTTACTTTCTGAATTTTGATGTAGTTTTAATCATTCTTTATCACATCTATTACAATTAAGTTTACTTTCTGAATTTTGATGTAGTTTTAATCATTATTTATCCTATATATTACAATTAAGTTTACTTTCTGAATTTTGATGTAGTTTTAATCATTCTTTATCCTATCTATTACAACTAAGTTTACTTTCTGAATTTTGATGTAGTTTTAATCATTCTTTATCCTATGTATTACAATTAAGTTTACTTTCTGAATTTTGATGTAGTTTTAATTATTCTTTATCCTATCTATTACAATTAAGTTTACTTTCTAAATTTTGATGTAGTTTTAATCATTCTTTATCCTATCTATTACAATTAAGTTTACTTTCTGAATTTTGATGTAGTTTTAATCATTCTTTATCCTATCTATTACAATTAAGTTTAATTTCTGAATTTTGATGTAGTTTTAATCATTCTTTATCCTATGTATTACAATTAAGTTTACTTTCTGAATTTTGATGTAGTTTTAATCATTCTTTATCCTATCTATTGCAATTAAGTTTTTTTTCTGAATTTTGATGTAGTTTTAATCATTCTTTATCCTATCTATTACAATTAAATTTACTTTCTGAATTTTGATGTAGTTTTAATCATTCTTTATCCTATCTATTACAATTAAGTTTACTTTCTGAATCTTGATGTAGTTTTAATCATTCTTTATCCTATCTATTACAATTAAGTTTACTTTCTGAATTTTGATGTAGTTTTAATCATTCTTTATCCTATCTATTACAATTAAGTTTACGTTCTGAATTTTGATGTAGTTTTAATCATTCTTTATCACATCTATTACAATTAAGTTTACTTTTTGAATTTTGATGTAGTTTTTATCATTCTTTATCCTATCTATTACAATTAAGTTTACTTTCTGAATTTTGATGTAGTTTTAATCATTCTTTATCACATCTATTACAATTAAGTTTACTTTCTGAATTTTGATGTAGTTTTAATCATTCTTTATCCTATCTATTACAATTAAGTTTACTTTCTGAATTTTGATGTAGTTTTAATCATTCTTTATCACATCTATTACAATTAAGTTTACTTTCTGAATTTTGATGTAGTTTTAATCATTCTTTATCCTATCTATTACAATTAAGTTTACTTTCTGAATTTTGATGTAGTTTAAATCATTCTTTATCCTATCTATTACAATTAAGTTTACTTTCTGAATTTTGATGTAGTTTTAATCATTCTTTATCCTATCTATTGCAATTAAGTTTACTTTCTGAATTTTGATGTAGTTTTAATCATTCTTTATACTATCTATTACAATTAAGTTTACTTTCTGAATTTTGATGAAGTTTTAATCATTCTTTATCCTATCTATTACAATTAAGTTTACTGCCTGAATTGTGATGTAGTTTTAATCATTCTTTATCACATCTATTACAATTAAGTTTACTTTCTGAATTTTGATGAAGTTTTAATCATTCTTTATCCTATCTATTACAATTAAGTTTACTTTCTGAATTTTGATGTAGTTTTAATCATTCTTTATCACATCTATTACAATTAAGTTTACTTTCTGAATTTTGATGTAGTTTTAATCATTATTTATCCTATCTATTACAATTAAGTTTACTTTCTGAATTTTGATGTAGTTTTAATCATTCTTTATCACATCTATTACAATTAAGTTTCCTTTCTGAATTTTGATGAAGTTTTAATCATTCTTTATCCTATCTATTACAATTAAGTTTACTTTCAGAATTTTGATGTAGTTTTAATCATTCTTTATCACATCTATTACAATTAAGTTTACTTTCTGAATTTTGATGTAGTTTTAATCATTATTTATCCTATCTATTACAATTAAGTTTACTTTCTGAATTTTGATGTAGTTTTAATCATTCTTTATCCTTTCTATTGCAATTAAGTTTACTTTCTGAATTTTGATGTAGTTTTAATCATTCTTTATCCTATCTATTACAATTAAGTTTACTTTCTGAATTTTGATGAAGTTTTAATCATTCTGTATCCTAACTATTACAATTAAGTTTACTTTCTGAATTTTGATGTAGTTTTAATCATTCTTTGTCCTTACTATTACAATTAAGTTTACTTTCTGAATTTAGATGTAGTTTTAATCATTCGTTATCTATTTTAATTAAGTTTACTTTCTGAATTTTGATGTAGTTTTAATCATTCTTTATCCTATCTATTACAATTAAGTTTACTTTCTGAATTTTGATGTAGTTTTAATCATTCTTTATCGTATGTATTACAATTAAGTTTACTTTCTGAATTTTGATGTAGTTTTAATCATTCTTTATCACATCTATTACAATTAAGTTTACTTTCTGAATTTTGATGTAGTTTTAATCATTCTTTATCCTATTTATTACAATTAAGTTTACGTTCTTAATTTTGATGTAGTTTTAATCATTCTTTATCACATCTATTACAATTAAGTTTACTTTCTGAATTTTGATGTAGTTTTAATCATTCTTTATCCTATCTATTACAATTAAGTTTACTTTCTGAATTTTGATGTAGTTTAAAACATTCTTTATCACATCTATTACAATTAAGTTTACTTTCTGAATTTTGATGTAGTTTTAATCATTCTTTATCCTATCAATTACAATTAAGTTTACTTTCTGAATTTTGATGTAGTTTTAATCATTCTTTATCACATCTATTACAATTGTGTTTACTTTCTGAATTTTGATGAAGTTTTAATCATTCTTTGTCCTATCTATTACAATTAAGTTTACTTTCTGAATTTTGATGAAGTTTTAATCATTCTTTATCCTATCTATTACAATTAAGTTTACTTTCTGAATTTTGATGTAGTTTTAATCATTCTTTATCACATCTATTACAATTAAGTTTACTCTCTGAATTTTGATGAAGTTTTAATCATTCTTAGTCCTATCTATTACAATTAAGTTTACTTTCTGAATTTTGATGTAGTTTTAATCATTCTTTATCCTATCTATTACAATTAAGTTTACTTTCTGAATTTTGATGTAGTTTTAATCATTCTTTATCACATCTATTACAATTATGTTTACTTTCTGAACTTTGATGAAGTTTTAATCATTCTTTATCCTATCTATTACAATTAAGTTTACTTTCTGAATTTTGATGAAGTATTAATCATTCTTTATCCTATCTATTACAATTAAGTTTACTTTCTGAATTTTGATGTAGTTTTAATCATTCTTTGTCCTATGTATTACAATTAAGTTTACTTTCTGAATTTTGATGTAGTTTTAATCATTCTTTATCCTATCTATTACAATTAAGTTTACTTTCTGAATTTTGATGTAGTTTTAATCATTCTTTATCCTATCTATTACAATTAAGTTTACTTTCTGAATTTCGATGTAGTTTTAATCATTCTTTATCCTATCTATTACAATTAAGTTTACTTTCTGAATTTTGATGTAGTTTTAATCATTTGAATAATTATTGTTTGATTAAACTGAGCAAAGCATCATTGTTTTATAAGTGTAGCGAAGATAGGATAATACTTTTCTATGGGATAGACAATGTGAGCTCTAAAAAAGAAAAATACGTTTCTTCCCAATTTAATTTAATTTAAGAGTTTCATTGAAAATTTGACACTGCAAAATAAGAATAATTATATTTCATTAATGTGAATTGCATGAAAATGGAGAATTATATGTATAAAAAGAAAAAGAAATAATGAGAATCAAGTTGAGAGAATCAAACTTTTGAGCTCTGATCAAACAAGCACATGCGCGCATATCATCCAATAACATCACGGTCTCGTGTCATTATATGTATGAGTACTTTAAATGGTAGGTTCTTAGAACTAAGCTCTTGTTTTGTTTGTATGAGTACTTTAAATGGTAGTGTCTTAGAACTTAGCTCTTGTTTTATTTGTATGAGTACTTTACATGGTAGTGTCCTTGAACTTAGCTCTTGTTTAATTTGTATGATTACTTTAAATGGTAGTGTCCTTGAAATTAGCTCTTGTTTTATTTGTATGATTGCTTTAAATGGTAGTGTTCTAGAACTTAGCTCTTGTTTTATTTGTATGATTACTTTAAATGGTAGTGTCCTTGAAATTAGCTCTTGTTTTATTTGTATGAGTACTTTACATGGTAGTGTCCTTGAACTTAGCTCTTGTTTTATTTGTATGATTACTTTAAATGGTAGTGTCTTAGAACTTAACTCTTGTTTTATTTGTATGAGTTCTTTACATGGTAGTGTCCTTGAACTTAGCTCTTGTTTATTTGTATGATTACTTTAAATGGTAGTGTTCTAGAACTTAGCTCTTGTTTATTTGTATGAGTACTTTAAATGGTAGTGTATTAGAACTTAGCTCTTGTTTTATTTGTATGATTACTTTAAATGGTAGTGTCTTTGAAATTAGCTCTTGTTTTATTTGTATGATTGCTTTAAATGGTAGTGTTCTAGAACTTAGCTCTTGTTTTATTTGTATGATTACTTTAAATGGTAGTGTCCTTGAAATTAGCTCTTGTTTTATTTGTATGAGTACTTTAAATGGTAGTGTCCTTGAACTTAGCTCTTGTTTTATATGTATGAGTACTTTACATGGTAGTGTCCTTGAACTTAGCTCTTGTTTTATATGTATGATTACTTTGAATGGCAGTGTTCTAGAACTTAGCTCTTGTTTTATTTGTATGATTACTTTAAATGGTAGTGTCTTTGAAATTAGCTCTTGTTTTATTTGTATGAGTACTTTATATGGTAGTGTCGTTGAACTTAGCTCTTGTTTTATATGTATGATTACTTTACATGGTAGTGTTCTAGAACTTAGCTCTTGTTTTATATGTATGATTACTTTACATGGTAGTGTTCTAGAACTTAGCTCTTGTTTTATATGTATGAGTACTTTACATGGTAGTGTCCTTGAACTTAGCTCTTGTTTTATTTGTATGATTACTTTAAATGGTAGTGTCTTTGAACTTAGCTCTTGTTTTATATGTATGAGTACTTTACATGGTAGTGTCGTTGAACTTAGCTCTTGTTTCATTTGTATGATTACTTTAAATGGTAGTGTTCTAGAACTTAGCTCTTGTTTATTTGTATGAGTACTTTAAATTGTAGTCTCCTTGAACTTAGCTCTTGTTTTATATGTATGAGTACTTTAAAAGGTAGTGTCCTTGATCTTAGCTCTTGATTTATATGTATGATTACTTTAAATGTTAGTGTTCTAGAACTTAGCTCTTGTTTTATTTGTATGATTACTTTAAATGGTAGTGTCCTTGAAATTAGCTCTTGTTTTATTTGTATGAGTACTTTACATGGTAGTGTCCTTGAACTTAGCTCTTGTTTTATTTGTATGATTACTTTAAATGGTAGTGTCATAGAACTTAGCTCTTGTTTTATTTGTATGAGTACTTTAAATGGTAGTGTCCTTGAACTTAGCTCTTGTTTTATTTGTATGATTACTTTACATGGTAGTGTCATAGAACTTAGCTCTTGTTTTATATGTATGATTACTTTACATGGTAGTGTTCTAGAACTTAGCTCTTGTTTTATTTGTATGAGTACTTTACATGGTAATGTCCTTGAACTTAGCTCTTGTTTTATTTGTATGAGTACTTTACATGGTAGTGTCCTTGAACTTAGCTCTTGTTTTATTTGTATAATTACTATAAAGGGTAGTGTCTTAGAACTTAGCTCTTGTTTTATTTGTATGATTACTTTAAATGGTAGTGTTCTAGATCTTAGCTCTTGTTTTATATGTATGATTACTTTAAATGGTAGTGTCATAGAACTTAGCTCTTGTTTTATTTGTATGATTACTTTAAATGGTCGTGTTCTAGATCTTAGCTCTTGTTTTATATGTATGATTACTTTAAATGGTAGTGTCATAGAACTTAGCTCTTGTTTTATTTGTATGAGTACTTTAAATGGTAGTGTCCTTGAACTTAGCTCTTGTTTTATTTGTATGATTACTTTAAATGGTAGTGTTCTAGATCTTAGCTCTTGTTTTATTTGTATGAGTACTTTACATGGTAGTGTCCTTGAACTTAGCTCTTGTTTTATTTGTATGATTACTTTAAATGGTAGTGTTCTAGATCTTAGCTCTTGTTTTATTTGTATGAGTACTTTACATGGTAGTGTCCTTGAAATTAGCTCTTGTTTTATTTGTATGATTACTTTAAATGGTAGTGTTCTAGATCTTAGCTCTTGTTTTATATGAATGATTACTTTAAATGGTAGTGTCATAGAACTTAGCTCTTGTTTTATTTGTATGAGTACTTTAAATGGTAGTGTCCTTGAACTTAGCTCTTGTTTTATTTGTATGATTACTTTAAATGGTAGTGTTCTAGATCTTAGCTCTTGTTTTATATGTATGATTACTTTAAATGGTAGTGTCATATAACTTAGCTCTTGTTTTATTTGTATGAGTACTTTAATTGGTAGTGTCCTTGAACTTAGCTCTTGTTTTATTTGTATGATTACTTTAAATGGTAGTGTTCTAGAACTTAGCTCTTGTTTTATTTGTATGATTACTTTACATGGTAGTGTTCTAGAACTTAGCTCTTGTTTTATTTGTATGAGTACTTTACATGGTAGTGTCATAGAACTTAGCTCTTGTTTTATTTGTATGATTACTTTACATGGTAGTGTTCTAGAACTTAGCTCTTGTTTTATTTGTATGATTATTTTAAATGGTAGTGTCCTTGAACTTAGCTCTTGTTTTATTTGTATGATTACTTTACATGGTAGTGTCATAGAACTTATCTCTTGTTTTATATGTATGATTACTTTACATGGTAGTGTTCTAGAACTTAGCTCTTGTTTTATTTGTATGAGTACTTTACATGGTAATGTCCTTGAACTTAGCTCTTGTTTTATTTGTATGAGTACTTTACATGGTAGTGTCTTAGAACTTAGCTTTTGTTTTATTTGTATGATTACTTTACATGATAGTGTTCTAGAACTTAGCTCTTGTTTTATATGTATGAGTACTTTACATGGTAGTGTTCTAGAACTTAGCTCTTGTTTTATTTGTATGATTACTTTAAATGGTAGTGTTCTAGATCTTAGCTCTTGTTTTATTTGTATGATTACTTTACATGGTAGTGTCCTTGAACTTAGCTCTTGTTTTATTTGTATGATTACTTTACATGGTAGTGTTCTAGAACTTAGCTCTTGTTTTATATGTATGAGTACTTTAAATGGTAGTGTCCTAGAACTTAGCTCTTGTTTTATTTGTATGATTACTTTACATGGTAGTGTCATAGAACTTAGCTCTTGTTTTATTTGTATGAGTACTTTACATGGTAGTGTCATAGAACTTAGCTCTTGTTTTATTTGTATGATTACTTTACATGGTAGTGTCATAGAACTTATCTCTTGTTTCATTTGTATGAGTACTTTACATGATAGTGTCATAGAACTTAGCTCTTGTTTCATTTGTATGAGTACTTTACATGGTAGTGTTCTAGAACTTAGCTCTTGTTTTATATGTATGAGTACTTTACATGGTAGTGTTCTAGAACTTAGCTCTTGTTTTATATGTATGATTACTTTACATGGTAGTGTTCTAGAACTTAGCTCTTGTTTTATTTGTATGAGTACTTTACATGGTAGTGTCATAGAACTTAGCTCTTGTTGTATATGTATGAGTACTTTACATGGTAGTGTCATAGAACTTAGCTCTTGTTTTATTTGTATGATTACTTTACATGGTAGTGTCCTAGATCTTAGCTCTTGTTTTATTTGTATGAGTACTTTACATGGTAGTGTCCTTGAAATTAGCTCTTGTTTTATTTGTATGATTACTTTAAATGTTAGTGTTCTAGAACTTAGCTCTTGTTTTATTTGTATGATTACTTTAAATGGTAGTGTCTTATAACTTAGCTCTTGTTTTATTTGTATGAGTACTTTACATGGTAGTGTCCTTGAAATTAGCTCTTGTTTTATTTGTATGATTACTTTAAATGTTAGTGTTCTAGAACTTAGCTCTTGTTTTATTTGTATGATTACTTTAAATGGTAGTGTCCTTGAAATTAGCTCTTGTTTTATATGTATGAGTACTTTACATGGTAGTGTCCTTGAACTTAGCTCTTGTTTTATTTGTATGATTACTTTAAATGGTAGTGTTCAAGAACTTAGCTCTTGTTTTATGTGTATGAGTAGTTTAAATGGTAGTGTCTTAGAACTTAGCTCTTGTTTTATTTGTATGATTACTTTAAATGGTAGTGTTCAAGAACTTAGCTCTTGTTTTATGTGCATGAGTAGTTTAAATGGTAGTGTCTTAGAACTTAGCTCTTGTTTTATTTGTATGATTACTTTAAATGGTAGTGTCCTTGAAATTAGCTCTTGTTTTATATGTGTGAGTACTTTACATGGTAGTGTCCTTGAACTTAGCTCTTGTTTTATATGTATGATTACTTTAAATGTTAGTGTTCTAGAACTTAGCTCTTGTTTTATTTGTATGATTACTTTAAATGGTAGTGTCTTAGAACTTAGCTCTTGTTTTATTTGTATGAGTACTTTAAATGGTAGTGTCCTTGAACTTAGCTCTTGTTTTATTTGTATGATTACTTTAAATGGTAGTGTTCTAGATCTTAGCTCTTGTTTTATGTGCATGATTACTTTAAATGGTAGTGTCCTTGAACTTAGATATTGTTTTATTTGTATGAGTACTTTACATGGTAGTGTCCTTGAATGTATCTCTTGTTTTATATGTATGATTACTTTTAAAGGTAGTGTTCTAGAACTTAGCTTTTGTTTTATTTGTATGAGTACTTTAAATTGTAGTGTCCTTGAACTTCTTTGTTGTTTTATTTGTATGAGTACTTTGCATGGTAGTGTCCTTGAACTTAGCTCTTGTTTTATTTGTATGAGTACTTTAAAAGGTAGTGTAATAGAACTTAGCTCTTCTTTTATTTGTATGATTACTTTAAATGTTAGTGTTCTAGAACTTAGCTCTTGTTTTATATGTATGAGAACTTTACATGGTAGTGTTCTAGAACTTAGCTCTTGTTTTATTTGTATGATTATTTTAAATGGTAGTGTCCTTGAACTTAGCTCTTGTTTTATTTGTATGATTACTTTACATGGTAGTGTCATAGAACTTATCTCTTGTTTTATATGTATGATTACTTTACATGGTAGTGTTCTAGAACTTAGCTCTTGTTTTATTTGTATGAGTACTTTACATGGTAATGTCCTTGAACTTAGCTCTTGTTTTATTTGTATGAGTACTTTACATGGTAGTGTCTTAGAACTTAGCTCTTGTTTTATTTGTATGATTACTTTACATGATAGTGTTCTAGAACTTAGCTCTTGTTTTATATGTATGAGTACTTTACATGGTAGTGTTCTAGAACTTAGCTCTTGTTTTATTTGTATGATTACTTTAAATGGTAGTGTTCTAGATCTTAGCTCTTGTTTTATTTGTATGATTACTTTACATGGTAGTGTCCTTGAACTTAGCTCTTGTTTTATTTGTATGATTACTTTACATGGTAGTGTTCTAGAACTTAGCTCTTGTTTTATATGTATGAGTACTTTAAATGGTAGTGTCCTAGAACTTAGCTCTTGTTTTATTTGTATGATTACTTTACATGGTAGTGTCATAGAACTTAGCTCTTGTTTTATTTGTATGAGTACTTTACATGGTAGTGTCATAGAACTTAGCTCTTGTTTTATTTGTATGATTACTTTACATGGTAGTGTCATAGAACTTAGCTCTTGTTTCATTTGTATGAGTACTTTACATGATAGTGTCATAGAACTTAGCTCTTGTTTCATTTGTATGAGTACTTTACATGGTAGTGTTCTAGAACTTAGCTCTTGTTTTATATGTATGAGTACTTTACATGGTAGTGTTCTAGAACTTAGCTCTTGTTTTATATGTATGATTACTTTACATGGTAGTGTTCTAGAACTTAGCTCTTGTTTTATTTGTATGAGTACTTTACATGGTAGTGTCATAGAACTTAGCTCTTGTTGTATATGTATGAGTACTTTACATGGTAGTGTCATAGAACTTAGCTCTTGTTTTATTTGTATGATTACTTTACATGGTAGTGTCCTAGAACTTAGCTCTTGTTTTATTTGTATGAGTACTTTACATGGTAGTGTCCTTGAAATTAGCTCTTGTTTTATTTGTATGATTACTTTAAATGTTAGTGTTCTAGAACTTAGCTCTTGTTTTATTTGTATGATTACTTTAAATGGTAGTGTCTTATAACTTAGCTCTTGTTTTATTTGTATGAGTACTTTACATGGTAGTGTCCTTGAAATTAGCTCTTGTTTTATTTGTATGATTACTTTAAATGTTAGTGTTCTAGAACTTAGCTCTTGTTTTATTTGTATGATTACTTTAAATGGTAGTGTCCTTGAAATTAGCTCTTGTTTTATATGTTTGAGTACTTTACATGGTAGTGTCCTTGAACTTAGCTCTTGTTTTATTTGTATGATTACTTTAAATGGTAGTGTTCAAGAACTTAGCTCTTGTTTTATGTGTATGAGTAGTTTAAATGGTAGTGTCTTAGAACTTAGCTCTTGTTTTATTTGTATGATTACTTTAAATGGTAGTGTTCAAGAACTTAGCTCCTGTTTTATGTGTATGAGTAGTTTAAATGGTAGTGTCTTAGAACTTAGCTCTTGTTTTATTTGTATGATTACTTTAAATGGTAGTGTCCTTGAAATTAGCTCTTGTTTTATATATGTGAGTACTTTACATGGTAGTGTCCTTGAACTTAGCTCTTGTTTTATATGTATGATTACTTTAAATGTTAGTGTTCTAGAACTTAGCTCTTGTTTTATTTGTATGATTACTTTAAATGGTAGTGTCTTAGAACTTAGCTCTTGTTTTATTTGTATGAGTACTTTAAATGGTAGTGTCCTTGAACTTAGCTCTTGTTTTATTTGTATGATTACTTTAAATGGTAGTGTTCTAGATCTTAGCTCTTGTTTTATGTGCATGATTACTTTAAATGGTAGTGTCCTTGAACTTAGATTTTGTTTTATTTGTATGAGTACTTTACATGGTAGTGTCCTTGAACGTAGCTCTTGTTTTATATGTATGATTACTTTTAAAGGTAGTGTTCTAGAACTTAGCTCTTGTTTTATTTGTATGAGTACTTTAAATTGTAGTATCCTTGAACTTCTTTGTTGTTTTATTTGTATGAGTACTTTGCATGGTAGTGTCCTTGAACTTAGCTCTTGTTTTATTTGTATGAGTACTTTAAAAGGTAGTGTAATAGAACTTAGCTCTTCTTTTATTTGTATGATTACTTTAAATGTTAGTGTTCTAGAACTTAGCTCTTGTTTTATATGTATGAGAACTTTACATGGTAGTGTTCTAGAACGTAGCTCTTGTTTTATATGTATGAGGACTTTAAAAGGTAGTGTAGTAGAACTTAGCTCTTGTTTTCTTTGTATGAGTACTTTAAATGGTAGTGTCTTAGAACTTAGCTATTGTTTTATTTGTATTATTACTTTAAAAGGTAGTGTAATAGAACTTAGCTCTTGTTTTATTTGTATGAGTTCTTTAAAAGGTAGTGTAATAGAACTTAGCTCTTGTTTTATTGATATGATTACTTTAAATGGTAGTGTTCTAGAACTTAGCTCTTGTTTTATTTGTATGAGTACTTTAAATGTTAGTGTCTTAGAACTTAGCTCTTGTTTTATTTGTATGAGTTCTTTAAAAGGTAGTTTAATAGAACTTAGCTCTTGTTTTATTTGTATGAGTTCTTTAAAAGGTAGTGTAATAGAACTTAGCTCTTGTTTTATATGTATGATTACTTTACATGGGAGTGTTCTAGAACTTAGCTCTTTTATTTGTATGGTTGTAGCCTCTACTAATTTTGAAACTGCAACGTTCCCGTGAAAGGGCCTATTAACACTGTCAGATTTTATTTCATTTCATCTTTATTTCATTTTGTTAGTATTTAAGAAGAATATTATCACATTCTTGGATAAATTAATAAATATCCTGTTACGCATTCCCACCTGCAGAAATAACGTTACTCTTGGAATAGCTGGCCAATTATGTGTGTCCAAAATTATTGAGTGGATTGAAATAAAGAATGCTATATGTTATTAACGATGCATCGTCTTTAGCTGAACACCAGTACTATCATTATTCCTATTTTAAGTTACACCTAAGTTGAAGAACATTAGACTAACAAAAAATACCTGGACAATTTTTTAAAATATTTTAAAGAAATTGTTCTTTCATATTTTACTACTATTATTGTGATTAGAAAAATGTAATGTTCGACCGTGTATGACAATAGGTCGATAATGGATATTGGTATCTCATAGAAAAGATTTTCTCATTGAGAAATGGAATGGACTTGTTGGTGTTAAACTAAAACGTTATGAAAAGTAAGTCTTAATTAACTTTGTCCGTAGACATACTTTTAATTAATAGTATCCTGTCTTCATTTGAATTACTTGATGCAGGAAAGCTTATTCGTGATTTAGTTTCAGAACATTACGGTCGATAATCTTAACATTATTTGATTGCATAATGTCATATACTTATAAACTTGTTACTACATTGAGCGAATGGTGTTCGTGGTTGTGAAATATGAACATTTTTTTCAAAGGAAATTTTAAGTTATTAAAATTATTAAAATTAAAAATTTAAATTTATTTTAAAAATTTAAATTAATAATTTAAAATTAAAATTCCAAATTATCTTCATACAGCAGCATAAATAATAAAGAAAACAACAAATGTATTGCATTTCGGATCAAGGGCAATACTTTGTTCGTTTTTTTTTAGCCAGGTACTTGCTTATTCCGCTCAGTGCATTCTTCTAATCTAAATATGCCTAACAAAGAATGGTTTCCTTATGTTCAAAATTTAAATATAAAACAATAGTGTTATACCGTGAGTTTTATGTACAGAACTAGTATCAGAAAAAATTCATAGAACCTGATATACAATACTATTGCTTGGTAGGGTTCTATACTATTTCCTTTAAGTAATCTAAAGGTTTACTGTTCAATAAAAATTGTTGAGGCGTATGCCTAAGTTAAACGTTTATTGTATCAGTGTAAATAATTCAACAATGATAATTAAAGTGCAAGATTAACAAATATAGGTAGCGATGATAGCGTTGTATGCTTGTAGTGTGAACCCAGTTTTAATCGATTGTATAACTGCACACATCGGCTAGGAAAATACTAATAATCATACAAAGATACCACACGCGTATAAGGAAAGACTATAATATATATTAGTTGTTAATTTAACCCTTGCTATTTCATACTCAGCTATGTGCAGTGATTCATTGGAAATTATGTGACGGAAACACAATATAAGCACAAAAAATATATATGTCTCGTTAATATAGTCAGATGGAAAGGGGTCAAATACAATTATTTGACTTTAAAAGAACACTGGGATTTTTAATCAGCAAAACGTTCATCTTTTACCCACATTGAGAATCTCTATATCATTTCTCCATAGCAAAGTGTGATAACGTCCCATGAGTAATAAATGACGTCATGAAAAAAGGCATCCTATCCAATACATCATATATTTAATGTCATTTCACTAAACTATACAAGTTTCATTGATAAATATCATTGCATTTAATTTAATTTATGAAACGCAGTTGCATAATTTTAAAATTAGAGTTGCCAATTCCTAAGAATAAGTATGAAATTAATCAACTAATTTGAAAAAGTATCTATGAAAAGAGCATACGTTTTATTCGATTTATTTTTATACTTCTAGTCTATTAAATAAGTTTTAATTTCAGACGTAAATTTGAATTTTTCCAAGACCAGTTTAGTGTCGAGTCTGGTTCTATTGTCTAGTCTATTAAATACGTTTTAATTTCAGACTTAAATTTGCCTTTTTTTCAAGACCAGTCTAGTGTCGAGTCTGGTTATATTGTCTAGTATGCTTATACTTGCATGAGAAGAAAATAAAATGCGAGAAATTTAGACAGATCAGTAATAATGTCATTCGGTACTTAATTACCTGCCTAACGTAAGTCTTTAAACGTTTGTCCAATAGGGTTTACAACTTAAACTTGTATTGGTTTTCAATAACAACATAAATCCTAAAATCCTAAATCCTTAAATATTGTAGAATATTATGATCTGTACTAAATTGAAACAACCCAAACAACACCACAGCAAATCATACATCACAGGAGACTTTATATAGGCAAGTGTTTTCTCTCATCCTTTGAAAGCATCTTAGCACTTAACTTTCAAGAATAAAAAGCATTTTGTTGCCAGATTTTCCTATAATATCGGTTTCTCCTAAAGAAGTTCAAAATCAATATATCTGGTGTCATATTAAACTCATAATATTTATTTATTTCATGTTTCAGAGCCACTGGACGTCATATTATCATATCTGAAATGGACACGAGTAGGAAAAATAAAAATAAATGTATATATTGAGAATTACTTTAAGCTGAGAAAAGTTTAATGTACACATTTAAATATGTACACTTGTACACATTAGATACGCACACACGTACAATTTCATATACGTACACACATAGGCAAGTAAATACGTACGCTAACATTTTGATATGTACACACGTATAATTACATATGTACACATTTGTATTTTTAAATATGTACACATGTACACATTTAGATACGTACGCTCAATCACATGTAGATACGTACACGTACACATTTAGATACGTACACCACTTACTTACGTACACAATTACACAGTAAGATACTTACACACCGTTAGATATGTCCGTATGTACAAATTTAGATAGGTAAACGTATACACAATTGATACGTAAATACATACACATTTAGATACCGTCGCACATTTAGGATGTGATTTAAAGCAATATGAAGAGATTTTCATTCAGATGCATTCTGGGATACTTTCTGCTCTTGTTGGTCTTTTATTTTGTTCATTTCTTAAATTTAATTTGTGTGTCTTATTTTTGTATAATCCGATCAAACCTTTTTACCCTACCATTTGTTCCATTAATTCCTAACATGTAATGCCATGCGATGAAACATGACTCTTTAAGGAAAATATAACTATATCACATACAATTGTAAACTTAGTAGTTGTGTAATAAAATGACAGAAAGACGCAATATTCGAGATGCCAATTTTGTTGTATAAGACTTTGCAGGTGAGAGGTCAAAGGTCAGTTTTAAATAGTTTCTATAGAATTACTGAAAACAATGCATAACATGTTAGCTGAAGTGAAACAATTGTAATAAAATGCATCGTTTGATTTCCGATATCTGTAGCTTGTTTCTCGGGCTTATTTGAACATGTGATATTGTATCCAGGGCCCTTTTTGCATATTAAAGTTTTTACTCCATAAGAAATTACTATTTAATAGATCACACTTCGCAAACTTCGTATATTTGATTAATTAAGTTAAGTTATTTCACGATTTCAAGATTAAACAAATGTTAATTAAACAATAACTTAAGTGTGCTATTATGCAGGAAATTTCATAAATCTCTTTACTTGATATGAAATCTTTAGCCATTTAAATCATTTACTGGATAACACTCAGTGATGTTTGAAAGAAATCCTAGACCACTGGTTAGTATTATTGTTTACTGTCCTCCTATATTTAGAGCTGTTACGAAAAAGCTCAGTGACCCAGCAGTTGTGCAAATTTAGAAATATCTTGTACTGTGTATGGGCGACACCAAATGTTGTTCTTGGTAATTAGACACACACGCACACATGCAAACACCTCTCTGGACCCTTAATGTCGCTCTAAATTAAAAACTTTTTGACATATCGACGTAATATACCTAATTTGTATTACCTTAACACATGTAATTTACGAATATTTCCATTCCTGTAGCTTCCTATTGGACACTGCAAAGAAATAAATTGTTCCTGGAATGAAAGGTGTGATCCGACCAAAAGCGATCCGCAAAATGCATGCGTTAAGACAGGTAAAAATGTATATTTGTATATCTAAGTTATTTGAGAATTTTCTTATGTGTCATGCAACACTTTCTAACCGTGGTTTCGTTAGCATTCGATCAGAGTTTAGGTTAATAAGTAAAGGTATAATTTGTAATGAACTTTACAAGGATAGCTCGCAATAAGTTATAGCTTTTGATATGGACTAACATAGCTAAATCTTACCATGAAACAATTTAATAATTACAAAATAATTCGCAGACTACTAATACAATACATTATAGTGGAATTGGACTTTCAAGTAATATTCTACTAAGAGAAAAATAAAATTGTATCTGAGCCTAATTTGTATCATAACAAATGACATGAAATGGGTCAAAACTGTCTGTATGCATACTACTAACAACGGAGATTGTGGTCATTTCGAAGTCTCAAATTACTTTAATAACCGATGAAGTGAGATTCGTCTAAGGAACCTCTAATGTACATACTAGCAATGAATTGGACAGCGATTTAGGATTCTTAATACCCATCCTAACAACAAGGGTAATTATAGATATTTAAGAATTATGAACGATCTTTGACGCCAGCCTGGGATCTAACGGGATAATATGCTTTTACGTCTTATGCAGAATGAGGATATAAAAATATTGTCCTGTATTTTGGAAAGGAGAGACATTTTGAATGTGAGGTAAGATCCTTAAAAGAGGGTTAAAATTATGTAAAAAAACTTGTATACCTTCATATGAAATGAAGATTATTTTCAAAATACAGAATGTCCATTTGCGGTACTAAAACCAGGAGTAACATTTCAGCCGACCCATGAAACAAAGATCGGCATAAAAGGACGATATAGATGTGTTTCAGAAAACCTAGCGAGAGGCGATTCTTTAACCATGTGTCTTGCAAGCACGGCTCAATGGTCCCCTACAGATTTCAAGTGTGGTAGGTGGTAGGTCTCTCTCTCTCTCTCTCTCTCTCTCTCTCTCTCTCTCTCTCTCTCTCTCTCTCTCTCTGTGCAAGTCACTTTAAATGGACAGACTGAACACGGTTTTATAATCATGTATACATATGTTCTATTAGGATCCTTTCACGGACATGCCACGGTAGCTTGAATGGGTGGCAAAAGATGTGAACGTGCGAGCCATATTGTTATTTCTAATAGATTTAAGTCATCACATATTGATCTAACGTCGTGCGTCTCTGTCCAAATTTCGTTTTCAAACAATAACATGAGTTCTCTGCTATTTCCGCCTTTCATACTTTGTGGATGATCTACTAATCATGATAATTGATTCGTCTGTCCTTAATAGGGAATACGGGTGTCAGAGATTTAGTTATTAGATAGCAAATTGGATAGGGTCACTATAGGCCAAGTGTATACATGTATGTAGCATTCAGCAAGCAAATACATTATAAAAAGCAATTGAAACTATCCAGGTAAAATCATTCTCTACTTTCGTCTATGATGATTATGGCCAGTTAAAGCATCTAGCCCGCTATGAAAATATTTTCACTTTCTATGAGAATCGGCAGCATTAAACTTAAGAAGCATTGTTAAGACGATCGTGCTCGTCCTTCCTTTCCAGTTCCTTGACAAGTCTATGTTTTGCGAACCTGTATATGTAGAACGACGTTACATATATGCACATAAAAGAGAAATATTACGTCGTCTACTTATGATCTTATCAATGTCAGATCAAACAAAGGACAAACATGAAAACTACACATTTTGTCTCTCATATTGATTTAGCAACTGGTGAAATATATATGTGTAAACGGATATAACTCAAAACTCTCAAACTTGATGTAATTTACCGAATTATATGGTAATTACCGAATATGATGCCCTACGTCACTCTGTTGTCTGAAGAAACGAGACTCACTCATACTATATGCATTAATGCGCCGTGTTTGTATGGAAACTCGGCAAAGAATGAAACGAGCAGACGATTTTAGTGTTACTACCACCTTGGCCACAGTTAGTAGAGATATTATAAATCAATGAATGAAATAATTGTTATGTGTATTTGTTGCTATCAAACTAAAGGTTTCCGTTATTGAGATCGGTGTGAGAGACCAAAACAAGCGGAGATTTATGCAAAACCTATTATTTGGCTGAGATACTTTCCTTACTGTTTCATAATCAAAACAACAATTACTAAAACCTTTGTAAACTATAAGGAGACAAGTAAAAACAAATACGACACCATGTATTTATTACGTTACTTTAATATCCCACAATATTGAATACATTAATTTTGTCCCGTTCGTATGTAACTCGGTTTCCTAATCATTGCAGTGTACATGCTTATGGAAGTTTGTGTTCGTGTAGAGTTTCATTGTCACTGTTGTATATATGGACATGGAAGATGATGTGCGCGTGTATCTCAGTGTCTTATATACAGTTGTGTGAATGGTTATGGACCATGACGTATACAACTCTTAGTTTCCCAAAAACTATTTTTATATTGTTATCTACATTGATTTGTGCATGTAGTCCAGTGTCTTATATACAGTTTTATGAGAGCAGCTTAGTGTCCCAGAACTGTTTTTACAAGGTTATCTATGATGATCTGTGCATGTAGCTCAGTTTCGTAGAAATTGGTTTCTGATGGTTGCCTACGCTACGCAGTTTCCTACACAATTGTGTATGTTTGGTTATAAAACGTCCCATTCACGTACGTGGTTTGGCCCATATAATATAAACTGATGGTTGTAATGATTGAAAAATAACGAAATAAAGACCCGCACTCTTTCTCCTTGTACAAATTTAAATTCTGGATTCAATGTTAAACTTTGAACTTTGTTACTAGCTTAACTCATTTCAGTATTGATCAAGAAAAACATTGATTTCATTATTATAGAGAAAGTTTGATTTTAGTATTTATATAGAGCAAGAATAATTTCATTATTCATATAGAGAAAGCTTCATTTTAGTATTCATATAGAGAAAGCTTGATTTTTGTAGAGAAAGCCTGACTTAAGTATTCATATAGAGATGGCATGATTTCAGTATTCATATAGAGAAAGCTTGATTTTAGTATTCATAAAGAGAAAGCTTGATTTCAGTATTCATATTGAGAAAGCGTGATTGTAGTATTCAGTAAGAGAAAGCTTGATTTCAGCATTCATGAAGAGAAAGCTTGATTTTAATATTCATTTAAAAATGCATGATTTCAGTATTCATTAAGAGAAAGCAAGATTTCAGTATTCATATAGAGAAAGCTTGATTTTAGTATTCAGTAAGAGAAAGTTTGATTTTAGTATTTTTATAGAGCAATAATGATTTCAGTATTCATATAGAGAAAGCTTGATTTCATTATTCATATAGAGAAAGCTTGATTTTAGTATTCATATAGAGAAAGTTTGATTTCAGTATTTATATAGAGCAAGAATGATTTTAGTATTCATATAGAGAAAGCTTGATTTTAGCATTCATGAAGAGAAAGCTTGATTTTAATATTCATTAAAAGAATGCATGATTTCAGTATTCATTATGAGAAGGCAAGATTTCAGTATTCATATAGAGAAAAGATTGATTTTAGTATTCAGTAAGAGAAAGTTTGATTTTAGTATTTATATAGAGAAAGATTGATTTTAGTATTCAGTAAGAGAAAGTTTGCAGTATTTATATAGAGCAAGAATGATTTTAGTGTTCACATAGAGAACGCTTGATTTCATTATTCGCATAGAGAAAACGTGATTTCAATATTCATATAGAGAATGCTTGAATTTAGTATTCATATAGAGAATGCTTGATTTCATTATTCGCATAGAGAAAGAGTGATTTCAATATTCATATAGAGAACGCTTGATTTCAGTATTCATATAGAGAAAGCTTGATTTTAGTATTCATATAGACAAAGTTTGATTTCATTATTCTTATAGAGAAAGCTTGATTTCAGTATTCATATAGAGAAAGTTTGATATTAGTATTCATCTAGAGAAAGCTTGGTTTTAGTATTCATTAAAAGAATGCATGATTTCAGTATTCATTAAGAGAAAGCTTGATTTCAGTCTTCATTAAGAGAAAGAATGATTTCAGTCTTCATATAGAGAAAGTTTGATATTAGTATTCATCTAGAGAAAGTTTGATATTAGTATTCATCTAGAGAAAGTTTGATATTAGTATTCATCTAGAGAAAGCTTGGTTTTAGTATTCATTAAAAGAATGCATGATTTCAGTATTCATTAAGAGAAAGCATGATTTCAGTATTTATTAAGAGAAAGCATGATTTCAGTATTTATTAAGAGAAAGCTTGATTTCAGTATTCATTAAGAGAAAGATTGATTTCAGTATTCATTAAGAGAAAGCTTGATTTCAGTCTTCATTAAGAGAAAGATTGATTTCAGTATTCATCTAGAGAAAGTTTGATATTAGTATTCATCTAGAGAAAGCTTGGTTTTAGTATTCATTAAAAGAATGCATGATTTCAGTATTCATTAAGAGAAAGCATGATTTCAGTATTCATTAAGAGAAAGCATGATTTCAGTATTTATTAAGAGAAAGCTTGATTTCAGTATTCATTAAGAGAAAGCTTGATTTCAGTATTCATTAAGAGAAAGCTTGATTTCAGTATTCATTAAGAGAAAGCTTGCGTTCATTATTCATTAAGAGAAAGCATGATTTCAGTATTCATTAAGAGAAAGTTTGAGTTCATTATGAATTAAGAGAAAGCTTGATTTCAGTGTTCATTAAGAGAAAGCTTGATTTCAGTATTCATTAAGAGAAAGCTTGATTTCAGTATTCATTAAGAGAAAGCTTGATTTCAGTATTCATTAAGAGAAAGCTTGCGTTCATTATTCATTAAGAGAAAGCATGATTTCAGTATTCATTAAGAGAAAGTTTGAGTTCATTATGAATTAAGAGAAAGCTTGATTTCAGTGTTCATTAAGAGAAGGCATGATTTCAGTATTCATATAGAGAAAGTTTGATTTCAGTATTCATATAGAGAGAGAGAGCTTGATTGCATTATTCATTCGGAGAAAGCTGGAGTTCAGCATTCATTAAGAGAAAACTTGACTTCAGTATTCATTACGATAAAGCTTGATTTCAGGATTCATCTTGAGAAAGCTTGATTTCAGTCTTCATTGTGACAAAGCTTTATTTAAGCAGTCATATAGAGAAAGAATGAATTCAGTATTCAGAGAAAGTTTGAGTTCAGTATTCATTAAGAGAAAGTATGATTTCAGTATTTATATAGAGAAAGTTTGAGATCAGTATTAATTTAGAGAAAATATGATTTCAGTATTTATATTGAGAAAGTTTGCGTGCAGTATTCATTAAGAGAAAGTTTGATTTTAGTGTTCACATAGAGAAAGCTTGATTTCATTATTGATATAGAGAAAGCTTGAGTTTAGTATTCATTAAGAGAAAGCTTGGTTGCAGTATTTATCTAGAGAATTAATGAAATTGGTTAGCAATATCACTCTTGATGAATGCTGAAAAACAGTATATACGTTAGTTAATGTGGTCATCGTTACAACACGGTCCACACTACTGTCTTAATATCGGACTCCTTGGTTAAATAGATCCATTTACAATTACATCTTGCTTGTCATTATCATCATCATTGCTAACGTCTCTTGTTTCGCAAGTTATCTACACAAACCACTTATCCACCCATACCTCTTATGATTCGTCATCACGATTGAGGTCATAACGTCATACGGAACATAATATATGGTCGTGTCGAATTATTTCAATCTACCGTTATTGAAAACAATGCATTTTAAAGTTAGGACAAAACGGCTTGTTATGGCGTGCTTGTGTATCAATAACATCTATTCTAATTGGGCGATACAGTTGCAATTCAGTTAAACTAGGTTGCGAATTGTTAAAAATACATTCGGAGCAAATAAGACCATCGGTAGTCGGATACATATGAAGGATACATATACAAATTTGGACCAAAGATATATACTTAAAGTAGATAATCCATATCTAACACCATATATATAATGTTTGATGGAATAATCAAGTAAGAATATTACCAACAAGAAGTTAATGGAGATATATGCAGTCATCGCCTTTGCATGTACGATATGGAAGTAGTCAAACGCAATTATACACTTTCACGAATAAGGACTCAATCATGTTGAATCCATGAATCTTCGCTACTCCACTCGCATAGCGTCAGATAATGTATTATCAGTGAATTAGTCTTCACGATTCCATAATGCCGTTTTCTGCTGCATCTCGCAAAGCTGCACCATTTTGACCCAACTGGAATTTCTTTTCATAATCACAAAGTTGCACCATTGATCAAACTGGATTTTCATATTCATCACTTGCAACTTGATATGCCACCGGCACGTAAACGAGACCATTTCATCGCCAATAGCAATAGTTTAAACAGAGGCTGATTGTTTGCCTGAAAAGTGCAAACATTTCAAACTCTTTCCACGTCGTTCATATCACAGATCACAAACATGTCAAGCAACAGCAATTGACAGCAACTATTATTATCTAAAAGATTCATTACACCGGTGTATCAAATTGTACTTGCCACCTGAATGAAACTGTCTTTAAGCGTTTAGTCATCTTAAAACCAATTAACAGAAATCGCCGCAACAGGTTTCATGTATGTCTAAAGGTTATACTGTGTAATTATAGAAGAGGTTGAAGATTGGTTTCACATCAGTCTGGTCCTGAGTAATACAGTATTGTTTGCGTTTCAAGTATATATTTGAATCACTTACCTATATATGTAGTATGGGGGACGTACTCGAAATACTCCTTTATTGAAATCTTCCCCAATTGTTCTGATATTTCCTATAAAGAATCCTTTTAAATCGCATTATTATTCATCAAAGTTTTAATTTAATACAGGCAATTTGGAAAATTAATCGAAAACAATTGAGGAGTATAATTGCTATATAATGACAACAATCGTACGTTAGTCCCGATTAGTAGGTCATATCATCTTTGTACAGGTGGGTACATATACCACGAACGAATGGTTTGTATAGCCAAAAGAGGCCTGTAACCATACTGCGGGCACAGTTTTTGATTATTATCTACTTATCTATTTTCAGTTTTTGCTATAATTATAAAGGATGCATTTACTTGTAAAGCACAACAAGTAATCACTAAAGTCAGGCTATTTTGGGTTAGGTAAAGTCATATTCAATCTTAAATTCATATATGAGGCTGTATACAAATAAAACATTCTATATAATTGAATAATCCATCTCCATCATGATGTTCTATTGTATTTTATGGAGCACATTTTTCACTTTTGCAGTGTAGTTTCGCATCTTCCGCATTTCCCTAGAACAACAATACTCCCATTTTCGTGTCAAATTCTGCTCTGCAAGAAGAGTTATATATTCTTCCGACTTGCATAATTTAACATCTTAATTTATCGCATAGATTTCATGCATTCGATGGATGTTTGTAGAACGTAAGCGATACCTGTGTATTTTATGTTTGAACAGTGTGTAAAACTCCTGCGAAATCAGGGACGATAAATCCTATGGCAGAAGTGGAGATTGGACAAAACTACACTTACAGATGTGACATTAATCTCTTCAAGAAAGGAGATGAGAACCCAACAATCACATGTCTACATGACGGTAGCTGGACATCGACAAATTTTATTTGCGGTAATTGAACAATGCAATTCATCACATGACTTCAATTTGATATGGTTCAATGGTTCAAGTGACGTCATAGCATCCTACAAATGCAAAGGCACGCTGCCACAGACACCCGTCGCAATATATACGTATTGTCCGTTACTTCATCCATAACATCATCCTACATTATATAATATTGCATTAAACTGCATAATAAATAACTAATAAACTCTTTGAGACATGAAATTTGCCATTGGTCATAATCAATGTCATTACTTTCTTTGTAATAAGAGAGATACGCAAGTTTAGGAATTAGTGCTTTTACATGTATGTATGTATGTATGTATGTATGTATGTATGTATGTATGTATGTATGTATGTATGTATGTATGTATGTGTGTGTGTGTGTGTGTGTGTGTGTGTGTGTGTGTGTGTGTGTGTGTGTGTGTGTGTGTGTGTGTGTGTGTGTGTGTGTGTGTAACGATAGAAACAGTTTCGTATCGATACTGACATTTTTCGTTCCATTTCAGTAACACAGAACTGGACACTGGATACAATCTATCCAAATAACATACATAAATCTGAAATAATCAGTAACCAGACAGGGATTCGTTTGTCGACATGCATGCAAGAATGTGACAAGGAACCGACCAAGTGTTTGTCCTTCTTTTATGATAACCAAACTGGCCTCTGTGTTTTGTCCTCTTCATTCCAACGAGGACTGCCAACTGGTTTTCACTTTTCTGGTGGAGTGGTATATTACACAGGCAAGTATTACAAGCTTGTCATCCAGATGGATTAGTTATTACACAGGTGCGTATAAGGCACTTGTCATACAGATATATAAGTTTAATACACATTCAATTGTTAGAAAACTGTCATGGATTGGTCTATTATACAGGCAAGTATTAGAAAATTGTCCATACATAGATTAGTCTATTACACAGGCAAGCAGTATCAAATTAGTACACTGATTGATTGGTCTATTACACAGCGAAGAATTAGAAAATTGTCAAGCAGCTAGATTAGTCTATAACACAGATGAACCGCTCCGGTGGCCTAGTGGTTAGAGCGTCCTCAGCAGAAGCAGGAGGTCGTGGTTCGATTCCCGGCCGAGTCATACCAAAGACTTACAAAAATGGTACTAAACGCTGAATTGCTTGACGCTCAGCTTTAATAAGTTAGTGTTAGGACTGGTCTGCCTTGTCTCAGGATAATGTGAATGGGTGGGACATGATGCAACATGTCTGTGGCATGATGTTTAAATGCTAGACCTTACTATAAACTTCCTCACTGCAGACATCGTAGCGATATGACTTAAACATTGTTAATGTTACGTTAAAAATCACAATCACATAAACAAACAAAGAAACTATAACACTGATATATATTAGCCAATTGGCACACAGATTGATTAGTCTATTACACATTCAATTATGAAGACATTGCCATACATATTGATTGGTGTATTACACAGGCAAGTGTTCTAAAATTGCCATACAGATGGAATTCGTATTACACAGTAAAGTTTCTGAAAGGTTTCATACAGATGGATTGTTTTTAATACTCGCAAGTTATATTTCATTGTTATATAAATGATGTTTTGAAGACGTAAATGTAATACATTCTGCCGGATATTAATAGTAAGAAAATAATAAATACTTATAAGTACTACTGCTTATGATGATTTATATATGATTTGTTTCTTTGTTATAGAAGCTATGAAAGGTGATAAAACCTGGCTTGGTAGATATTTGAAAGTTGTTTCATATCCTTCGTTGCGCGATATCAAGGGCTAATACATCGTTGGGGTCCTCGTCTTCTTTTTTTTATTTGCGTTGAAATTAAAGACTAAAGCATATTTAATATTGAAATATGTACTTAAATAACAATTACGATGAAACGGGCAACTCAACGATGTTAAGCTTTGCGAAACATTATATCAGTTATTCTACCCATCAGTTGTGTTCTTTCCTTCTTTTTCGATTAGTCTTGCTTCTGTTTTTCTTTCTCTACTTTCTATCAAATAGGACAATATAGATTCAAATATACACCATCAAGAAGGAATGGTAGGCATTATTAACTTTCCCCAATGAAATATTCAGGCCTATAGCCCAATTCCGATTCCATTATACATAAACGGTTTCTAATGTTCATAGTCGACTTCCATGAAATATTTGTTTCTTTCCTGCCTATATTTCAGTTTGTATTGAACGTGACAGATGTAGTAGTAGTTGATAGGAGTTTCGTAATTATTTATTCAGATGGATGTTACATGTGCTTATTGTAGTAAACTGTATTTACTATTTTTAGTGTAGTAAATTCTATTCATATAGCTTAATATGTAGTTTTCACATAAGCAGCAGAGAGGGTGAACAGACCAACTTTTTAGGCGTCAACGATGCTGCATTCTATTAAATATTACTAGGAAGTCTCAATTTGTCAAAAATTTGTCAAAAATAGACCTTTCTAGTAAATATTAACGAGAAGGGTCAATTTGGTAAACTAAAGGCTTCCTTGTAAGGTTCCATTTAAAAAAAAAAGACGCCAAATATATGGCGTTCACCCTCTCTGCTGCTGTGTGTAACCGATACGATGATGAATTAGCGATATATTTTTTATATAAATGTCAAACATCGGAGAAGCACAAATAACTAGATTAACACGAGAACGGTTGGCTGCGATTAAGAAATTTCTTCCAGTGAGAGATTCTTTCAGAGATAATCTTCAAGCGCGTCAACAAGCAAAGGAAGATTTTACCACTGACACTAAAGAATTATTTAAGCCTATAACTACGGCAACTAAGGAAGTTGTAACAGCTATAAAAGAATCACAACCTACAGTTGTACCTGAGGAAAAACTTAAAAAGTCGGATGATGTTAAAGTTCAAACGCTACGAGATAAATTTACTGAAGAAGCTTTAGCAAGGATTGATAAAGATGATATAACTGATTTAGTAAAGTTTGCTGCGCTGGGATATTTCACTAAAGAAAATTATTTAAAACCTACCTATAAAGGTTATATAAAAAAACGTAGGTGATTTTGCTAAAGCAGTTTACAAAATTAAAAATCAACTACCACAAATTAATAATGATGATCCTGTAACAGAATTGTTACCGAGAGGAGGGTGGATTAAATGAACAATACAAACACAATTTGTGAAAGAAAATATAAATTTATGTAATAAATTATAAATGAAAAAAATACAGATGTAACAACACAATAATTCATGCACTCAACCCACAATTACACTCACAACCATTCACAATACATGAACAAATTAAATAACAATACAAAAGGAATCTCAGATGTAAAGGGATCTCTTGGATTATACACAGATCCAAGAATCCTTTACGAAAGTTAAATAAATGCAAGAATGATTTACGAAAAAAAATAAACACAAACGACAAACTATCTATCGCACGATGGATTGCGATAACTAGCACGATCATATACTTGTATTGAATCAAGTTGCTAGCTTTTATTGATATCTATGTGATCACTTGAAATATTATTGCGATCTGACATAAGCATGCAAATACAACAATGTATTAAATTATATTACAATTTCAATACACCTATGTGTCTCCCCTGTATAACCGCACGATTCAGCAACAGTTGAATCGTCTCCCAGTTTCCCCGAGAACCGAGGGTTGACCAATACTATTATCGGACGTTACCCTTCACGGATCCACCACAGTTATACGTTCAGACAGCATACAACATCTACCCGAACCAACGGTTCCTCACTCCCCTAGATGTCTACCCGGACGTTTTACAACTCTAAGACAGCTCCGACACTCGGACTTCTAGCTTTCCGGATATTTACACGTTACACAGATATTGACGAACAGACAGTTCGACACACAGACAGATACTTCAATTCCGTTTGCACAAATTAACGGCACAAGCACATTCAGATATTTATACAGAGATGTTCCAGAACAAACAATAGATGTCCCACAACAAATCAGACGATATCAAAGACGTTTATCAAAAGATGGTATCAGATGTGTTAACAGCTACGGTATCAAAAATGGTATCAACTACGTTAGCAGCTACGGTATCAGAGACGGTATCAACGATGTTATTAGATGCGCTATCAGTGATGTACTTCTACGGTATCAACGACGGAATCAGCTATAATAAACAAAACCAGACTAATAATAGTTGTCTCAAAAATAATCTAAGCCGTAGATTACGATATTGTATTTAAAGTCTAAAAGTGACTAGTAATTCCAAATATTCCACGTTCATTGCAATAAAGGCATCATTATACGAAATGATAATCTGAATAAAATTCACAATAAAACGAAATGTAATTTTAACACTCACCCCTTTGGCTGGAGATTTGCAAGACGAGGTTATCTATCCTTCGATTAGATATTTGGGTTCCCGTAAATAATAATGAGAAATCCTTAACCTTATATACTCTCTATAGGTGAACATAAATCACATCGAGCTTAACGTGCACCACGTACAACGAGTATTTCGGATTTCATGTAAATTACAAATTGGCACATGCAAATCGTTACACGCCACTTAATCACCCCAGGTAATGCGTGTACGACGAAATCAAGAAAATGGTGAGTTTCGTTTGCAATTCAAGAACAACAAAAATCAGTTCAAATTTTCGCCTAATTCTGTGACAATCCCATATATCAGGCATATTTGACTGCTGTTGAAAGAGAATATCTCGAAAATCAGGGAAAAAGGGGTTTATTAGTAACTGAACAACAACGACTAAAAACCGAACAAAAACGAGAGAAAGAACAACAACAACAAGAAAAACAAGAACGAGCAGAAGAACGAAAACGTACAAAATCAACTCCACAAAAACGAGGAAGACCACGAAAACAACCAGAATCTGTAATTGAAGAACCTCAAAAAGAAGAACCTGAGTTTGATATATTTGGAGAAGAACCTCAAGAAGAAAAATCCGGTAGTGGATATCGTGATGGTAATATACCCTGTTCAAGAAGTGTCCTCGATGATATATCACGGTTAGAAGTTCTCATTGGAGGAAAACGAGCTGGAAATAATTCCCCGGAAATAATTAACGAGGCAACTGAAATCTGTCAACGGTTATTTCAAGGACATGTAATGGATATCGGACTATATCGAAGTTTCATCGATGAACTTACCGATGATTATTACAGCGATTAGATATATAGCATTTAAATAAAATGATAGTACATCGTAGTATGAACAGAGCAAGACCTTATGTTGTAAATTCACGACTACCAGTTTACAAGCTCACTTATGGAAACGGACTTGGTGATATTGTCACTGGATTATTTACTAGAATTGCTCCAAAGATTTTACCTGTTGGTAGGGAAATAGCGTCAAAAGCTATTGGGGTTTTCGGTGACCGAGCTGGTAAAGTTATCGGGGAACGCGCATTTGATATGTTAGGTACCGCGAAAGAAAAACTTATGTCGTTGGCAAAACGTGGAAATAGAAATTCAAAGAAAAACGGAATTGGATTTCAACGACGAAAGTTTCAATTACAGTCTACGGAACAAATGCCCCCTAAGATAGGCAGTGCGATTAATAAAATGGCAGTTGCACGGTTAAGAAAAAATGCTGGTTCCGGGTTGGCGCGGTTAAACATTTAGATCAACTATGTTAATATAAAATGTTCAAGGACGAAATCGATGATGCTTTTAAAGTAGATGATCCCGTAGGAAGAAATAATTCTATACGTGATTATCAGTATTTTTCATATCAAGCTCATGATCCAGATACAAGATCACGAATTGAACTCAGATTCGATGACACATCTAAATACTTTTTGCCGTGTGAAGCATACATCGAAGTAGAAGGACAACTGCGGAAAGGTGATAAAACTGAAGTTGTAGATGCTGATAATCTCGAAAATATTCCGATTGGATTTGTCAACAATGGAGTAATGGCGTTATTTAACAACGCCCAGTATGCAATTGGTTCTAGTAAGATTGAATCTATCGATAATGATGTTGATGTTGCAACCACAATTATAGGTTTAGCTAGATATTCTGATGATTTTATTAAATCTGCTGGTCATTCGATGATGTTTGCAAAAGATACTACCAATCATGCTGATCATCGTCAATTTACTATAAGACGACCGATAAAGCATACAGCTGCTGCTGATGATGCTGATGTTGAATCTATTGTTGTAGGCAGTAATCCTAATTACAATGCGGGATTTGCATCACTAAAAGCGAACATAGATAAACTTGGTAGATTTTCATGTACGATTCCGTTGTCACATATATTTGGATTTTGCAGAGATGTCCGGCGAGTGATATTTGGTGCTAGTCATACTGTAACACTTACACGAAGATCAACTGATGATTATGCTCTTTGGCATGGTCCTGCTCCTGTACGAGATGGTACTGTAGCGCTAACAAAATTAGCGTTGTGGATGCCTGTTATGACTCCATCGTTGTCTGTTGAAACTCGGTTGTTATCATTTATGGACCGCGGAGGAAGATCAATGTTGAGTTGGTGTGATGTTACAACAGCAACTACATCTGGTACAGGTACTGGGGTTTTTCCTTGGCAACTTGCATTGACGAAAAATGTTTCCGCGCCAAGACATGTTTTTGTTGTGTTGCAGAACTCGAATAGAACTCAAAAAATAGCCGGTGTTGCAAATGATAGTATACAATTGAGATCTCATATGATATTTGATAAATGTGATGTCAGTGAAGTATCATTGCGAATAAGTAATCACCAAGAACCCGCAGAAAATCTTATCATCGACTACGAAAATAATCAAATAGGACGGGTTTATCACCGATTGTGGTCATTTATGGGTCGTGATCAAAACATCGATACTGGACTTCAGATATCACAGGTAGATTTTAAAGAATTGTATCCGATTTATTACTTTTCGTTGCAACATCTTGATTTATCTAAACACTCTACCGTTGATGTGAAATTCCAAGCTCGTATCGGTGATGCTCTTGGAGGATTTAGAGCAGTTGCTGTTCTTCTCAGTGATAAAAATATGATACTTGAAGGTGGTGGTGGAAGAATGAGAGTCATTGATGCACCAGTGGAAAACCTGTAATAGAATCAATCGGTGTTATATAAAAATGTCGTATAACACTATTAATGTCACATTGACACCCTCCCAGATAAAAAAACTTCAATCGGGTTCAGCTAAAAAATGTGGAACTACGATTACGCTAAAACATAATCAAAGGACCGGCGGATCAAATAAACTATCGTTCACGAAAACACAGGTTAATCATTTTAATAGCGCGCTCAAAGATAAAAAGGGAGTTCAGATTACGCTATCTGCGGCTGCAATAGCAAATATGATAAAAACCGGCGGAATATTTCCGCTGTTAGCTGCAATTCCAGGGTTGATTGCATCAGCGGCTCCGGCACTTCTTACAGCGTTAGGAACTGGTGCAGCTGGAGCACTTGCTTCTGGTGTTGTCAATAAGATAATGGGTAAAGGTCTAAACGGAAAATCCACGAGAAAAAAAAAGGGAAAGGGATTCAGACTACCAGGATGTCGATTCACGCGATATTACAAAACCAGTTAGTGAAATCTTATGAAATTTCACCAGGAGCATCTAAAGGATTTTTACGAGAAATTCTGAAAGAATTTCCAATGTCAAATTTTGATTTACTCGACGCAGTAAAAAAACTCCCAATAAAGCATTTCAGAGGTGTATTCATGAAAGATCAATTACCAGCAAAACCACAAATACCAGAAACTGGCATAATTAATCTTGATGATAACACTGGACCTGGAACTCATTAGGTTTGTTACGTGATATATCCACGTTGTATTATTTATTTTGATTCATATGGATTACCACATCCGATTGAATTTGTCAAATACGTGTCTATGATTTCTTCAAAATCGCAATTACAAAGTAATTCAATTTCGCAATCAATTCCGAGAATCCAAAGGATTCCAATTTGGTATTCAACGTTGCCCACGCAGACATTAACAGATCCTCCAATATGTGGTCGAGAAACTCATAACGCGTTAATGGTTATCTCGGCAAATCCTAAATTACCTCACAAGGCCATCCACGAGTACACAATGTTTCATCATCAATGACAGCGTCATCAGAATTTAACAAAGAAAAACGTGTATATATAACAATGTCAGATATTTTTGGAAGATCAGTACCACGTGTTTCCGCAGAGGGAGTTACTGTCGCACAGGTAAAAAAAATAATCAACAAAGCTATCTCCGCGATAGCAAACTTAGATGAATTAAAAAAATACATGATCAAATAAGCGCTAACACACAATTACAAAAAACCATCGATGACATTAAAGTCACTGCTGGTAACTCCGTCAGCGATATAAAAAAACTACGTGACGATTATAACGATCAAATAACCAGGTTTAATGAGCTCCAACAGGATATCATCAATGTTGGAATTCCTATGACGGATTTTTTTGGTAATCCACGTGTGACTGCACCGAATCTCACAACGATAAAAGATTCTATGTTAGAACTAGCAACACTTCAAACCAAATATGAAGAACATGTAAAATCCTTTAATACATTTCGAAGAAATATCGTTGATAAATTTCTCGGATCTACATTTGATAAACTCGATATAAAACTTCCAGATATTAAGAAATCCATCGATGAACTTACAACGAAAACAAATGCCATAATATCAGATGCAACTAGAATGATAGCAATACTTGAAAAAACCAAAAATTCCTCATGATAAAAATATCATCAACAACGTAGTATACACGATTCAATACGGATCATATACGTGGACACCTACAAATAATATTTTACACGTTACTGCAGTCATAAAGGGAATTTATCGATTAATGTTAGTAACACCAACCTTGTTTAATATATCCTCATCGAGTTCATCTGGAGTCAATAATACGATATCAACAATTATCGACAAGGATACAACTGAACAATTCACGATCATATCCACTGATAATAATCTAGCTAGGGTTTCAATGTCATGGTATGTTGAATTTGTAGCTGATTTAAGTAAACAGTTAAACTAGAAGTTTCAATTGGAAAATCAAAGATTTTCATCAACGAAGATTTCAAAGAATTGTTGACGTCGTTAATAGATAAAATGTCAACGATGACAAAGTCAACGGAGATGATTTCATCACCAACGGTATTTGAATATCGTTATAACACCGTCAAAGAATATCAAAACAAACTTGGAGCGTTAATTACCGAGTATAAAACAAAAAAGAAAAAATACCAGCGTAGAATCACCGTGTTAGATGTAGCTGTTTACTCGGTATCAGGCGTAATCAAAGGCGCTGGAATAATATTGTCGACGATGACAATGACAGCTCCAGTTGTTGTACCAATTTGTATATCTGCGGCTGCAACAATCACTGGAATATTTACCACGATAACAAAAAAATATCATCGTGTTCTCAACAGAAATTACACGATTACGCTGTTAAACTTATCACTGTGTCAAACGCTGTTTCAGAATTATCAATGTTGATCTCGTCAGCGATTGATGATCAAATAATCACCGATGATGAGTTCTCGAAGATGGTACGGTTATATGATTCAACTATTTCAAAGTTGGAGCGCGATAACAATAATAGCAACAACAATGACATCATCGCAAGAAATCCTTCAACGAATAGCAACAAACACCGCCAACACAAAAACAAAGTTGATCTCGATAGTAACGAAAACACCGGAGTTCAGCGTTGAATTTAATCCTCCGTTGGCGGTATTTGCAATCGCGTTAACGCAATTAAGATGCTACTACAGTTGGCCCAATGTAAGATCAACGCCGTTCAATGGTAAGCCTCCCAATAACAGTTTCACGTTCACGTATAGAAAAACTAACCCGGATAAACAAAATCTGAACCAGAATCACACACAATATATCTGCCGACGGGTGTATACGACATCGAAGATATCAATGACGCAATCATAGAATCAATCCAGGCAATCACAGGACCAAATATCATCGAAGTCAAAGATGAACCTGATAAATACCCCATTGAAATAAAAGGACACGAGCCGCTGTTGTCAACGGTCATCGAAATAAATTCACCTGACTACGCCGTGGATATATACAACAGCTCAATTAGAACATTATTAGGTTATCCTGAGTTTATTCCAGGGACCGTTGATATAGCGGACCTACCGCGGGAACCATTGAAATCCGATTACGTTTCCACGAAGGAGGATTATCATGGTTTTTATCTTGGTGATGTTGATGGTATACCTAAGCTTATATATAACGTAGAAATAATAGTGCGGGCTGCACATCCATCACTACATTCTATTATTTTAACAGATGTTAAAACTGTTGAAGATACTTTTAGATTAATAAACACTGATTTTAATCGATTTCTAGGTTATTTAATAACTGCAATAAGTGAAATTCCACCACGTCGCAATGACGTCATCAAATTCAACGAAGTCTGTAATCAAATTATCTCCGATATGGAATTTTATAACAGTAAAATGATTAAAATTATTCTCACTAGTAGTCTTAAAACGTGAACAGATTTTGCAACAAAATATAAAATCCGCGTCGAAGATATTTCCACGTTTAAGCTTCCAGGATATAACGTACCATGGATGCGTCAAAAACTCAGCGACACCATCGATGAATTCTTCCCACGGATTCACAAAGCATGGTTGGATAGTCTTCCTGCGTTTCATCCGAGATTACCAGAACCTAAATACGCCGACTTCATCGATGATAAATTACCAATTGTTGCACAACTAGATTATTCCGATGATGGCTTTTTTCGTACATTAACTGCGCCAGATGCAACAAAACATTATCGTGTAATAACAAACGAACAGAGTTCCGAGTATATAAGAGATGGTCCTGTCACGTGGACGTTTACATCAGCGTCTACCGGAAAAAGTTTCACTGTGTCATACAATAATTTATCTGCGAGATTCAACAACATGGACGATTATATCAAACTCAACAACAACAACTTCGAAATGTTATTCAAGGATCTCTCGGAAATTATTTAAACTTTTCAGATGTAACAATTACACGTGATTTAATCAAACAACATCAACGACAATTAAATCAAATTATCGCTGATATGAATTCGTTAACGAAGACATTACTTGATACGGTAGCATCCGATAAAGATTTTCAAAGAATGTTTTCGCTAACAGAAAAAACTCTACCTGATTGGAAACCTCCAGGGTATGATGTACCAGCGTTAAAAGCATCAACGAGAAAACTCATCAATGATTTCTTTCCTCAGATTCACGCGTTATGGTTTAAACTAATTCCACCAGAAGCAATTCTAACGTCGTCGAATTCAGTGTACCGCAATAACAAACACAGATCTCCCGGCAACGTTGATATATCATCGGTGATTGCAATACATGTTATCTGTGATAGTATCTTGGGAAGTTTCTCCGTGGACGTTTCAAAATCAAACAACGCCAACCAAGGATATATCATGTACACGTTCTCACCAGACGTATCCCCGGGGAGTCTTATAGTGAAAAACCCACCTAATTTGACTTATCTCGAGCCCATTAATCCATTTCTGTCCAGGATGAATTTTTCAATAACCGACCAAGATTTTAACCTAATTGACCTTCGCGGGGAAACACTACAAATAACGCTAGATGTAAAGTCTTAAGACTTCAAAGTCGTAAACAATTTTCAACAACGGTTTTCATTTCAAATTAAAAAATGAAAAATCCTTTAGATTTTTAAAAACTGCTTTAATAATGTATCATCACACGAGAGTATCTATCCATGATAAAGAACTTCTTGTGGACGCTATCAGAGAGGTATTCAGCGGAGCAGCAACAAGTGAATTTGAAAATCCTTCAGATTTTTACGTGGATATAGTCATAGATAACCTAGGTCAGGAAAAGTTTTTATTGACTGATTATCAACTGTTAAATCTTCAGCAAAACGTTATAACCGTAGTACGATTAACCCGTGATCAAATAATGCAATACACTCATTCATGTTTATCCGTGGAAGATCTTAAAAAAATCTTGAAATGGGAAATCTAAAGGATTTCAAGAAAGAATTTTCATCTAAAAAAAAAATCTTACATATTTTCTAAAATTTTTCATTGAAATTCTAAAAAAAAATCACTACGTGAACTTTATACTTCCCTGTTACACTAACAGGTATTATACATGACAATTTTACTTCCCTGTTGTTGACACAGGTTTTTACAAATTTGTTCAGTCGCGTATTACCTGTGTACGTGACAACAAAGGAGGCTCTCTACGCGTGGGGCTCAACTTGTTCCATTAACGTTTTCAACTGTCTCACCTTACAATTGATAAGTTTTCTGCTTTCATATTCAGAACTTAATTGCTTCCTAATATGTTCTACGATCTTACATAATGGTACAAAACATTAACGTCTTCGGTATTAACTAAACTTTCACAGATAAGTTTTTGTACGCGCTTAATTAAAAAATATTTCTTAGCGAGTACATATTTTCCATTATTTTCTGCAAATTGTATATCGTCAAAATCGGTCATGATTTGATCACAATCTAACCCTGAACATAGTTTAATATTTTGATCTTTAAGCTTGTTGATTTCAACAATAACGCATCTGATATTTTCAGAATTCATATATATGAAAAAGTATATTTGTTGAATTGTTTGAATGGAAACTCAAACAGTGAAATTAAAAATCGAAGATTTTCTAAACAATTCAACAAAATGAATTCTAGACACGCTAAGGTGCTGGTCATCTTAGCATATCAAGAAGCTTAATGTGTTATGGTTATATACAATGGATGACGACGGCACATTACAACCCCGCTGATCTAGTGGGGACGGCGGTTGTATTATACATATACGACAGCACAATTACACCACATCACCGTTTTGAACCCCCTTGGTGTATTTATACATCAAGCGGCGCTCAACGGTTACATATAATCACGAAGTGTATTCCCCACGAGTAGAGTCTAACTCGGATAGCGGGTTAGACCTACAAGAGGATACGTTTGGTGCGTGGACACGGACAAACACATAACAAATAGGTGATTGTGGTCAATGAATTGATTCAACCCCGCTGATCTAGTGTTGGACGGCGGTTGTATTATACATATACGACGGTACTTACAACCCCTGATCTAGTGTATAGGCGGTTGTATATATATATTATACATATACGACGGCACACATTACAACCCCTGATCTAGTGTGTAGGCGATTGAATACGGTACAACAATGGTATTTACAATGAATTGATTCAATGACAATTGTTATATACAAATGCAATGAATGACGACGGTACAACAATGGTATTTACAATGAATTGATTCAATGACAATGAATGACGACGGTACAACAATGGTATATAAAATGACAATGGTATAATACAATGAATTGATTCAATGAATGACGACGGCACAACAAACGATTATGGTATAATACAATGAATGAATTGATTCAATGGATATATGACAATTGAATGTCAATAATAACGTTCACACCACGTGTGACGGTGTGGTTTGTTTTTGTACTTGAATTTCGAGCTAAAGCCCAAATATAACACAGACGGATTTGTATATAACCACTCATTAACGCGTACGTAGATAGTGTGGTGTGGTGATTTTATTTTTTTGTTGTGTTTGTTAGCGATCACTGACAACGTTGAAATAACACATAATACTTGAAGCAGACACTAAAAAAAATATTTAAATACGACGTGTATATAAAATAGTTCTGTTAATGTTTGAAAAAACGAAAATCAGTTATGTGTTATTGATATTTATGACAATTATAACAGCCAATCAAAAACTACTTCCGTGTTCACCAACGGTAACTCTGTCATTGGTGATTTGTCGCACGCGTTATACCTAAGGGAGTTATCTCCGCTAATTCACATAAACAAATCGAATACTATTATTGAAGCGTTTTGAAAAAGCGGTCTTATAAACCCCCTCTGCTACTTTTTGAATTGAGGAGGAACAAATATCGAAATGCCTACCAGCTGAAGTCATAGACGGAAATGTAATCTCCACATTGTCAGTATTAATTGATTTTACAGCTCTCTTCCCAATTAATTTACAGGTACCAGTTATTCCTCGTTTTATGTTTTCGCGTTGTGTAACGGCTTCTAAATTATTTAGGGAATTATCAGTCTTAATCCGATTTATGTGATCAATAACAAGACCATCCTTGATCAATCCGTTAAACACTTCATAGACGAATCTGTGATTATGATAAGTTTTCCCTCCAGCAGAAAATATCAAATATCCCTGATTAGTCATAGCACCAACAGATTTCTTATTTTTACAGTGTCTAACAACACCATCACGAGAAGCTTCGTAATTTTCAATAACAGGATGTCTTTGAAATTCTTGGTTCATTTGTATACTAATATACTTTTATTTGTCTAATTCGTTAATTGGCTGAATTATAACATTGGCAAATCTGTCTATGTAGTCCTGAGCAGTTTTTATGATTTTGCCGTTGACAGCGTCAGGATTTTTTATTCTTCGCTTGTCATAATAACGCTTCAACTCTCTATAACGCTTACCCCCGCAACTAATGCATAACTGCGATTTGCCTCTAACACCTACCCCACAATACAGGCACGGAAGAGGACCATTGCTCCCCCGACGAAAACTTTGCATATGATACCCACAGAATTCATTTCTGCATGATTTGTTACACGGAGTCTTTGATCCAATCATGAGCCATTTGCAATGATTCATTATATAAAAAACGTTTTATTTAAATACTTGTTTTAATTATAATATGAAAGAGTTCAAGAGATTAACGAAAATTAATCGAGATAGAGTCGTTGTTAAACCGAAACGTCTAAAGGACGATAGCATGAAGGAGTTCAAGAGATTAACGAAAATTAAACCCGGATTTAACAGAGATAGAGTTTCTGTTAAATCGAAACGTAACAACGACGATAGCATGAAGGAGTTCAAGAGATTAACGAAAATTAAACCCGGATTTAACAGAGATAAAGTTTCTGTTAAATCGAAACGTAACAACGACGATAGCATGACGGAGTTCAAGAGATTAACGAAAATTAAACCCGGATTTAACAGAGATAGAGTCGCTGTTAAACCGAAACGTCTAAAGGACGATAGCATGAAGGAGTTCAAGAGATTAACGAAAATTAAACCAGAATTTAATCGGGGTACTAAATTCGATCTCGATAGAATCTCTGATATAAAGGAGTTCGAGAGATTATTGAAAATTACGCCTTGGAAAAATACTAGGCTTAATCTCGATAGAATCTCTGATATACCAAAAAGTCTAATAGATGACAAAACCCTGTTGAGTAAAATCAGCGACTGTTTTAATGAATTTAAGCGCGATGGAGCATCTCATGCGTGGACGACTTTTCGAATTATCAATGATGATGTCAATATACCCGTAATCGATGCTACCATGAACGACACAAGAGCAGCGGAGATACTTTCACACCTTGGCGAGCCAACGGGGAAATCAAAAGGTGTAGCATCCAAGGGTGTAGCATCCAAAGGTGGAAATTCCAAAGGTGTAGCATCCAAAGGTGGAAATTCCAAAGGTGGAAATCCAAAGGATTTCAAACAAAGCAATTCCCAAAAGAAGTATTTTTTTAGAATAAAATTCATTATCAAAGACGAAGGTGAATGGATTATCAGAGATAAATTTGATCCAATCCTCAAGGATAAAAAAACTGTCATTGTGAGTAGAGATTCCAAACCAGGAATTTTAACTGGAATTGACAAACCATACTACGAGAGATCTTACCCTGCAACAGCAGTTGTTTACGAAATATATCCGTTAAATGATAAGCCAAGTATCACAAAACTAGCTCCGATGAAAACATCGTCGATGTTGAATTGTGTAGCAACACGGGTAATGGAACACTTCACAAATGCATCCCGGGGAAACAAACTAACTGAACAACGACGAAAAAAAATAACCGAATGGGAACTGACAGTGAAACAGCGCGGGGCATCAATTCAAGATATAACCAAATTAGAAGTATCATTAAGATTTCCAATATCGGTAGCGACGATAACCGGAGAAGTATTATACGAACCGAAATATCAATCGCGAGGAGCTCCAATTGAAATTATTGATCATAACAAACACGCGTGGACACCTGCAGTAAATACATTTCCACGAGAACGAATCGTAAGATATATCCCCCGGAAATTTTCCGGGGAATTTTGTAAAGATGTGTTCCACGAAGAGAGGTTATTCGATGCTATTGTTGCGTTGTGTAAAGATGATCCCGTATCGGTGTGGTTACTTCGCAGCGCTGAAGATTCCGAATCAGGATTTGATCAATTTGTAAGACCAAATGGTGAATTATATCGCGTTCAAGAATTAGATAACAGAATGAGAAAAATCGCTAATGAATTTTCACCGGAGAGTTTCCATGAAAAACTACTCACGAATAGCTTTACAATTCCATCAGTGGTAGCTCACTTCGCAAGAGAGAAAAACTCATGGCGTCCAACACGAAGTGATTTTCTCGAGGATGTCAAATTGAGTTGCGTCGAATTTGGTCATGGAGGATTGTGGAATACAAAATACTCACGTGATAGTATGATTTCAATTGATATATCCGCGTGTTATCCTGGAAGTTTTCTCGGGTATGGAGAATGCGCTGAGTATTTTAAACGATTTTGACACCCCACGCATGAAATGACTCGTGTTGCGATTAATGGTCGTTTGCCTGATTTTGATTTAACCGGATTCGCTCGTGTGATATCATTTGAATTTGCTGCAGGGTTACATCCGTGTAGTTATCTTTGGCTTGGTAGACACCTATCTGTGTTGACGATGCCAGTGACGATATTGTCAGCGCCGATGATATCATCCGGGACATAATCAGAAAAAAACTCTCTGGTTATAAACAACAGGATAAAAAAATAATAGAAAATTTGACATTGATGCTGAATTAATAATTACGCTGAAGCAACAACAGAATAATCACTGCGCAAGTTGCAATTGTATAATGCGTTGGAGTTGGTCGAATAAAGATCCTCGCCAATTTACCGTAGACAGAAAGAATAGCAGCGTAGGTCATACCAACGATAAGGTTATGTTGACTTGTCTTGAGTGCAACAGACGCCGGGGTGCTAGTTAAGACCACGCGGTGGTAATTGAGTATTCTCTGGTATCACTTGCAGTTGTTGTCGAGTAAATTCTCGCTGAGGAGCAGTTGAATCCAGTTTATAGATTGCTGGTCTAGAAAAGCTAGCGTTTCCACCAGTTGATCGTGTTATGCCGGATATCCTATGCGTCGTGACGCTCCAAATAGGATCAGTAGCCCTTTTTTTACCACCCTCAAGCTCTCCTGGTTCGTATAAGAACCTTACAGTGACATTACTACCAAGAATTGGTTCTTTGAAATCTTTTTGTGGTTATACGGGTATATACTTCTTTATAATAGCGTTGCTAGGTTTCATGTTTATTGTTCTAGTAATTTCATTATTGATTGCGGTAACTACACCTGGTAATCTCTTGACCCATTCACGGGATCGTTTATGTTGAATAAATTCTTTCGCGTATTGATATCCAAATAACCGCTCAGCAAGTGTCCGATTAAACCGTTCAACAATTGCCTGATCGCGATGTAACGCAGTATGTCCTCGTCTGATGGCGACATTGTGATCTTTCATCGTTGTTAAAACAGCACCTTGAAATTCCTTGCCAGGATCAACTTGTAACAGATTTGGCCAGCGTAGTGGACCTCGTCGATAATTTTTTTCAAATGCAGAAGCCACTTCAGTTGATGATTTTGTCTTTAGCGGTTCTGCTTGTTTGTATCGACTCGCAATATCAACTACGGTTAACGAGTATTTGTAACCGTTGTCATGTGGTAAAAATAGTATATCAGCTTGATGAACTTCATTAGGAACTGTCACATTAAAAACCAAGTAGTTAATTTGTTTCGGCGGCGGTAGATAAATTTGCCATATCGCCTGTTTCGATAACCAATCCGCCGCTGTAGTTTTTTTCACCGCTGCTGCGCTAGCGAGTTTACTGATTGCTGCCTTACCTCTCCAGTATCCTCTTGGAGAATAGTAAATAGATTCCATATTATTAATTACCCGCACCAAATATTAATTTACCTTTCATAGCTGATTTTATTAACCACGAAGCCAATTTTTCATTTAACGATTTATCTGGAATGGCATTCAACGCGTGAATCAACGCTACATCTGCGAGATGACGCTGTTGTAGATCACCGCTACGGTAAGCTTTATCATGTATACGACATGCTTCATCGATAGCGTTTATAGGATTTTCTCCCTGACGTGGATTATTTTGATCATCAAGTCTTATATCTAATCGTGTTCCTGGTCCACAATAATTATACACTGGAAGGTGTTTTTCACCTGGATATTTTGACCATGGTAACCCTGGGAGTTTAGCTAACTTTGCGGCGATATCTCCACCGGTTTTTTTTTTAAAGGATTTTCCTTCAAAGGATTTTTCACAAATCGATATTTTTTTGTACCGCATATTTCACACTTGCTTGTGACCGCGCTTCGATTATTTTTTAGGGTAACAGTCGTTGGGTCATTAGTCGGTGTACGCGCTCTACATTTCACACAATATAGATCCATAATTATATTTATGTTATATCAACAAATGGAAGTGATCGATTTCTCCGCGTTGAAGAAACAACAGCCGATAAAACATCATCCGATGTTACCAAACTCAATAAGAATGATTATCATTGGACCTTCCGGAAGTGGTAAAACCCAGTTGTTGTTAACGATGATAATGAAGTATTTAACCTGGGATAAGCAATATTTGATTGCCCCAAGCGTAGATGATCAACATTGTTATAAGGTGTTAAAAGATTACAACGAAAATGCTTCAGAAGCTTACGGTGACAGCGTAATTGAATTTATCACTGACATTGAAGAGGCGCCATCCGTGGATGACTTGGATGGATTCGTTAATAATCTAGTCGTGTACGACGATGTTATGTTGGACCAACAAAAAAATCCGGCTAGAATATTTTCCCGAAGACGTCACAAACACTCTGACGTGATATATGTAACTCAGCGGTATACACAAATTCCAAAAGTTATCCGGGACAACTGCAATTTGTTATGCGTGTTTAACGGAGTTGATACTCATACTCTTAGAAATATTTGGCAGACTTGGTGCCCTGACATGGATTATAATCGATTTCAAAATTTCTTTAGCGGCGCTTGAGCTACCCCACATGGATTTGTAACGATAAGTATACACGATCCTCGGACACGATATCGAATTGGATTAGACCGCATCTATAGCTAATTCAGTTAGCGTAACGCATATTTCTTAATCGCAGCCAACCGTTCTCGTGTTAATCTAGTTATTTGTGCTTCTCCGATGTTTGACATTTATATAAAAAATATATCGCTAATTCATCATCGTATCGGTTACACACAGCAGCAGAGAGGGAGAACGCCATATATTTGGCGTCTTTTTTTTTTACTAAATGGAACCTTACAAGGAAGCCTTTAGTTTACCAAATTGACCCTTCTCGTTAATATTTACTAGAAAGGTCAATTTTTGACAAATTGAGACTTCCTAGTAATATTTAATAGAAGGCAGCATCTTTGACGCCTAAAAAGTTGGTCTGTTCACCCTCTCTGCTGCTACATATATTAATAGCGTAATTGTATGTATTCCAATAGTTCAATAGGTTGTAGGCATGTAGTATAGTATAATGTATTCATTTAGTTTCCATGTGAGAGGTAATGTTAGCATGCTTCCACTTCTACCTAATGTATTAGTGAAATGAATAAAATCTCAGTAACACACTTCTAATGATTAATTGAGTTATGTATTAATTACGTTGATTCTTGAACTCGAAAGTTTGCCTGATTCCTGTTTTGCTTTTAGTTTCAGCGACCGATCTGTCAGTCATTTGTTTGTATCTGTTTTGTTTTTGCTGTCTTTCTATATTTTCATCTTTCTTATTTTTCTTTGTATTAAATGTTATAAATTTGCATTTTACAGCGCCATCGATCTCATGTGATTTACAATATAGGAATGTTACATTGGCGAGTTCTTTTTTCTGCATCAAGTACCACACCGAAGCGAAATCTTTCAACGAAGCAATGAAAGCATGCGAATCTGAAAAGGCCAAACTACTTGTTATTACGACCAAGGCTCAGATTACCGACTTAGCAAATATTTGGCAAAACCTTGGTAAGTGAAAGTGTTGCTAAACATACAAAGTAAACAATCTGTGTGTTTGTGTGGGTGTGCTTTTTCTTTTCTATCTTAGCTTTAGCAATTTTTCAGTCCTAACTCTACGATGTCACTGCTCTCTGCCCTATAGTAGCGTGGGTTCGAACCTCCAGCTCAGCCAATGTGTGCATGTCATAAATATTATTAGTAATTTACCGAGGCATGGTAGTTCTAATATGGATTTCGAGGTGTTCTTGAACCACCAGGAATGTAATAATGTCATTCTATCCTATTTTACTGTGAGAAAGTGTGTTAAACTCAAAACAACAAAATCAGCAACAGCGGATATATGTGATGGTGGTTCAGTGTCATTTGTACAAACCTGAAGTTATCGTTCCTTTATTTTCTACTAATTTATTCCAATTCTGTTTAGAATATATGACTGTATGGAGAGATATCCTTGAACGGATTGTTACCATTTTGTAATGGTGGCAATATTTTAAAGCACTTGATGCCAGTATGTTCAGTGCTTAATTTAGTCCAGAATGCATTTTTTTGGTTTTATTATAGAGAAAGAATTACAATACCAATTCTTGACTTAAGTACGGCGGGCTTAAATATATACTTTATGCTCATTGAACCTTACAGCCAGGCGAAATAAAGTGGGACTACAATCTAATAATGAAGTATCATGTATATGGAACATTGTTAGTTTCAATCGCCCCCGTGAACTCATTCTGTATATGTTATATCATTCTTTATTTCTTATGATTAATTTGGAAATCAGGCAGGCAGATTTAATCTGTATACCTGTGGTTATACGACATAGTACATACTTTACTTTTTTGGACCAATACATATCGTTCAACAACAAGTTTATACCCAAAATCAGCAAAATTTGCTGGAATAAATCATTTTACAACCATTACAATTTGTGGATGTACGTTTCCCTTTGTATTCATATACTGTATTTTGTGTAGTGAAGACCTAAGGTATGGCTCACGTTAGTGAGATCGAGTTCACACAGACACAAGATACATCAATACGTCCTGTACTATCGTTGGTGTCCTGCTCGTTATTGGGTGTATGACAGCCTGGTGATAATTTGGCATTTAAACCCTTTCTTTATGTAAATTAAAAATAAACAATAATTTCACTATAGAATGTATGTATTGCCATTTAAGGTATCTAAGATGACAATTCGTAGTGTCATTCTCTAAATTCAGATTGTCCATGCAATGAACGAGGCATCAAGTAGAAGAGTTAAAATCAGTGACTAAGCTAAGTTATTCAAGATCAGATAATACTAACATTACGCTTGTAAGTTTAAATAATCTGTAGGACATATTCATTTTAAAAACGATATATTTTGTGCCAAGGGCGATTATTGTCCAAACAAATACTCGTGGCGGTTCAAATGCTAGAAAAGCTTCCGAGTGTTTCGATTTTAATTCATTTTTCTTCTATACTTTGTATCTTTACAAAGAAAACATTAGCCTTAAATTATTTCACAATGTCATTGACAAAAATAAAGGTAGAATCAGTTGTAAATAATACTGCAGTCTGTGCATTTATATAGAAACGGAAGAAAATAGTTTTGCCAAAAGAGACATATTTCACTGAATTTTACCCAAATCCCATTGAACCAGTGCATTTTGGTTTCTTTTTGTAGTACATAATTTGAATATTTAGTAAATTCAAGTTCTTTTGATATCATGTGCGTTATAAATAAACAATGAATATGCCTTCTCATAATGTAAAATGTCAACCAACAATAAAATACATAAATAAATAGATACGCGGCTTACCAGCAAGTATGTATACAAGTATCTATCAAGAATGAGCATACTTTATGCATATAAATATTTATTAATTTTACAGACGAGGTAGTATATATTGGATTATCTGATCAAATTGAGGAGGGACGCTGGGTGAGCTGGAATGGAGAGATAGTTCATCCTTTTTGGGGTCAAGGACAGCCAAATATAGAATATAATGAAGACTGTGCAGGTATTTGGAGGCGGAATGATATTCATGACATCGACTGCAACTGGCGAAAAACTTTTCTATGTCATAAAGTTCATTTCGTACCCAATCCAAGCTAGAGGATCAGTTTGTCTCCACAACACTACCTGATATTTAAAATGGACCAATATTTTTCTTTCCTTATTTATACTGCTTCCTATTAGCTCACTTGGAGGTAAATGGATCCATCTTGTGATTCGTCCCACGAATTGTCCGTCCGTCAACATTTTCTATTTTCACTTCTTGTCAACTATTGAGTCAATTTAGATCAAACAAAGTCCTAGTCGATATTTGATTTCACCAATCTGTTAATAGCGGTTTCAGTGGGTAAAATATGCTTGCACGTGCTCCATCTAGACTATTATTATATTGGTGTGAAAGTCTAAACAACTAAACTATTTCTGATCAGATTTGAAGATAATATGTTTGTAAAAGAAGTCTTATAAAATTGTATCTCAGATGATGTGTCCATCAATGATGCGGATTCGGTTGTAGCAGGTACAAACATGTCTTTCTTCTATTCTTCTCTTCAACTACGCTTGTTAATTCGGTGAAGGAATCTTACATCGTGCCGTTAGGCTTTTACTATTACTAGTTTTCTTAAACTGTGTCATAAAATAGGCACATATATACTTTAAAAGCTTTCTCATTACAGCATGTAGTTTGACATTTAAAATAGACGAACAACACTAAAATTCAAACTGACAATGCATATATTGGGAATTATAATTTTGACCGTGTTCTGCAATTTTAATGATATCACACACCCTTTGGTCTTTTCTTAGCACGATTCCAAATGCGATTATGTGAGATTGATCAAATTTTCTGTGTTTGTTTATACTTAAATTAAAATGATGCATATTATTGTGTTATCTGCATGAGACGTACTGAATATTCAATCATCCGAATTTCTCGCATTGCTTCATTACAGTTTTTTTTTGTATTGCTCTAACCTATTATATGCAGTTATTTGGTATATACTACATGTGATAGGTACAAATAGCTATGAGACACTGTTTTCTGTGCTCCAAATTATTTCGTTGTTTTTATGTTGTTCTATACTGTTCAATACAAAGAGCACTTTCGTGTTGTATATTGTATGATTGTCTTTTCAGATGTCGAAAAAGGAACATATATTTCGTTTATTAATTAATATAGATGTGCCTTTGTTTTTAAAGTATTATTCCATCTATTGATTGGTTAGCACATTGAGAAAATATTTTTTTGCAGAGATCGTGGATGTTTGTTTAGTTAAGGCTTTGTTTCTTTCCCTGACTTAGAACACGACTTTGCGGCGTTTTTTTTTATATCTTAACATCTCGATGTCAACAACATTATTTATATCATACACCTACTTTGAATTGTTTTGTATTTCACAAATTCACAAATATTGTCTTTATTAGCTACACTGCACAGCAATGCAATTGTAAAGCCACCGCATCCAATCAAAATTCAGTTGTTCAAATTTGAACAGTGCTCCAGCAAGATCTGTAGCACATATCATGAATCGATTCGTAGCAATTTTCTTGTTTGTGTTTGTACAAATACCTTTCACTCAAATAAAACATGTAATAGCTTCTCGTTTGCTATATAGACATCCTTTCTATGTTAAAGGTACATATTATCCTTTTGTTGTCGATTGCCTCTACAATCTTAGACCGGTGTACAATGCACCGCTGTAGAATTTATTACTGATAATAATGAGACCCCATTCGTGGATGACCTCAATGGATTTATAATCTCGTAGTATACGCTGATGTGATGCTGAATAAATATTCAAATAAAACTATATTGTTTGTCGAAGCAGATAAAACATGTAGCATGCAATACGTTGGACAAACACTTCAGCAAGTTTCTAAACGAATGAATGGTCATCGCTTTGATATAAGAAAGTATAAAGATCCTATGTTTTTCTCTAATATTTCAACACATTTTAACACCAATAATCACTCTTTACTCGATTTAATTTCATGCCAATAGATATTTTGCATGGTGAAATGAACAGAATCATAAAAGAAACGTGTAGGATTCATAAGTTAGATACTTTGTATCCTAATGGACTTAATGCCAGTGCATTATATACAATTGTATAATTTAAATTGATATATTGTATATCCATCATAGCAATATGTATGACTGTTTGTCTCTAGTTTATTTTATTAATTTATCGAAGCAGATTGATCTCAAAGCATTTGTAGCTAGTTTTTCTAGTCTATCAATATCTTCTCCTACATAGCAGAAATCCCCTCCCCTAGTATTTGGTGTTGCGATGTATAATTATTGATGTGTCTGCTAAGTTTTTGAATAAATTCGTGTTTCTTGTATCTTGTAGCAGGGCTGTATATATTTACTATAATGTGCATTTTATCAATTGTTATATGTAATATACTCCTTTCTAAATATTTCCCTCCCTTAATAGGCACCCAATTTAACCCAATTTTGTTACTTATTAATGTTGCTACTCCTTCTTTATTGTGTGTGTACTTATTATCGGTTGTGGCAACAGTAGCATACATTTTTATTCTAGTGTACCAATCATTTGTTTGGTGAGTTGTTTGTGTGTTTCTTGTATTAAAATGATTTTATTTTTTTTGAGTGTAAGTAATTTTCTTATTTTATCCCAATAAAAATATTGTATTTATTGATGCGATACGGAAGTTTGTTCATTCCATTTTCGGTTGTTAATTCCTCGAGGTGGCTTTCCTAATTCTAATTATATATATATATATATATATATATATATATATATATATATATATATATATATATATATATATATATATATATATATATATATATATATATATATATTTATATATATGTATATAGGTATGGGCGTGAAGGCGAAGGGTTCCATCCCACTCAGGTCTTCTGCCTCCCCACTCCCTGTTGATTCCAATGATGATTGTATGTATTCATTCTCCTCAGCTTCGTATCTATTACTCATTTGAATCCCCAATGGTATATGTTTGTGCCATCTGTACGTTTTGAATGGCGTCAAATAGTTGAGCCATTCTCCTTGTGTCTCGTTCTCCCCCTGTGTCTCCGTTGACTTACCTGCCGTATCAGTCATGATTGTCTCTGTTATGAGTATGTTTTGTACTGTTTTGGTCCCCACCACGTTTCCTGCATAGGTGTTTTCAGTGGTAGATGTAGTGTTTTGCTGACCGTAAAGGATTGTAAAAATCCTTGGCTGCATGGCCCATTGGTCTGCATATTGTACAGTGCCTTTTTTTTCGCAACCCCTATACCACGTCTTTAAGAGAAATCCCATAAGGTAGTTGAAGGTCTGGATTTGTTTTGCCTCTTCTCTTGGGACTTGAATTATGGCTCCACCGTTTTGACATTGGTGAAACCATAGATGGTCGGCATCTTGTCCGTTTTGACTCATACTTTGTATTTTGTGATTATTGGATCAGTCACTTCTTGGGTGTCCACCTCATTAGGCAATCCTGAGATGAACACGTCAGTCATCAGTGCTTCTACTTGGTGCACTATATGGGTTGTTTTACTCACAAAAAACGCTTCTTCCCTGTATTGGTATTTCTTGTTGGGAGATACATGGCTTATTCTTATTTGGATACTGTATGTGTTTGTGTCGTCCTTCGTACTGGAGCGCGTCTATCTCATCTATGCTGTAGCCCATCACCTTTAGGTTGGTCAGGGTTTCGACTTGTCTGGGAAGTGTATCTGACTGATAGTCTAGGGTTTGGCACCCTTCTGCGTGGTATGCCACAATCCTTTTCTTCCCGGCGTTCCCTTCTTTAACTGAATTATAATAGTTCTGCAATCTATTACTTTTAAAACCTCTTTTACTCAGGAAGGTTTGGTTCTGTATGTTGTAGATTTCCAGCCTATCTGCCACGTCCAGCTGTCTCTGAGATGCGTTCATTCCACTACTCATGTCTGGAATGTCGCTACATAGCCCAGTCATTGAAAGAAGATTTGATGTTTGTTCAGGGTTACCCATAAACATTTCAACTTTAGCAAGATAAACAAGATCTATCTAAATTCTTCTGATAGTTTATTAAACTAGAGTAAAATAAATAGTATAGTTAATTGGTATACTCTGAACAACAAATATTAAGATGACGTGCGAAGTTCTTCTAAATGATGTGTACAGCGACAGTCTTTCCAAGTGGTTGTTTAGGTGGCCATGCGCATTCCCGTTCTTAATACCGTCTTAGATGTCACCGCCAGTTGATAGTAAATAACAACGCAATCGAAACTCTAGAAATGTATGATTTAGTTCCTTAGAAGCGGCATTTGTGGACACAGATCGATCCAGGTTCGGACAAAGGAAGTAATTCTTATGCTAACAAAACGAAAAATTCAAACAATTCATCAAACGTATCTAAAGATTAATGCACGAAATGCTATGCATTATTCAACAAAGTGTTTCTGCAAACACGACAACAAATTAAACAATTCGTCAAACATATCTAGGAAATAATGCAAGACTTCCTATGCATAACTCAACATCGCTATCATTCAAAAGCACATTATTCTACAAATATATTAGAAAAAATTCATGCAAAGACCTATAGACTCAGCAAACATTAAAAAAATCGCATCAACAAATTACATGGAATTGTCACACTACCTTTGTGTATTCGTTTTGGCACTTTGCTCGGACCACACTTTTACGAAATAATTTCTTTCAAATTCCACTCAGAGTCTGTAGTGATTCTCTCTCTCTCTCTCTCTCTCTCTCTCTCTCTCTCTCTCTCTCTCTTATCCTATTGCAGGAAAAGCTCAGATTCAGTAAAATTTCATTAAGTGTGATCTTAAACCCTATGAACTTTTGTGTGAAAACACGGTCTTTATTTAACTTGAACAATCAAAATTAATTGTCTTTGCCGCAATTTCTTTCAGAGTCGCCAAAGTAGTTTGGGTAACATAATTTTTGCGATTTCTCAATCGTTACAACTTTCGCATGAAAATGAAGTTTACTGTGTCCCTAACAGTTCGTTCTCGCCACTGTATAAAGAAAGGAATAATCAGAACCAAAATTCAAACTCTAAAGGAACAATACCGTACACGGCTGTATAGCGATATGATACGCGCCTGTCTCCATAAATCTAATTAGTATTTCTCTGGTCTCAACTAATGTATTCTTGATCATCCGCCAGAAATTTGCCGCTTCAAAAGTAAAACCTGTGTTGAGAACAACCTGTTTTGGGAGACCATAATCTCAGTGCACATAATTATTGATCATATAGTGTTATGAACTGTTATGAGAGAAAATTATTTTTTTGGCAGAAGTGGTGGTCATGTATCTGCCCACATCAGAGAAGAAAAGCCTATCACAAGAATTAATTTTTTCTTCTTCAAAAGTGCTCATATGCCACAAAAACTTAAACAACCTGGATCAAGATACACAAGTTGACCTGAAAAGTTGCCAGACAAGATGCTATGCATAATAATAAACATCCAGTCAAAAACTTTAATAATTCATGGGGAACAATCCGGGAATGTGTTTGTTACATGTTTGTGTTATTCTGATATATAATTACCGATGGATGAACATACTAAAACGATCACGTCATCAGCATGAAATTGATAGGAATGGGGCCTGGGGACATATGTTAGACTACATCATAGTGCCAAGGCGATATGTCAACCTTTCTAATTCTTTGCATGCGTAATCATCACAACAGTAAAAGTCTTACATTTCAAATAAAATGTTTTCTAGGCATTTTATATGGTTATAGAACCATCAAGCTAGTCTGCCTGAAATTGCGTGTAATTGAAATCTCAACTCACTCTGCTTTATGAAATGGATCCCTGAATACAGTGAATGGTGTCAGCGATGTAACCCTCCTTACAGGAACCCATACAAGGGGTAAAAGCAAGCTTTTTACATTTACCAAGAAGGATATTGTGATTAAAAAAATGATAAGAAGACATTTGCTCTCATATACTTAGTACAAAGATAGTCTCCAATCAAATCTGAAAAATTCTTTCAACTGCCATTTGTATTGACCTTTCATAAAGGAAGAACAATTTTTTTTGCTTTAACACATTAACCCCTGGATGTGTTAGCTGTTTCCGCCTGAAATGAGAGTAGGAAACACAATTTTAGAGACTATTTCTGAATACATCCTAATACATCGATTTCCAAGCAATATTCCGTTAGACAAATGGCTATTTGTGCTAAAAAAATGATTTTCATTGGTTAGTTTGCTGGCGCATGAGCAGAAGGTGAAATAAAATAATTTTTTCTTTTGGCTTAACGGACCCATAATTTTCATATAGAAAAGACTCTTTATTCAAAATATCCACCTTATCCTACTTTTTGCACAGGTTCACCTGTCTCTGTGTGCTTTTGACCGGTATGCCGTTGATCTGAGGCCATACAGTCTCAAATCTGGACACAAATTCGGATTCTGACCATGGGCGAATTTTGGGTGGAAATAAAGGGTCCAAAACTTTTCCCCTCTGTATTTTGTAGTGCAACTAAAGTGGCCATATTATTTGCTATCATTGTAGAGTTACATCTGTCTACCTTTTTATAATACTACTCACGTTAGTGTATCATGGATGACATTGACGTTATAGACCTTGGAAGTAGGCTACTACCTCATGACCCGTAAAGTCGTCGCTAGGGGTTAATTTGTTGAGGGTAGTGAAATTTGCAAGCAAAATTTCTTAAGTAAAAGCTGTCAGCAAAACTACAGAACCAAAAAGCAAACCAAACAAAACTTTAATATTTATTCTCAAACATGTTTCCAAATGTGTCTCATAAGAACTTGACTATTCCAAAACATTTTATCATACACATTGCATTTGATTGGTTTATATTCAGTATGTATCCTCATGTGACGTCTCAAAATACTAATTTGCCCAAATATTTTGATCACAAATTTCACATTTGAATGGTTTATATCCAGTATGTATCATCATGTGCCTCTTGAAGACACGTCTCAGTCTAAACAATTTATGACAAACATTTCAATTAAATGGTTTATCTCTAGTATGTATCCTCATGTGCCTCAGCAAAGCACAGCTGTGTCTAAACATTGTACACACTTAAATGGTTTAACTTCGGTATGTAACCTTGAGTGCGCTTTCAAATTACTATATCGCCTAAGCCTTTTAAAAAAACTTCACATTTAAATGGTTTATCTCCAACAAGTATCCTTATGTGCCTTTTTGATTCACTATAATTCATAAACATTGCATCACAAACTTCATATTTGATGGGCGTATCGCCAGTATGTTCCAATTTATGATTGTTCAACGCACTACTATGTCCAAACATTTTATAACAAACTTCACATTTGATCGGTTAATCTCCAGTATGTACCCTCGTGTGTACGTTCAAGACACTATGTCGCCTAAACATTTTATTACACACTTCACATCCGAATTCTTTAATTCCAGTATGTATATTCCTATCAATTTTCAAGGTATTGTACATATATATTTTATCACACACTTCACATTCAAATGGTTTGTCTCCAGTATGAATTCTTTCGTGCTTCTTTAAATCACTTCTCTGCCTAAACATTTTATCACACACTTCACATTTGAATGGTTTTATTTCAGCATGTATATACCTATGAATTGTCAAGGTACTATTCCGTCCAAACAATTTATCACACACTTCTCATTTGAATGGTTTATCAATAGTAGATACCGTTTATGTGTCCATAGTGAAAAATGGGTGCAGTTATATTGGCGTAGTGGGCTACATTGACTGGCCTAGGGTTGCGGAGTTAAATAGTTCCAGTGCAAAAGGGGATACTACTGTATTTACTATGGCGTAACCGGCTGGCGGTACGGAAACCTAATGATGTTGAAAAACAACACAATGCAAAAGTGTGATTGATGGACGTTTGGCAAGTTGATTTATCTGTGGTCTTGAATTGATTGAGTGAAATGTAGTATATAAAAGCAGATACATCTAGCTTTTCAATTTACATCTAAAATTGCATTGAAGTCTTTGGAAATTTGGGGAAAACATATGACTTCCAGCGAGATTCGCACTAGTGTTTGACACCGCTCAAGAAAAGTGATAACCCTGTGCGCAACGTTCCTCTAAGCGAATAGTATATGTGCGCTCAGTGCTCGCTGCAATGTGAAAGCATTACAGAGACGAGCAAAATTTAACGTTGGATTGATTAAGATCTCACTGGACATTTGTTTTGGCAAATGTTTGTGTGACAATGACCTATAGCAAAAAAATGATAATATTACATTAAAGACATGAACAGAAATGAACTAAGAATTTTTGTTGATTTTCCTCTGACTGAGGAATTAAAGTTAATTCCTCATGCAACTAGTGGCTTTAATACTTAATAAACACTGCCCCCAACCCCTCTATTTTACATTCATTTTTTTCAGAAAAGGTATTTTGTATATTTTCCTGTGACAAGACAGCTCAAAGAATCAGTATGTACCTTATACATGAATACAGTTCACTAGTACTGTAACAAATTAGCATACTATTTATCACCCCTCAACCATCTAGACTTTTAGATATTTTACCTCTGTAGCAGACATATGTAAATACGCAAGCGAAGTCCGTGGCTCATTTGAAGCCCAAGTTACGCATTTGATCTTATGTCCTAGTCTAACTGTGACAGGTAGTCGCCAACAAGTCAACCAGTTTCCAAGCCTAACTCAAAGTAAATCTAACCCACATTACATATTTAGCTTATGTGTGAACTGAAAAATGCTAGCATGGTGATAATCAGGCCCATGCCTTCTACCTTAAATATTAGGGAGGTGTCAAAATGCGAAACTATCCAGTGAGACCTGAGCAAAAATTGACAATTCAGCTGCGCGGAGATGCGCGCTTAATTTAGAGGGAACGTTGAGCTGTATGTGTAACAGCACTAATTATTTATGTATTAGAGTGGTGGAATAACGATACAGGTATTAATTCACTTTGGGTAACAGTTCTACGTACTGCACAAATTGCTTTGATTTGTGGTCTAATAGAGTCTTCCGACCATGATACGAGTCTTAAATCAATCTAAATAATTGGTAATTGTCCTCAACATATCTAATTACTCAGCCGTCTAATATATTAGCATCAACATGATAGAGCATATGGGTAACCTTCAATATTTAGGATAAAACGTTAATATGAAACTGTTACAATCGAAACAAGAATTATATTGATTATATCTTTCCGTAATTAAAATACTCGTGTAGTAATTCCATCCTTGCAGTATTGATTTATCTCTCGGTGCCCACGTTTGCATGATGATAATGCCAGACACTTTACCAAAGATGGGTGGTGGCAGAATGACCTGCACGATGGATCCCTGTCGGATAGTATAGCACAATCGATATTCGGGCAGTCATTCCTTTCACACAAGGAAACAGATGAATCGAGATTATTCACTGTGTCGTGGTCCAGTTCCCATGTAATACAGCTACTCATCAGGATATATGTAGACGAGTGTACAAAATCATTTATATATGATATATTCATTTCTAATAAGATTATTTGCAGTTCTATTTCATCTTGTCTTCAGAAGGTAAACGATTTTAAATAACCTCGATCTCAAACACGGTTGCTGAAATATTTGAAAGAAAAAAGATGCCCAAGGATCATTACTGTGTAGTTTAATATCTTCATGTTGGTGTATTATGTTTTAAAAATGCCCATATTGTATGTTTTATTATATTTCAACAGGAGTAATGTTTCTGAGGAAACTAATCGGCTGTTGCGAAATCTAAATAAATTGATTATACATATTTCAGGCTATGACAATTTATCAAACTGTATAAATTTAGCATTTATGAATGCATAATATCTTATAAAATGTATTCCAAATACTTCAACGCCTGACTTAATGATTTTATATGTATTGTTCATTAATTACTAAAGGTAAACATGAACATATTCACGACGCAGAATTGTTTGATACAAGTCCTTGCTCTCTCTCTCTCTCTCTCTCTCTCTCTCTCTCTCTCTCTCTCTCTCTCTCTCTCTCTCTTAGCAACTCGTTGAGCCTCAATGCGTATTGCTGTATTGCTACATAGCATTTCATTAAAAGTGCTCACGACGTTTGCAAATATGACATTCAACATTTCTAACACAATTAGTGAGTCTTTCAAAATATAGCCGTGAATCTTTAACGTTTATGAATTAATTATGTATAGGCGCATGAGTCAACCGCGTATTCGGTAAGATCGACTGAGTTAATATTTCTGATCATGTGCTCCTAATTTGTTAGAAATGTGTGCGATTTTTACCATTAACTTTGCTTAATTGTAATACTCCTTTTCATTCTAAAGTTCCTTAAGATGGGCGTTTCCAATTAGTTATCTCCCTTCGTAGTTTGAAACACGGATACTACTACAACGGGCTCTTTGATTGATTGATTTGAGTTGTTTTAAGTGTTTCGTCCAATGTGGCTCTTGACACTGTTTTATCTCCCAATGGGGAGTTATTTAATTTATCCTGAGGGTGGGAATGGTGCCGCGCACCCTGCAGGCGTTTATGTGCTTATATAGAAGCACTTATTTAATTTGGCCGTCACCACGGGACAGTTATTGAACTGCCTCTGGGTGAATGTAAGGCCGTTTGGGTGGGTAGGAATAGAACCTACACACACACACCCAATCAGTATTCTGTATGCCTAGCCAATCTGCAATAGCAGTGAAGCAAAGCGAGAGTAAAATAGTTTACCTTATATCGCCTTTGTCTGCATAGTAAGGTCGTGCGAGCACGAGAAATTACTGCAGCGGGAAGCAGTGGTGCGAAGAGCCAAGCACGCTCTTTTTATCAAATTCAGTCCAGTTATACTAATGGACAGCCTAACAACCAATAATGTGTAAGCCACCTGTGCAATTAACCAAATATCTAAGTTATAAAATATTTATCTTAATTCCTATCAAAATAGGGACTAGTACAAAAGTGTACATATGAAGTCCCTATTGTATTTAAATTAAAATGTCTAAGTGACATATAAAAGTGTAGTCAATAATAGGTGAATTTGGTTATAAATTTAGAAGGCAGTACCAAAAAAGGTCAAATTAGTCTTTTCAGGGCCAAATAGTTAGTCAAAGAGGGGTACTCGATACCAAATGAGTCCCCTATTATCATTCAGGCAAATAAATAAAAACCGCTGTCGTTATACATGTGTCTCCGGGACGTCTGTTCACGTGGCAGTAGGTTTAACCCTGGGAGTTTCCTCTTACCATGGTCGGTTTTCCTTTTTGTTCCGCAGTTTATTGGAGTAAATGTTTCTGTGTGTCTGTTTCAAACAATTTCAGGTGACGTTGCTGGGCCCATGTCCTTTCTTCTGGTGATTACGCCATCTTGAATTTCCACGTGGCCTCTCGTCCGCCTATTAGCCTCAGTCCTCCAAGCTCTGTAGAATGTTTCTTTTAGACGTGGCTGCTGTGGTTTGGTTTCAGTGGGGTGTTTTATTACATCCTCACACCTAGGCTGCTCATATGGCTGCATCAATGGTCCACAGTCCTATAGTGGCGCCTTTTCTCACTGCCGTCCACAGCTAACTCTCCGTGCTGAAAAGACCGGTCCGTCCTCTTCGGAGTTTTCTGCCTGAATGACGGGCTCTTTGTCAATGGCAACACCTTATGGGTAACTCTTCTCGCGGCAGAGAAAAAACAAAACGGGCGACACGTTTGATAAGTAATCTTATATTTAAAACAAACAATAATTTCGATTATGTTATTAAAATTATTATGAATTTTAATGCCACATTTTGACATTATTTTGACTGTACTTGTAGCTGCGTCGTAGCATGGCGCAGAAATGTGTCTTATATAAAGATATATACGGATGCTTGATTTACAGGTATTTAGATAGATACGTGATAGATGGATGGATTTATAATATATATGAATTTATAGATAGATATGAATGTGTGATATATCTTTCGTATAATTAGACGTATACGAAATGCTGCTAGAATTGAAAAGAAACCCGACAAGAGAACATTTTACAAAAACAAGGAGCTGTGAAAATACGAAGCTGAACTTTCATTGCATCCAAATTTAGATAATCCTTACGCAAAGGATGGGGAGAAGTTGTGTCATTGAGGTTACAAGTTCTTTTCAGAGTTACATAAAATCACATGTGTATTATAACAGAAGCAAGTATTGGGATCAATGGCGTCTATACTTGTATGTGTGGTCTCATAACAAATTCAATATTTTTCTTATATATCCAGATACAGCAAAAAAGATAAACATCAGATTAGTGGCTTACGTTCTGGAGATAAAGACCAGATTTGTTATTCAAAAAAGTTAAGCAATGTTATTTTTGTGGTTTCAGCCCCAGAGGCTCAACATATAAAAATCTATAGCTCTCTCTTTACATCTCACTTTGTGTCTGCCATTATGATTGTCGCTCTCATTTACACACATACATAGGTCTACAAGTGCACATATTCACAAGCGTACATTTCCATACATCATTTTCATCAAATAATCAATGGTCTGAATTTAAAAGAATATCAAAACATCTGCTTCGTAATCACGAGTAGTACCCTGTTTTAACGTTTGGCAAACATTGATTTTCTTTTCTTGTTTTCATCAATACGTGTATGAATAAAAAATTTATAAATGATTAAGCGAATGAATAAAGCTAAATGTCTTCCATGGCGCATGAAGTACACTACCAGTAACAATAAAGCAGAACTTAGAATTTTTATCATCGGCGAAATAAGGAAATACGTAATTAAATAAATCCAAAGTATTGTTGCACTTTAATCATATCAGTTTTCACCACAGTGGGATTCCACTTTGCGTCAAATGACTATAGTGTCCAATGGATGTTGTTCATGTATTCATTTAATGTCCAAGAATCAATTAGTGACATGTCAGTCAACTGCTTTCCGTCTTCTGATTGGTTGTATGCAATGTATGGATACAGATAGCTATGTTATCACATATTCATGTACATTATGATAAAAACGAATTGTTTTTAAAATTATTTTTCATTGCGTTCTCATTCTGTAAAATTGTATTGCTATTGGGCAGCTTAATAATTTACATAACATTAACGTTAATTGAACCGAACAACGTTCGTGCTATAAGCTTTGTTTTCACCATGGGTTTTTTCTATTCATATCAATGCATGGTTCGGTTCTTTTAAGGCTTTAATAAACTGTAATGTAATACTAATAATAATAATAATAATAATAATAATAATAATAATAATAATAATAACAATAATAATAATGAGGACTTTGTATAGCGCCAAGTCTTTAGAATCTCTAACCGCTTTAAAACATCTATAATGATATGACTACACTACAGAAAAAAACCCCAAAAATCATGAAATTGGAAAACATAAAACATGCTGAAAGCATATAAGGAGGTTCAAAACATTATTAGGTCTCTATGTTTGTTCCTGTTGTCGAACAAGGTGAGTTGTATTAGCACACCTAAAAGGGACCACGGTGCCTTTGTGTTTAATTAAAGGGGCAATTTGTTCCATATCACCGGACCCTGATATGCCAATGAACGTTGTCCATGATATGACTTCGTTTTCATAGTTGGAACAATGAGTATACTATTGTAAGAAGAGGAGCATAAGTATCTTGTTGGTGTACACATATGGTTGAGGCCGGATATGTATGTTGGTCTTCAGTGTGTCATTGAAAAATGTAGCACAGAGAACACATTTTGTGTTTGATTCTGTATCGAATGGATAGCTAGTGTAGGGTACAGAGCGATGATGATTTGTGCCAGGATCGATGTACTCTAACGATGATCCAAGCAGCTGTGTTTTGAACTTTTTTAAGTTTCTGGAGTAGATATTGTGATAAACCAGTAGAGTTTGAGACGAGCCCAGGCTCGAGCTCGAGGCTCGAAAATTTTGGAGCATTTCTGGGAGCTCGAATCTCGAGGTCGAAGCTCGACGAGGTTCTAGCTTACGCCTAGAAAAAGTCTCTACTTTTTGATATTATCGGACCGGATAAACCCGTGCGATAATTAATTGACTGTAGGAATGAGCAGCTTTACAGATTCACACGGACTACTCTTCCCCATGTGGTGGATGACCAGTCGGCGGTCGTTGCCTTGCAATGGTCATCGCTGGGGGCTCCTAGGATAATACGTCCGACTATTATGACTACGGCTGACGGGGAGAAGGGCTTTTTGCAATGGTCATCGCTGAGGGCTCCTAGGATAATACGTCCGACTATTATGACTACGGCTGATGGGGAGAAGGGCTATTTTGGTGAACTTCTCAAGCGTTAGGCCTGACGATGAGTGGTGCTGGAGGGGCAGTAGGCGCACAACTGACGCCCGAGACATTTCTTTTAAACTGATTTTTGAACAGTTCAAACAACATAAACGTGTAATCAGCGATTTTTCATATTTTATCTGCTCTTTGTTAATGTTTACTTATATTTTATTTATAAAGCAGGAGCGATGTCCAAAATTAATAAATCGACTGTTTGGACTTATTTTAACAAGCGGGAAAAGGAAAATTTCGCAGCTTGCAATGAATGTAAGCAGACAATTTCATGTCCACAAGGAAACACTTCAACATTGCGTCGACGTCTGCTGAGCATTCATCATATTCATCATTACTCAAGCTCGAAAAAATGTATCGAGCTCGAGCTCGAGCTGGCACGAGCTTCAAATCCTCGAGCTTTCCTATACTCTAATAAACCAGACAGGATTGAGTTACAATAGTCCAGTCTTGAAGTTACTAATGAACACTCAAGTGTATTAGTGGCATCAACTGAAACATATTAGCGAATGGAGATGATGCGTCTCAGCTCACGATATGCATTCTTGCATTATTTCATAACAAGTTGGTGCAATGTGAGAGTACTGTCTAGAGTAACACCGAAGTTAAGTAATGACAGTGAATTTAATGTTGGTGTTGCTGATATTTATTGTCTGAGGTAAAGGATGTGAATGAGAAGGTCTTTGTGTTGTGATTACAATGGCCTCAGTTTTGTCATCATTTGCCTTCAGCTTGCTACATATCATTCATAAATGCACCTATCTACTCTATAGATGGTAGCATCAACTTCAGTTGCGTGGCTAGATGAGTATATTTGGGTGTCATCATCACTGGAGCGCGGCTGAATGTATAGAATGAAAAGAACAGGTCCAAACACAGCCCCCTATGGAAAACCACAACAACTAGTCTGGAGTTTATTCAAATTGCAGATACGAATTGTGTCCTTTGGTCTAAGTAGGACTTGAACCACAGTAAGGCTGTATTCTGAATGCCAAATACATGCTGAAGATGGTGCAGTAATATATCACGGTTTAGTGTGTCAAATGCTGCAATCAAATCAAGGAGGGTGAGGATTATAATCTTTCCACTATCTAAATCAGAGAAAATGCCATTAAATTATTTCAGAAGTGTTGTTTCAGTACGGTGGCAAAGGCGATATGCAGACTGTACATTGCTAAAAAAGACTGTTCGAATTCAAATGAGATGCAAGTTGGGTTAGAACTTCTTATCCCAAGATTTTTCCATATAAACGGGATATTATAAAATGGGCGGTAGTTCTATAGATCGTTATGAACAAGTGATGGTTTCGTCAGCAGAGGCTTTACGATGGCAGTTTTGAAAAATGATGCGAATTCTTCCGATGAGAGAGAGATATCAATAATATCTGTTAAATTAAGCCAATATTGGGTCTAAGCACTCAAGCAGCAGTGATGATGGAATTTAATCAAGTTCACATGACTTTGGTGCACTCTTCATCACGGTTGTCTGTTCTTAATTCATAGATACAGTTTCAAATGAACCTATTGGTTGTTTCTGAAATTATGCATGATAACTTTATGGTGACGTGTGAATTCAAAATGTGTTATTAAGCGAATCTCTAATGAGTTTGTATTTTGTCACGGGGTAAATTTGTAAGTAGGTCCAGAAGGTCTACTGGAGAGAAGGTAGTTGGAAGTGGTGCACATTGGTTCCGTGACATACTTTTGTTAGTTATCTCGAAGCGCTCTATGCAGCTAGAATTCTTTATGATATTAGTACTGTTGTGGGATAAGTTTGCTCAATGGACTATGTTTGTGACGTTTTTCTTAGCGGCTTTATATATTTGTTAATGATTAGCGAGTCTGCTGGAAAGCCAAAGCCTCTCCGTTTTACTGCGATGTCTTTTAGCAATGCTAAAATGATCCATAACACTGCTATACTATGGAGAACCCTTTTTAAAATTGATACTCTGCATTTGGAGGCTTGGGCATGTTTTTCAAGCAATGAACGCAGGCGGTTATCGAATTTTTCTGCCTTTGGATGTAATTTAAATGTTAGGTTTTCTTGGATATTATGCATTAATTTGGTTATATTTATTATACGGGGATTTCTCGTAGCAGCAAATAAAGGTGCAGGCTTTGGGACTGATACCTGGAGATGGCATATACTGCAGTGTTGATCTGATGTTCGTGAGATACAAGGGTGGATGTCAGAATATTATCATAAGGTCTATGAAGAAACCAGTTTAAAATGTGAAAACATTTATTGGTGGGTTGATTAACTGCCTGTTTAAGGTTGAAAACATGAATGGAACCTAGGAGTGTTGACGTGTAAGAGTTTCCAGGACAATCAAAGTGAATTTTGAAATCTCCAATAATAATTACATTACCACCTATCGAATTTCCATATTCGAGAAGATTCGGAAACTGCTCCAAAAAGAGAGATTCAGTGAGCTTGTTTTTACTACTAGGAGGTGGGCTGCGGAGGCAGAAAAAATGGACTGACCTTTGTTCTGATGTGAGTGTTGTTTGAATTAGTTCAAACGATGTGTGGCGGAAAGTGTAAACTGTGTTGTGTTGTACTTAAGACATTTTTATCATGGAATTATGTGTAATAACAGCAATTCCACCTCCGCTAGAGTTGCGACTTGATGAAGAAAGTGGTGGGTGTTAATTCCGCGTTCTTTCGCTCATCGCCTGATGGTTTTAGCCATGTTTCTGTCAGGAAGAAGTCGCCAATATTCTGGTCGTTGATAAAATTAACTATTTCTATGCGCCTTTCCAGTGGTCCTACGTAATGGGCGTTGAGAAATGTATTACATAGGGATATCTATGGGATAGTTGATACAACTGTTGGCCATTTAAAATGTCTTTGCACCATGTTATCAAAATTAACTGGAATTCTTTTTCCTGTCCTACGTCGGCCAGCTTTGAAACAACGTTTAATTTTTCGCTTCCGATTACATTTAAGTAATGATGAATGTAATCCCAGTTTGTTTAGTCTTGAGCACAATGTAGTATGAAGAGCCAGGTTGTGGTCATTTAATGCAATTATTGAGGGTCCATCGTAACGTAAGCTGGTTGACTGGCTGTCACGTGATGGCTGTTTATTAAACACAAAGGACGTCTTTACAGTGAAACAGGACAGCTGAGTAAAGTTATAATTGTCATCGTTTCCAAAACAAGGAGATGAAGAAAAAAATCCAAATTGAACAGCCAATGCATGATGAAACATAATATTGTAGACTAAGATAGACAACAAGCACAAATAACGAAAATGTGTTACGCTGTTAAGCGATAGCGGCCATCTTTACGGTAATCAAAACACAAATAAACAAATTTTAACTAATTTTTCACATTGCAGCCATTATCAAAAGTTGATAATTCAATTCAACATTTTTAAATCTAGAATATCAAATGAATAAATGCACGAGATTACTATGAATTAACCGAATAGCGAATTACAGTATTAATTCTCTACATAAACATTGCTTAAGTCTCTAAATATGCATGTATATAATATATCAGTAATGAAGCACCTGACAAGTTATAATTCTACGTACGAAAGTATACATACTTCAATAATTAAAGTACACTTACTTTGCAGTAATATATTAGAACAATTGAGCAAATAGTCACTAACCTGTACTGAATCTCCTTGTAATTCTCAGAATATCCAAGTTTCCCGCTAATTTCGAAATAGGTTCGAGTAACTTATCTTTCCTTAAGCCCACAAGATGGTCATAGCTACTACTCACGTTAAGTTCTCAATATAATAGATTTAAACTTGAAATTCTAATGTTGGTCACGCCTTGGTCAATTCTGAGTTGATGTTGATTCATATAACTATCAGACACTGCCTCCTCTCAGCTGTCTGTCATGTGTAATTTTAGGACCCCTTTTAATATTCTATTGATATGAACAAAGAATTTCACAACATAGCTGTGAAACATATGATTGTACATATTATGTAACTGGCTTGACGAAAATGCAGCGAGTTACGAATAGTATGACCATGTCAATTAATTGGTTTGACACTTTTTCTTTGCCATATTGACCTTCATACATATTGATGGCACGAACTTATTATCCTCAGGGTCTAACAAATACATGCTGAAATCTGGTAAATCCTTACAACGTGACAACCAGTAATTTACTTTAAACTCGGATATTTAAATGTCTTTTACTCAGACACTAATAAGTTAGTAGAATTATAAGAAAGCAAACGGATTTAAATTCAATTGATTAAAATTATCATTAAGCCGTAAAAGATCGTTGAAAGTGTCCAAAACGTTTCACTTTGCAAATGTGGCCGGATAGCTAGCAAGCGATGGCTTTACGGTTCATATTCTTTCTGTACAATTATTGGTTGTCAGGATCTGCAGGAAACATTCTTCTTAGATATGAACAAAATTGTCTTTCAACGCTGATATCAGGATTGCTTGACATTTACTCGATTCCTCATGACAGGAAGATGCATTAACATCTTGGATTTCTGTAACAGGTGACCAAATTTTATTGTTAAATACGAAATTGTATTATATTCATCCATCATATTAGTGTCCTGTCATTTTCAGAACTGCATGTGCATCACATAGGATTAATAGAACATGTGATAAAGGACAAACACATGGTGTTTAACAAAGGGCATTTGTTTCATCAAGCCACATTGTATTGAATTCTAAATTTGCCTTCCCTAAACATTATCTTTCCCTTGCTCAATACGTTGCCTTCCTCATTACTTTGCCATTGGCTGTTTAGCCTAAAAATGCATCGCCCCATGTTTCTTCATTTGGTTGCCTTGTTTGTCATCGTACTCTTGTTTTGCAATGCCTCACCTTGCATAGCTGTTGCATAATGTTTTGCCTTGCTTAGCATACCCTAACCATGTGTGACCTTGCGTCGCATGGTTAAGAGCCCGTGTCCTGTTTTGTATTTTCATTTCGCATTGCATAGCCCTTGTCCATTTCTTTGCGCTTTTGTTTTCTCTAGCCTTGCATAACCTTGTGTTGCGTGATGAGGACTCACGTGTCGTTAATGGTGTTCCTATATTTACATGCATAATCTTATGTAGCAATTGGCTAATGCCTTGTCATTCTTAGCGAACCCTAGGGAGTCGTAGCTTCATGTACTTCTTTTCAGTTCACCATTTATCATAATGTTATTTACGATCATCTCACCATGCAATGATTAGAGGACATATCTATTGTGTGTTTAATTATGGTAAATGTTCACATTAGAATACCTTGCAGTTATTCTCTTCCTCCAATTAGTTGACGCGTGAACTCATTGGATTTCGAAATGCAATGTGCAAAATTTCGTGCAAGGGACATAGTTTTGTCAAATGCAGTAATCATATGTTTTTTCAATTAGTTTCAGAATTGCATAGATAGAATGCATGATCATGGATATAACATTTATTCAAGGACAAATACAAACTTCATACCTTCAATAATGGAAAATGTTGCTGTTAAGATTATTTTTTCAAGTTATCCCCTTCCTCGGAGTTGAAGACGCATTAAGTTATTGGTTTTAGGACAAATGTGCACTTAATAGCAAGGGACAGTTTTTTTATGCGTTGACATTTGTCTGATTATTTTCAGGTCATTTTAAATGTTAGGCAGGCTCTTCAGGACCTTATGAAACATTTTCTTATGTATACATGCACAGTCATTACTCCCAACAATGGAAACGCTTGATGTCAACAATGCATCTGTTTTTAATAATGGACATTTGCTGCATGACGGTCCCTGGTTTTGTATTCTAAATTGGTGTCCCTTCACATTATCGTGCCCAATACCGTGCATTGCTTAGCATACCCTGGCCTTGTGAGATTTCGTCTTGCGTCATTACTGTGTCTACTTTTGTGTTTTCGTTTCGCCTTATCAAGCTTCGCGTTGCGTCGTGAAACTATGATATTTATTCGTATTGTCATTTTTCTCTGCCTCATATTGCATATCCCATGCACATTGCTTTGAATTGTTTTGTTTAGCTTTGTATACATAACCTTGTGTGTTATCGCATTTAGAGACAAGATGAGTTCTGAAAAACATCGTTTGAAAATATGAAATGCTTCTTGAGTCTTTTTAATCTCCAAAGTCAGCAGTGTCGCCACAGAGTAAATAGATATATACATAAATACAGAAAAATGGGTTATACATTCTATGCTGAATAACAAAATTATTGTTGTGTTTAATGCCACGAAAAGTTGAAACAGCACAATAAATGGCAATTTTGTTTGACATCTTATCAAAAAAACAGTCAATTTTAACACTGCAGTCAAGCATAGCAAACTACAGATCAGAAAAGGACATCGTGAATGAGAAAATTCAGAACTGAAAATATTCGTTGGGACATCATGGTTGCGTCTGATCTGCTTCGTTTTTCGTAAAAGGGAATCTGTAGTTGTTGTCCATCTCATTGAGTAATATTAAAGGTTTTGTTTTTTATCATACTGTTTTGTAGCTCTCCTCTATTTATACATATGGATAAGTTATGATATAAACAGACTGACCATCTAAATAGTGTGTGTGATAACTTCTACGTAAAGTGAACTTTAATACAAGAAGTCAACAATCTTTACAAATCTACTAAAAGCGCAGGTAAATTCGTTTATAATGAAAGGTATCTAACTCTTTTGCTTCGAAGTATAGTAACATCATTTGATATGTTGAATGCAGTTTTCCTCTCTTTTTCTGCAGCTAGCATATCCGTTACATTATCAGTGATTGAAGAGGTTGAATTAGTACAATGCCATTCACCTACTCCATCAGCAATCACATGTACAATGTTGGATCCAGTGTGGTTTTCTGGCATTGGACGGTCACTGGATATACTATACATTCTTTAAGGCGGGGGGGGGGGTAATCTCTCCTGTTTGATATTTGCAGATCAGGTAGAGATGCCCTCTTGCTTTATTTATGTATTTTTGCTATTCTGTGCATTTCTCTGTCACTTTGTATTATTGTTTAATTTTTTTTTTATTTTTTTATTTTTTTTTTACATTATTTTTATCTTCCATCTTTAATATATACAGTAACTACTTAATGGATATAATTATTTAATCTCAACGATTTAAGTGAAGTACACATTTTAGCTACACACTTGATAATAACTATTCAAGGTCAAGGTTTTAGGTCAAGTACACACCGTAGCTACACACTTCATACCACTCTTCAAGGCCACGTTCGTAGGTTAAGATTACATTGTAAGTACAGACTTGATAAAACTATTCAAAGTAAAGCTTTTAGGTCAAGTATACATTATACCTAAACATTTGATACAACTCTTTAATGTAACCTGTTTAGGTGAAATGTACACTGTATCTACTACCTTGATAAAATTATTTTTGTCTAGTTTTTAAGTGAAGTATACATTGTAGCTACACACTTGATAAAACTAATCCAGGTCAAGTTGTTAGGTGAAGTAAACATTACAACTATACACTTGCTAAAACTCTTCAGAGTCAAGTATTTAAGTGAAGTATACATTCTATCTACATACTTGATTAGAATCTTCAAGGTCAGTTATTTAGGTGAAGTATACATTATAGCTACACACTTGATCAAGCGCTTCAAGAACATGTTTTTAGGTTAAGATTACGTTATAGCTTCACACTTGATAAAACTCTTCAAAGTAAATAAAGTATTTAGGTGAAGTATACATTATAGCGACATGCTTGATTAAACTAAAGTAAGTCAAGTATTTAGATGAAGTATACATTATAGCGACACACATGATTAAACTATTCAAAATCAAGTATTTATGTGAATTATATAATATAGCTACCCGCTTGAAGAGCATATTTTTAGGTGAAATATACATTGTTTCTTTACATTTGATAAACCTCTCTAAGATCACGTTGTAAGGTGAAGTTTACATTATAGTTACACACTTGATACAACTATTCAACGACATGTTTTCAGGTGAAGCATACAAATATAGCTAAACACTTGATAAACCTATTTATTGCCACAATTGTAGTTAAAGTATACACTGTAACTGCACACATGTTAGCTTATTTAATGTCAAGTTTTTAAGTGTAGTAAACATTTTAGCTACAAATTTGATAACAATCTTAAAGGTCAAGGTTTTTGGTGATGTATACAAAGACAACTGCTTTGACCTTTGCTTGATATCGCTGTTTTTTGTTGCGACCTTGCATTAAATCTTCAACCAATACAATATTGTTTCCGTTTGCATCCAAATCATCAGTAGTAAACGCATTCATTGATCATCGTAGATAATAAATCGATGGTTATGTTTACCATCACTGCCAAACATTATTTGAGAAAATTTAAAATATCATAATATTCCTGGTCATAAGAAGATGGTGCAATCACAGAAAACTGATTCCACTATATCCATCGTAAAATCAGATTCAGCAGCAGTTGTGTTGTTTCCTAATTCAGTGTGACCAATAATCACTTCAGGAACAGTGTTTAGAAATATATCACCATTCTTGGATAGTTTGGGCGTTGCATGCTCAGGTAGCGGTGAACTATTTAACTGCTTAAGTCATTGTTGTTCCTAAAGGTATTTGCTAATTTCCCTTTTCATGATACCATTGAGTACCTGTATTTGTATAATACATACATGTCTTCATATTTTGGGCGGCATCGAGAAAACCAAGTATTGCAAACATTACTCGTGTTCTAAGACGAAATGAACGCATGGCTATTACCAGAACTTGTGTTTGATTTGAAGCGACGAAGTTGACCTTAAGAAAAGTCGGAAGCGACACCATGGCTGCATTAATGAAATTATCGATCATACTTTGGAGTAAATATCTCGGTACAACAAAACAACACATTCCAATATTCATTGTCTTTGGACACAGTACATGTCCTAATATAGAACTTAATTTTATAAAACAATTATACATTATACAAGAATTCTTATAGTCCAAGTTGTAACTTTTGAATTAGTTCTTTGAACATTTTGTACTCAGCGAACTGTAAGCTGTGATGTTTGGATGCAATGTTTATTGTTTGTTACTGGATGATTTAACCATGCAGCGAGAATAAATAAGCTGCGAGTACCAGTATACAGTCTAAAGAACGTGTCAATCCTATTAATTAACCAGCCAACCAACCAACTTAAATGCAACCAATCATTCAGATGTTGTATTTCAACCATGAGCTATAAGCTGCGTCATATTTGTGAAGAAAATGAAAGTTGAAATTTATAGAGAACTATGTAGAATGTGTTTTCCTGAGCGAGTTGTAAAAAGGTACAAGAGGAACTTAATTGTTAAACTCTTGTTAAAATAAAACCAGCCAGCCAATATTACTTGTAAAAATACAAGATACCCATCAGCTTTTTATTTAAATTTGTAACATACGTCGATGGAACTAAGTTTCCCATTTCAGTCAGTTTGCAATTTGGAGCTCATTTCACCGTGCAACAAAATTAAAAATATATGAGAGTAATTGTATTTAAAAAAATGGTAAAATCAGTAGGGAAAATATGACGCACAATACATCATTTAATATTCCAAAGAATACATAGAATGTGCCATCAGGTGACATCGATCCGTTTTTGAAATAGCATATATAATTCTTATAGAAGACAAGAGGTTTAAAATTGTTTTCAGCTATGAGCAAATAACCTACTTTCTTCAAAATTGTTCAACATAACTTTAAATTTGTATTTCATACTGCAGTACAACTTTAACCTTTATAACTCAAACGCTTATTCTTGTAAAGCTTAAAATTATTTAGTAAATTATGCTAACAACCAATCTTGTCTAGAACTATGAGAAACAAAAGAGATTGTTCGTGGATGATTTTACTTTTGTTAATGGAATATACGTTGTCAGAAGATTCATGCCAAGTAGCCCCATTACTTGGACAACTCAGTTTTGGAAGTTTTCTTCCACGCTCAGTTTTTACCACAAAATACCAAATAAGTATTTATCAATGTGCCACTGAGTGTCAGCTTAGAATACAGAGGTGCAAATCTTTCAACTACAGAAGGACTGCCCTTTCATGTCAGTTGTGCGAGGAAGATTCCGGGCCGGGAGGAATAAATCTACAGGCCAAAGCTGGCACGGATCACAGCAATATAGACACCTGGAAAAACGTAAGTACAACATAACATTTTTGCAATATCGTTTTAATAAACCTTTGTAGTATTATTATGAGTGTTGTATCAACATTGCAAGAAAAATGCTATCATATACGAATGAGCCGATTTTGCATACATGATGCAATTTGAATCCAATTAGCACCTTCATGCAGGATTATATCAGTAGCATTCACGTAAATTGACTTATTTACAGATTTAAATTAGTTTGTTTGCAAAGAGTAATGAATATGAGGAATTTCACCAATTTACTGAAGCAAGTACTTCAAGCATATCGCAAAATCGCAAATTTTCAGATGCTCTGGCTAAAAAGGCTCCCACAAAACATTTTACTTTTTTTAACATTTAAATGTGGTCTATAATTATTACACGTATCTTTCATAATATTGCTGAATAAATTAAAAGCAGAAATTAAAACTAGAAAAAATGACGTGTAATGTCATATAGTAATAATAATAATAATAATAATAATAATAATAATAATAATAATAATACTAATCATAAAATAACAGAAATAAAAATGAGAGAAGATGACATGGAACATATAATAATAATAATAATAATAATAATAATAATAATGAGGACTTTGGATAGCGCCTAATCTTTAGAAGCTCTAAACGCAGTATAACTTCTATAATAATATGACTACAAAATACATAAAACATAAACAAATAAAATGAAATTGGAAAACATAACGAAGAAAATATTAAAAGTTGGAAACATTATTAGGTCTTTAAGTTTCTTTTGCAGTCGATACCGGTGAGATTTAAAAGCACTCTTGAAAGGGATCACTGTCTCGTTGTATCTACTTTCAATTAACAATTCGTTCCACGTTCCTGGGTCATGGTATGCAAAAAAACGTTGTCCAAATTTCTTCGTTTTCATAGTGGGAATAATGAGTATACGATTGTGTGAAGATGAGCGTACGTATCTTGCTGGTGTGTACACATTGGTGAAGCCAGATAGGTATGCTGCACTGGAGTCCATCAGTGAAACGTTGTACAGAGAACGAATTTGGTGTTTGATCCTGGATCGAATGGATAGACAGTGTACGATATAACGATATTGAGACAAACCGGACATAATTGAGTTACGATAGTTCAGTCGTAAAAGTACAGATGAACACACAAGTGCTTTAAGTGGCATCAACTGAAATGCATTTGCGAATGGAGATGATGCGTTTCAGCTCAAGATATGCATTATTGCATATGTTCGTGACATGTTGGTGCAATGTGAGAGTACTGTCTAAAGTAACACCAAGGTTAAGGACTTACTGTGTAAATTTAATGTTGGTGTCGTTGATATTTATTGTCTAAGGTAAAAGATGTTAGTGGGATAGGCTTTGTGTTGTAATCAGAACGGCATAGGTTTAGCATCATTCATCTGCAGCTTGTTACATGTCATTTCAAATAAATTATTCACCTGTCTATTAGAAATTAGAAAATGGGAGGTAGTTCTTAAAATTGTTATGGGCGAGTGTTGGTTTCTTTAACAGAGGCTTTACTATGTTTAAAAATGATGGGAATTCCCGGATGAAAGAGCGGTAATACTAACATCAGTTAATGAAGACAATATTGGGTCTACACATTCAAGTAGCAGTGATGTTGGAAATGAATCAAGATTATTCGACTTTGGTGCACTCTTCGTCACGATTGTCCCTACTATATCCATAGCGACAGGTTCAAATGATCCTAATGATTGTTGGTGAATTTCTGTATCGTATCTGTATGGAGATAACGAGTCAATGGAAATTGTGTTGTCAAGTCTATCTCTAATGGTTTTTACTTTGTAACGGAAGACATTTACAAACAGGTGCGGAAGGTTTACTGGAGAGAAGGTCGTTTGAAGTGGGGTAGATTTCTTCCATGACATTAGTGTGTTATTTATCTCGAATAGTTCTTTGCAGGTGAAACTTTCCGTGATCTTAGTACTGTAGTGGGAAAATTTTGCTAAATGTTCTATGTTTTTGACATTCTTCTTAGCGGCGTCATAGTTTTGTTTATCAAAAGTGAATCTGGTGGAAAGTCAAAGCCTCTGTGCTTTGCGGAGGTTTCTCTTATTAGCAAATAAAGGTGGAGGCTTATGGATTGATACGTCCAAATAGACAATAATGCAGAGATGATCTGATGCAAGTTCGTGGGATAGAAAGGTAGATCTCAGTATATTATCATCAGGTCTATGAAAAATCCAGCCTAAAATGTGAGCCTGTTTATCGGATGGTTGGTTAACTGACTTTATGGTTGAAAACATGAATGGAATCGTGGATGTTTGACGTGTATGAGCTTCCAGGAGAGTCCAATTGAAAGTTGAAATCTTCGGGAATAATTATGTTGACACCTATCGAATTTCCATACTCCAGGAGATTCGGAAACTGCTCCACAGCAAGAGATTTAGTCAGCTTCTTTTTGCTACGAGGAGGAGGACGGTAGAGGCAAAATAAATGGACTGACCTTTGTCTCAGTGTTAGTGTTGCAGCTATGGCAGCTGGTAAAATGGGCTCCTTCATGTGATAAGGTGAACTGTGAGAATTCTTTACTGTACAATTTCCTTTCACATTTCAATATAAAGAGTGCTTAGAATGTGGACTGATTGACGCTCTCGTTAAATGTTATATTTTATATGGAACAATTTTACAACGAACATGTAGTAGATACATACCATTCTATGCCATGAGTTCCTGCCATGCCTATATAAGCTGAAATCGTCTTACATCCTTGTCAACAGTGTTAAAACTTTGTTTGAATTTTGTAAATCGCATTTTTATAGGTCAAGAGTTTCTACTATATTGCCAATTTTACAAACCTTCCTCAATTCTGAACCATGTTTTATCACTGATGAAATCATGAATTATCCTTATACTTGATACTTGTGTAACAGAATTGTTACCGAGTGGATGGTGGATTAAATGAACAACACAAACACAAGTGTGAAAGATAATGTAAATTTATGAAATAAATTATTAATGAAAAATAATAATATATCAACACAATAACTCAATCGTTTAACCCACAATTACACTCACAACCATTCACAATACATGAACAAATTAAATAATAATACAAAATAAATCACAGATATAAAGGAATCTCTTGGACTATACACAGATCCAAAGAACCTTTACGAAAGTTTTATTAACGCACGTATAAATCACGATAATACACACAAACAACAAACTATACTATCGCACGTATGGATTGCGACAACTAGCACGAACATATACTTGTATTCAATCAAGTTGCTAGCTTTTATTGATATTCATGCAATCCCTACAAATACTAATGTAATTTGACATAAGCATGTAAATACAACAATGTATTAAATTGTACTACAATTTCAATACACATATGTGTCTCGACTCTGTATAACCGTACGATTCACCCACAGTTGAATCGCCGCCCAGTTTCCCCGAAGACCTAGGGTTGACTCAATACCTTTATTGGTCACTTGTCCTTCACGGATCCACCACAGTTATACGTACAGACAGCATACAACATCTACTAGAACCAACGGTTCCTCAATACCCTAGATGTCGACCCGGACGTTTACAACTTGAGACAGCTCCGACACTCGGACTTCTAGCTTTCCGGATATTTACATGTCACGACAGATGTAGACGAACAGACAGTTCGACAGACAGACAGTCAGATACTTCAATTCCGTTTGCACAATTAAACGGCACAATCAATCACATTCAGCTATTATATAGAGATGTTCCGCAACAAATCATAGATGTTCCACAACAAATCAGACGATATCAAAGACGTTATCAAAGATGTTCTCAGAGATGCTATCAGCCGACGTTATCAGCTACGTTATCAGATGCATTAACAGCTACGGTATCAGAGATGCTATCAACCGACGTTATCAGCTACGTTATCAGATGCATTAACAGCTACGGTATCAGCTACAATAAACAAAACCAGACTAATAATAGTTGTCTCAAAAAATAATCTAAACCGTAGATTACGCTATTGCATTTAAAGCATAATAGTCACTAGTAATTCCAAATATTCCACGTTTAAAAATCTGCATTGCAATAAAGGCATCATTATACGAAATGATAAACTGAATAAAATTCACAATAAAACGAAATGTAAATTTAACACTCACCCCTTTGGCTGGAGATTGAAAGACGAGCTTATCTATCCTGTGACTAGATACTTTAGGTCCCGTAAAAATTTATCATAAATATTCTGCCTTATATACTCTAAAATAGGAGAGCAGAAATCACGGCAAGATTACCGTGCACCCCGTGAAACTAATGTTCCGGATTTCATGTAAATAAACATTAGGCACATGCAAATCGATACACGCCGCTTACCTTGGAGAAAACAACTTATTCACCCCAGGTAATGCATGTACGACGAAACAAAGAAAATTGTGAAATTCGCTTGCAATTAAGAAAAAAAAATAATTTAATTTTCGCCTAATTCTGTGACAACTTGATCTAGTCCTGTATCAAATATACAAGGGTTTATAGCAGTGTGTGTTTCTTTCATCCTTTATGCTACCTTTACGTATTATCAAATGTTTCTCATCTGAATCATAAAGTATATAATGTGATATAAAAATTAAATAAAAACACAGTTTGATAAGAAATACTCGTGATTCATATTTAGACATTAAAATTTAATAACAAAAACTACATCGTGATGATTTGCTATGAAAGCATAAATAATACTGGTTGTAATAAGGAAACACGTGGTGATATACGAAAACACGAGGTGATACACGAAAACACGAGGTGCTATACGAAAACACGAGGTGCTGTACAAAAACACGATGGAAATTGATGAAAACAGCGCAAAGTTTTAATCACAGTTTTTTAATAACAACTTAGAAAAATATTTATATGTACATCATACATTCAAATGAGTATATCAATGTTAAGGTTTGGCCTAATATAACCAAATTTGAGGCTATTGATTACCAAAATTATACTGCGCGTTTGTAATTGCTTTAATCTTATCACTACTGTGCTAGCTAGACTCACTACGTCTAATAGTATTTTGTCTTAATAATTTGTAATAACACCTTATGATCACGAATATCGTCATAAATGATGCAAAAACCGATACATGATGTCAGCGACATCTATATGTTGAGCAACTCTAGTACATAATTGAAAAAGAACATCATTCTAATGATTTGTGGTTTCACAAATTATGAGATTTAGCTGTTGATGTTGCAGCTGCTTTTCTTCCTTTTATGTTAGTAAAACTCCTTCTAAGTTTCTTTCCAAACGCTTGTTCCATTATCACCTTATCGGTGAAGTTATTATACATGACAATTCTGCAAACAATAATGAGTTCATGCAATTAAAAATCTTAGCAGTGGGATAATGAATCATGATAGGTTCAACACTTTTTTCTTACAAGTTGATAATGAACGGTAAAAGGTCAGATTTAAATACTTCTCGAAATATCACTAACAATGTAAAAGTGATCAAACGAAAAACATGTTATGTAACAGGCGCGTGTCAGCTTTCAAGCATATTGTCATAAGTAATTATGTTACAGCTTCGTTATATCATGCATTCATTTGATATGGACGTGTGTTTTTGTTTCAATTATACTACACCCACTTTGGATTAAAGCAGAAATTGCACACATTGACCAGGTATTTTATGATGTAGCCTGATTTGGAAGGAAAGAACATTACTTGCAGTGAAATATTGGTAAAATACAATAATAATTCGGAAAGCTACACATTGACCGTTTCATATTAAATTATGTGGATCATTCTATTGCACACATTCGTAAAATTACTAGCTTATAGTGATTACTATTAACAATAAACAATTCAGTTTTGGCAATGTAATTACTTTGAAATTCTCAGATATTTAATGTAATTACTTTGAAATTCTCAGATATTTAATGTAATTACTTTGAAATTCTCAGATATTGAATGTTATTACTTTGAAATTCTCATATATTTAATGTAATGACTTTGAAATTCTCAGATATGTAACTGATACTTTTATAGACATAGCATCGCATATGTAGACAGAAACTCTGCTTTTAATTCCTAGAACTACAATACCCATACAATATGCATATTTTTTAATGCATGAACACGTGCAATTGAGTCAATCTTTCCTTTTATACAGATGCCTATCAGACACTGCAGTGAACGTAATTGTTCATGGACAGAAAGATGTGATCCATCCAATGTCGATCCTCAACGCTCTTGCGTAAAGACAGGTAAGAGATTTATATTTTGTATTTTCAAGTAACTAACAAATATTTAATGTTAGCATGATGCAAAACATTTACATATTACACCGTCTTTTCTATTGCTCAATCAGATTCACAGTTCTCTCATCTGAATAACACATCTATAGTACAAATTATTGTCATGTCTATAACACATGGTTATTACACATTCTTGTCATATTCAACAAATCATCATCATCATCATCATCATCATCATCATCATCATCATCAAATGCATCAGTCTCTTGACCTAGTGTGATCGTCAAGGCACTGTGGTGCTGAACATCTAGCCAGTTCTCTCCATTTGTCTCGATCGTGTGCCAATGCCTCTGTCTCTGCAAAACATTTCCTGGTCCATTCAATGATATTTTGAGTTCACTTTCTTCTCTGTATACCTCTGTTTCTGCCACCCTGGACGCTGCAATACATTACAGTGGTGGATAGACTGTTGTCTCTAGTGACACGACCATACCATTTCAGCTTCCTCATTTTGACGGTGGTGATGGCGTCTGCTTATTGGCGTACTTTGCACCTAATGGTCTTTTGCTCTTTTTCATTAGTCCATGTAAGAGATGCCAAGGATGGATCTGTAGCATCTCATTTCACGGGTCTTTATTATACGTTGTTATTCTGATGTCAGGTACCAGTCCTCACATGAATTATAATAAGACGGAGATGACTAGTGCTCTCAATATTCTGATTTTAGTTTTCAGACAGATATTCTTGTCTCTACAGAATGATTTTAGCTTTGGCATAAGTACCGTTGTTTATGCTGCACGTGACAAAGTTTCTGATCTTGATCCCTCTTAGGTGATTATGGAAGTCTGATATTTAAATTTGCTCACTGTTTCTAGTTCCTATCCTCTGAATTTAACCTTGCATGAGATTTTTCGCCACTAGTTGTCATCAGCTTGGTCTTTTCAGCGCTTACCTCCATGACAAATCTGGAGGATGTTCATCTTATTCTTCAGTAAGGTGGTGTGCTCGTCTTCACTGCCTGTCAATGTCGTCTGCAAAGCAGAGGTTCGTGATGTTATGCCTTCCAATGCTGACTGTCCCACACTGGTTTTCCAAAGCTTCACTCATGATGCGCTCTTAGTAGATGTTGAAAAGCATGGGTGACAGGACACAGTTTGACGTACTCCGACTGTTGTCTGCAACCATTACCTATGGATATTAAACATTCTTGTCATATGCAAACCCATTTATATTACACATTTGTGTCATATGCATACAATTTGTTCATTAAACATTCTTGACATATATATATATATATATATATATATATATATATATATATATATATATATATATATATACCATATATTCTTGTCATGGTACATAGATAACATATATATTATACATTTTTACCGCTTTTTCTCAGTATTTCATAAGTGTGCTAAATGAACTTCCAATTTAAAGTAGTTGAATCGTGCAAGGCTGGTACCATTTTAGTCTCTAGTTTGTAAATTTCAATACCTATTTATATCAATCATTAATATTGTTTTTCTGCATGTAATTATATCTTGGACCACTTATACAATAGAGATGAAAAGTCACAAAACTAAAGCTCTAATGGTTTATAATAAAATACATGATAGATGTATTGGTTTAGGACTCACAATATGCATACAATTAACAAAGTAGTATAGTATTATGATTTTGGATTCACATAATATATTGTCATAAGAGAGGTACTAAAACAATTAGGAGGCTCAATATGCATACCACTTACAAGGATATTTTAACAGACATAGGATTGGCGATATCCATACTAATAACGATGGATATTATAGTGGTCTTGGAATTGCAACAATATCTACTAACCGATGAATTAGGTTTAAGATTCTGAATGTACATGCAAGCAATTTGTTTCAAAGGATTTAGTTTAAAGTTTTAACTGAATTCTTGCTAGAAATTAATGCAATTAACGATTCCGTCTTTTTATACAGAATGGAGATTAAAAAATACCAGTTCTATCTTTGTTGAGAAAATAAAAGGGATAAGTGCAAAATGTTTTGTTGCTAACACCCCCACAAGAGTGCTCTAATTATACATGGCAGACCTTACATACATGAGGTTTGTATTTTTTTCAAATTCTAGAATGTCCGTTTGCGGTACTAAAACCAGGAGTAACTATTCACCCGTCCAATGAAACAGCGGTGGGCACGAAAGCACGGTATAGGTGTTTGTCAGAGGACATGGAGCGAGGCAGATATTTAACCGCTTGTCCTGCGAGCACGGCTGAATGGAGTCCAACAGATTTCAAGTGTGGTAATTTCTCTCTCTCTCTCTCTCTCTCTCTCTCTCTCTCTCTCTCTCTCTCTCTCTCTCTCTCTCTCTCGTTTTAGAACCATCTCTTGTTTATAGCTCAAAGCTGTCTTTCTACCGAAAAAAGGACCCGATTATGCTTTGTTAGCATATAGACATCAATCAGAAGTTATAAATGTAATACAAGTAATACTCCTAATGCCTTCTGTTCGTATGTGTGCCTAGCTCAAATGTTTTAAATTGTTGCATTGTTTACGGAGGTTGATTAGTCCTTGCATATCAATGTTCTTGATACTGATCAATGTATGGCCATGTAAATTCATTCCCAGAGCTTTCCTAAAAACGGCTGTGTTCATGATTAAATTAGTTGTATGCTTGTACTTTGTAAACACGATTATATATATGGTTATGAAAGGTTATAATTACCAGTAGTTGCTAGATAGTTGTATATATGGTTATTGAAGTTGATGAGTGCTTGTAGTTCCTTGACACAGATGTAATTAAAGGAGATATATATCTATCTATCTATCTATCTATCTATCTATCTATCTATCTATCTATCTATCTATCTATCTATCTATCTATATATATATATATATGAAAAATATAAAAATGTGTACATATTAATCATTTTCAAGACATTGTGGCATGTATATATATATATATATATATATATATATATATATATATATATATATATGTAAGTTAACGTGTTCATGAAACACTGTTGCATTTATGGTAATCGACGTTAATGCAAGCGTTGTCCTTTATCACTAGTGTAAAGTCCAATACATTTCTTGCTCAAGTGGCTACGCCAGGTTTGGCATAATGTACTTGCGGAGCAGGCGAGACATTCCATTCCACATTGTGGTTTATTTCTTAGTAGAAACCTCCAAGCTGTTATTATTTATTATCATCAAAGAAGAGAACAGTAATTTTATATTGAGTTATGGCTGAAAACAAAAACAACCCTCGCTTTAGCAATTTCGCTAGAGTAATTTGCAATAATGCTCTAAACTGCCAACATTATTCGTGTTGCTATTTTGACTGAATTGTGTATAACCAAAGCAGTGTACAATTCAACTGTGGAATTGGCTTCCCAGGTCAAATCAAATAATTACATAGTAGTTCGATAATTCCAAATCAATCAGTTGAGCATAGACTTTTCAAGCAGGCTGAAAGCTTCGAAAATGTCAGAAATATGGAACCAATCGCGATCACCTTGTAGAAACCTAAATTGTGAATGCAATGTCGCAACTCATATTCGTGATCATTCATGTGGCATGGTGTAGCATGTTACAATACCCTTTGATCATCAACTGTTACGTTTTTAACAGCGTTCCTTCTTTTGTATGAATGTTGACGTGCGTACCAACAAAGTATTCAGACTCAATTATAAATGAAACTAACCGCATGACCTCGTGTCTATTACGTTGCTGACATTGTTCTGTAATGGGCTAATTTGCATGCATGGGCAATCACAGGATGTTGTCACACAAAATCGTCACGCATTGTGGGTATTTGCTTCAATTAGCGACAACAAATAAATTAAATATGTCATTACTGTCCAAACTAATTTTCTTGCATGAATAATCTGAGACACTTGTCACTCATTATATGTATTTGTTTTCAGCAGCTATAACAGCAAATAAATAAAATATCTAATATTTTCCATGTCTATTACTAGGTTTTACAAGATTGTAGCGTAAGATGATAAGAAATATCAATACATTTCATGGAGAGTTCTGGTGTAAACAACTTGAAAGAGAACAATCGTCTCCCATTTAAGTATACTTTTAGCATTCAGCTGCAGGAGATCCGATTTACATTCTTTCCAAAATAATCAGTAAACTTTCTTTCTATTCGACTTACGTGCTCGCTCATTGTTTGATATCCTGACGAGGAAAGACGTACAACAATCGTTTTTGGTTTCGACACTTTTGTAAACATCCTGCGAATAAATAAAACAACTTTTCTGAGACGAATCTATCTATCTATCTATCTATCTATCTATCTATCTATCTATCTATCTATCTATCTATCTATCTATCTATCTATCTATCTATCTATCTATCTGTTTTTGCATGAATGTATGTATGTATGTATGTATGTATGTATGTATGTATGTATGTATGTATGTATGTATGTATGTATGTATGTATGTATGTATGTATGTATGTATGTATGTATGTATGTATGCATGCATGCATGCATGTATGTATGTATGTATGTGTCAAAATATAGGTACATCCTTTGACACAGATCAAGTTTTGTCTTGATGGAAATGGAGTTGAATCAATACTGTGATCAAGCTGTCTCTGGATCGATACTGAATATTCAGTTTAACATTTCCCTCGACTAATAGTGAGATAAACCTTTCATGCGATGAATACTGAGATCACGTATTCTAATGATGAATACTGATATATAGTTTTGTTTTGATGAATAAAAAAATGTCTATGTAATGCAAAAAGCTAGTAACTGTTTTATCCAATTAATACATTTAAAATATTGCATAGCGTGTAATTCTGGCCATTCCATAAGGTTATTCAGATGTCGCAGCCTATATTTTGTATGACGTGGGCTTTAACTCTCACGAGATGCAAAGAACTTCGGAAAGAACAGGACCAATGACAAAACGAATGCATTCGATTTCGTAGGCTGCGATATATGTTTACCATACGATCAAGTTATACCACATCACATGGCACATTATTGTATGAAATAATACACTGTTCATCATTATATTATCTGTAACGATACACTGTCCCTCTTATGGAATATAATGATTCACTCTCCATCAATATTATCCATAATCATACACTGTTCCCCCATTTTGTATGTAATGCTTAACTGTCCGTCAATATTATATGTAATGATACACTGTCTCCCTTATTGAATGTAATGATACACTGTTCATCATTATTATCTGTAATGATACACTGCCAATCATTAGTATCTGTAATGATACACTATCCCCCTTATTATCTGTTATGATAGACTGTCCTTCATTATTTTTTGTAATGAAACACTATCAATCATTATTATCTGTAATAATACACTGTCCACCCTTATTGTCCGTAATGATACCCTGTCCCCCCTTATTATCTGCTATGATGCACAATCCATCATTATTATCTCTAATGATACACTGTTCATCATTATTATCTCTAATGATTCACTATCCCCATTATTGTTTGAGATTAAAAACTTTTATTAAATTCTCAATGAATGTATTTTTAGCATTTCTGGAATTATTAGAACGTAGTTCACGCTTAGATTTAATGGACGAAACGGAGAAAGTAACGCTCCGTAAAGGAGACGTATCAACCGATACGAATGTACATACGATAAGAAAATACATAAAAAGCTACAATTACAATGTATATATTAAGCAATTTGTTTTGGTTTTGTGTTTTCATTTTCTCGTTGGTGTTTAAAACATGGTAATAATTGACGACAGAAGCGGATAAAACAATTGCCTTTGATAAATCCATGGTGTGGCCACTTCAGTGGCCTATTGCTTAGAGCGTACAACTCTGATGCGGTAGGGCGTGCGGTCGATTTCCTTGCGGAATTATACCAAGCACTTAAACAAATCGTACGAACTGCTGCCTTGCTTGGCGCTCAACATTAAGAAGGCTGATCGGCCAGGTTTCAAGATAGTGTGACAAGGGGGGGGGGACACCATGCCACTTGTCTGCGACATGGTGCTCCAGTGCTAGACATCACTAATAATTGCCACACTGCAGACATACTAGAGATACGACTGAATATTGTTTAAATCTACGTATCGAATCCAAATCACACACGCACACACACACACGCACGCACACACACACATCAAGTTAATGATATTTTAATGTTTTGAATTATTATACTTATTCCTTTTTTGCTCTCACTCGTGTATATTTTATTTTTATGAAGTTTAAGATAAGACATGTGTGTGCGGCATTCAATATTCAGATAATTAATAATTATGTCCTTTTCACACTTAACATCAGACAGCGTTGGTCAAAACGGCTCCTGTTGTAAACACTTCTTGTGTTTCATAATCATCATTACCACTAATGTCTCTTTTTCAGAATTTATTTACACGACCGCGACCCCAGAGACCAGAGACTTGTAATCCTTTGAATTATATTAGGAAAGGTTTCATTTTGAGTAAGAACTATGTCATGATAACAAGTATTGTTTTGCAATGAAGAAATGAAAGTGGACAAATTTATATTTCAATTAGTTCCTTATTGACATTGGAATAATTGTAAACCTTCATAGCAGTTTTCAAAAGCATGCAAAGTTTAATATTGCATGACATGTTGAAATAATCCTGATTGTAAGTCTACATTTATCTGCAGTAAAAATCCGTATCATTTATTTGCCAAAAAGCTTGAAACATTGTACAGTCTCCACATTGTTGACAAGTTGGACATGTCCTGTCATGTAGTCAATGTGAACTAAGCGAGAATCAATTTCGCCATAACACACATTAGTGATGTACTTAACGTGCTATGTACAATTGTTAGAACCGATTTAGGTCAGTAGGTTAGAACTCTGATAATTATTAATTGGAGAAAGGCTAACCCTTTCAGCCTGCACATTATGTTTATGTTGAGCCTCGTACATTCGTTTATTGTATGTAATAGTGTTCATGTTCTCTAATATTGGTTTGTACATATTAAGCTATATTGTCAGATTGTAGAATCGAATTGCCTTAGACCAAATGTAGAAAGTCACAGACCCAGCAGCACAACTATCAATAAATGACACGATCGTGCTGCTTGATCGTGTCAAGTAGTGTGTATTGTGCATTGAAGCAGCATCGTTTGATTCATTTCAGTCCAAATATCATTTCTATAAGTTTCATCTAAGGATTTCGTTGGGAATTTTGACAACGTTTCCCAACTTGATGAATATTTCAGCTCTAGGAACGTCTCATGACTTTTGGGAAGTACCTTTTTTACAGGGTCTGTACTAATCTGATTGCTGCTTTCAATTTTATTATATTTAAAAGAAAATAGTGAAAGTCAATACAGGTCTAAATCGGAAAAAGGGTCAAACGGAAGTCAAAGCTGTAAGGTGTTAGCGACACATAAGACAATGTCCACCCGAAGAATTAACGAAGCTGCAAGGTGTTAGCGACACATAAGACAATGTCCACCCGAAGAATTAACGACGATGTAAGGTGTTAACAACACATAATACAATATCCACTCGAAAAATTACGGCCAAGGTAGCCAGATAACACACTATTCGACAGAGACAATAATACCAATACTAGAGAAAATAGAGATCGAATAATGTATAGAAAGTAAGAGAACCTGAAGCTATAATTAAAGCACACTGATGTCAATTACAAAGTACTGGGTTAAAATATGATTTAATGCTTAAGTAGAAAAACAATAAAGGGTTTCGTACATTATGTAAATGTACAAATATAATCTATAACAGAAAATGTTGACCTACATTAACAACTGACTGAACAATGTATTGTTATTTAAAGGAAGACACCAGTTTAAACGCACCCAAAAAAATGTTTATATTTGCAAAACAAATCAAAATGTTTGAAAAATATAGATCGCAATTAGTTGGGCAATTAACACGGCTGGAGAGCGTTTGTGGAGACGATTTTGAAAGGATTAATGAAACTATTAGATAAAAGAAACTGTCCATGTAAGAAAAGTTGAAACAAATGTTCAAATGAAAAGAATGTAAAAAAGGACGATGTACGGACTGCTACTAGGTTGACTACACTACTACGGGTTTTAGACCCATTTTAAATTTAGTAATTTGAACGGTATTACTAAATTACTTATCAAGTTACCAAATGGATTCATTCGAACTATTTTATATGATTTATTGCGTGCGTGCTTCAACCGATGACATGTCTCTTGATGCGTTATGAATGGTTATACTGATTGGTAAAACGTCATTGTTTAATGATAAACGTTGCCCTTAAGCATATTCATATTATAAGCTTTTTGCCTGAATAAGTAAAAAAAATATTCGGTATTTTATCTTTCTAGCATGTTCTTAACATCCCTGTTATAAAACTAATTTTTCTGTCAATCTATATATCTTCAGGTCATCACCTTTTAAGATTTTGATAAAAGTGCTGTGTATATCCCATTTCATGTAGTTAGCAACGAACATCAGTTTTAATAATAAAAAACATCTTAAATACTGTTCATTTTCATTTTGTGTCAACGAAAATGAAATTAAAACATGCGGAAAAAATGTATCCTTAATCAAATGGTAGTAGAAAACCAACAGACTAATATCAGTAATTACAATGTTACAATATATCTAATTCGAAATAAGAAACGTTTTCATTCGAAACAAGAAATAATGCTTGTACAGCTAGTTTTTCCTAAGGAACTAGGTTGTACATTTCTAACATAAGACGTTTGAACAACAACATCAAGTGCTCCTATCAATATCTTATAATGTAATTTATTTGCACAGTCCTTTAAGACAAAGTAAACGTGTGATTCATATCAAATGTGTTTCTATCTGTAGTACGTTCGAAGTCTTGGATATGTTGATTATGGCATTGCATCAAACTAGTGTTGAATTAACAACTTATTTTCCATGTTTTTTGTTTTCCATATTTCAATCACATTCTTTGAGTATCAGCCTTTCGAGAGGAGTTACTACATTATAGACACGCGATACTAATGTGCTCTTTACCAAATGTTCACGTTATTTTTTCTATAACACATATCTTATCATCAAACCAATAACCCCAGTTTATAAAACTAAATATATATGTTAATAAATATCCACCAATCTTGAAAACTAAGAGACAATTCTCAAGCATACAGAATTGCAACAGGCGCCTATTAGTCGTGTGCATGGAAAATCGCTCTGAGTAAGGTAACCGACAGTACATATTCGGTCAAGAGTGTGTGCCATGCATGAATGGGTGGTTGTCAACATAGGAAACAATAAAATATTTCGAAATATAATTGATGAATATGGTTTTCCGTGTCAATCTAATTTTTTTCCAAATGTGAACAAAACGTGCTACACTTGTAAAACACAAAGGGGTAATGAATGAAAATGGAATACATGTTTAATTTTGAAAAACATTCCTACACTGGCTGGATTTTTAAAAAAGAAACATGAGATAGAACAACGTACTATGTTGTACCCAAAGTTTCATAATACTTAATAATACTCAATTTTAACCATTTGGAGACGTTTCGACTCTAAAGTATTCTCACTAGCGCCATTCTCCCGATTTTGCTGTAAATACTTTTTATTTACCAGAACAGTTGTAAGATTTGTCCCATATGTCTGTATTTGGAAGCCCATTATATTCAAAAATGTGTTTCCACGTTTTAACAGTATGTAAACCGCCCATGGCGAAGTCAGGGACGATATTTGAGGCCGCGGAAGTGGAGCTTGGACAGAACTACACGTACAGATGCCAGCATGGTCTAATTGGGAAAAGAGATCTAAACCCGACAATCATGTGTCAACTTGGTGGTGACTGGACGACAACAAATTTTACTTGTGGTAATTTAACGTTTCATCATATGACTACGATATTTTTTTTCTCTTTAACAGACACGTATTATATTACTTCCAAATACATTATTCCAGGTTTTTGGTGTTTTTGGATTTAATACCATTTCTCGTCTAGCGATACGTTATATATGGCAAATATTATTGCTTATAGAGGAAGCACACTGGTATGGCCGGTAACAGGAACCGACCCACGGGAAACTACCAGCTAGATTTTTCATTTATACGGACTTGAGATGAAATGGGCGTGATCTGTAAATCATAGCCTTTTAGACCACTCGACCACACATAACCATTATAATTCATCATCATAATTGAGGTAATAACGTAATGTGGCACATACTTTGTGCATGTTGACTTATTTAGGTATACTGTTATAACAACACGCAGACATATAATTCGAATGTGTATCTGTATTGATAATATATCCTTTATTTTCGCTACACAGTTTCAATTGTTAAATAGTTTGCGAATTGTTCAAAATACATTCGGGGCAAATTAGACTAACATTGGTCGGATACAAATAAAGAAAACCAAAACAGTTCAGATCGAGTCAGAATATATATAACTAAATGTAGATAATACATATTTAACACTAATTCTATAGCGTCTGATGGTTCAATGAAGAATATGAACAACAGGACGTTTTTGAAAATACACGCAAACCTCTAGTTTGCGTGAACAATTGGTAAATTGTAAAACGCAATTGTACCCTTTCAGAAATATGGAATTAATAAGGTTGGAACCATGAACATTCGATAATCCACTTACATAGCGTACAAATGATGTTATCAGTGAATTAGTCGTCATAAATCCATAATCTCTATTTTGGTGCTGATCACAAAGCTGCCTCATTGACACCACCGGAATTTCATATGCGTGACAAGCAGGTTATAATGCCACTAGTACGTCGATGTGACCATCGTTAATAGTTAAAATAAGAAACTGGTTGTTTGTCAAAAAAATTGGGAACATTTCAAATTCTTTTCCTATTATTCATATAAGAGATCAAAGAAATGAAATGCAAGAGTAATTGACAGCAATTATTTTTATTCCAAAGATGTATGCTACTGATGTATATAGTTTTGCTTTCCAACTGAATGAAAATTAAGTCCTTAGGTATTTAGTCATCGTAAAGGAATTAACAGAAAGCTATGCAACACGTGAAATGTATGTCTAAAAGTACCACTTTCTAGTGAATGAAGAAGTATTAATAAAGTTTTTATCTCACACCTTTGTACAGAGTAAGATATAAGATGTGAGAATATTTTATATACTGAAATATATTGAACCTTATTCATATGTGATTTATATCATAAGATTTATGCTAGACTGAGGTTTGCCAGTTTGCCACATCTGATTCATTTTCGGTGTTGGTCTGCCAATTCTGATTGGCTCAGTACTATCACGTGGTATAAAAGCGAAGGTTATATATTGGAGTGGAGGACAGTACTGGTCAAATAACTGCAGAGCGCGGTCAAATTCAAATTCAGAAGTAACATCTGTGAAATCCAAAACCGATTTAGGTAATGACTTATATAAATTGCTTATTAATAATAAAAATAGTATAGAACTGAGAAAGAAATAATATATTTTAATTTATTTGGACATTGTTGCGGTGAAATGATAGTAAGATAAACAATACTTTGAACATTAAACATTCGTGTTTTTAACAATATGCAGAGGCAAGCATTCTGGAAAATTAAGTAGGAAATGTTTAAGTAATTTAATTAATCTTCCAAATTGTCGTGCAGTTATCTCCCACCACAATGGTAACCTGGGTTAAACGAATGCAAAGCAAATCTTCAACTCTCATCAATTAGGGTCACTATATGATTTCAAGACATTTAATTTAGTCAACATTGAAGCAGACTATTATGGGCTGAGACATTTTATTGAAATGATGCCGGAAAAACACAACAGTATATAATTGTTACAATACAAGAATGAGAGCAACGAGTGTTTACTTACAAGAGAATGTTTTATTCCGATGAATATTATGTACTGGTGACAGCTTTCCAGTTTTCTTGGTTGTGTTACCCTTATTAAACATATTTGTTGACTTTACTGTTGAGTGGAACTTATTCAATGAACTCTCCCTAGCAGACAGGAAGTAGAGGTTGCTTACAATATTTGTAATCACTTACACTGAGAAGCGGTATAGAGAACGTACTCGAAATAGTCCTTTATTTCCCATAAAGCATACTTTCACATCAGTGGCTTTCATGCCAATTTGTTATAATTCGGTAATAAATATTCAAAAAATATTGAAACAGGCGTCTAGTAGTTCTGACCGTAGGAATTGGCTCTTAATATTTGATATTACCGATGGCTCATTTGTAGGCACATTTGTTTGCCGTGTTGATATAAAAATTGTATTTTGGACGTTTTAAGAATATTTCGGAAGTTACTTTGATTAAAATTAGTTTTCAAGTTAATCCATTTCGGCAAAAGTTTGAAAATAAATACGTAAATTGTAAATCACAAAAGATAAACAACAAAAATGGAATAAACCAGCTTAGGTAAAGGTTCTAGTTTTGGGATATAATCCTATCACTGTCTGCGTATCAAACAAGAAACAAAGCATAATACAATGTCCAATGTCATTAGCAACGTTTTATAGCACCTTATAATGCTCATGTTTCAAAATTTGGAGAAGTTCGTCTCCCAAGTATTTTCACACTAAATCCATTCTCCTTATTTCGTTGTAAATACCACTCTACCAGAACTGTTGTAACATTTTTTTTATATGTCTGTATTTTGAAGCCCATTATGTACTACATACATATATAGTATTTCCATGTTTGTGAACAGTATGTAAAACGCCTATGGCGAAGTCAGGAACGATAATTGAGGCCGCGGAAGTGGAGCTTGGACAGAACTACACGTACAGATGCCAGGATGGTCTAATTGGGAAAATAGATCTAAACCCGACAGTCATGTGTCAACCAGGTGGTGACTGGACGACAACAAATTTTACATGTGGTAATTTAATGTTTCATCACATGACTATTTATTCTGTTGAAGACACACGTATTATATTGCTTCCAACCACATTATTCAAGGCTTGTGTTGGTTTGGATATTAATAACATTTTCGTCACTCGATACGCTACACGTGGCACCCAGTGTTGCTGGTACAGGGATAAATAGAGTAAAGCAAAAAACATCTGCCCACCCACGGAAATCTATCGGTTAGATTTTTCATATATTAAGACATGAGATGAAATGGCGGTAACCTGTAATGGAAGGCATTTAAGACCACTCGGCCACCCAGAACTCTTATATTTTCGGCATACGATTGAGAACATAACGTGATAGGGAACATTTGGGCACATGGGCGTGTGAAATTATTTGAGTCTACTGTTAGTTAAAGGTATGCAGTTAAAGGCTAGGACAAAAGGCTTTATATTGCCTTTAGTTACATGTAGGGCTCCATACATTCTTTCCCACCACACAGGAATATAAAGAGAAGGTGCCTTAGTGTCTTTAACATGTCTTATATTATCTAACTTCATATGCCACTTGAAAGTAAAGGTTACCATTTCATCCTCAATAGCTAAATGAGAGGCTGATTGTTTGCCAGAAAAGTGAGAACATTTCAAAGTCTTTCTACGTCATTCCTATCACAGATCAAAAACACGTCAAGCAACAGCAATTGACAGCAATTATTATTATCTGAAAGATTCATGACACCGGTGTATCGAATTTTACTTGCCACCTGAATGTAACTGTCTTTAAGTGCTTAGTCATCTAAAAAACAATTAACATAAATCTCTGCAACACGTGAAATGTATGTCTAAAAGGTACTACTTTGTAATTATAGAAGAAGTTAAATTTTGGTTTCACATTAGTCTGGTCCTGAGTAATACATTATTGTTTGCGTTTTAAGTATATATTTGAATCACTTATCTAGAGAAGACGTGTGGGGGACGTATTCGAAATATTTCCTTATTGGAGTCTTCTCCAATCGTTCTGATATTTCCTAAAATGAAAACGTTTGAATCACTGTATTATTCATTCAAGAAAATCTTAATTTAATAATGAATATTCAAACAATTTGGAAAACTAATAAAAAACAGCTATAAAATGACGACAGTCGTTTTTTAGCCTTTATTAGTAGGTCATATCAACTTTGTTCAGGTGGGTACATATACCATGAACGAATGTTTGTTATAGTCAAGAGAGGTTTGTAGCAATTCTTTGGGCACAAATTTTGATTATTATCTATATATCTAGGTCCATATTTTGCTATAATTATAAAATATGTATTTACTTGTAAAGCACAACAAGTAATCACTGATGTCAGACTAATTTAGATTAGGTAACGTCTTATTCAATCGTAAATTCATATATGAGGCTGTATACAAATAAAACATTCTATATAATTCAGTACTCCATATCCATCATGATATTCTATTGTATGTTATGGAGCTCATTTTTCAATTATTCAGTGTAGTTTCGCCTCCTCTGCATTTCTTTACAACAACCATACTCCCATTTTGGTGTCAAATTCTGCTCTGTGAGAAGAGTTATATATTCTTCCGACTTGCATAATTTAACCCCTTTAGTTTATCGCATACATTGCAGACATTCAATGAATTTTTATAGAAAGTAAGCGTTACCTGTGTATTTTATGTTTAAACAGTGTGTACAATTCCTGCGAAATCAGGGGCAATAAATTCGACGGCAGAAGTGGAGATTGGACAAAACTATACTTACAGATGTGACATTAATTTCTTCAAGAAAGGAGATGAGAACCCAACAATCACATGTCTACATGACGGTAACTGGACATCAACAAATTTTATTTGCGGTAATTGAATATATATCACATGCCTCCAACTTTATTTGGTTTAGTGACGTCATAGCATGCTACACAGGCAACGGGACGATGTCCTAGATACTCCTCGAATTGTTGTCAGCGTATATTCACCGGCACTTGTTATTTTGTTTCTAAAACTTCAAATGAACGCGCACTTTTATAACAATATATAAGTATTGCCCTATACTTCATTCATAACATCATCCTACATTATATAATATTGCATTAAATTGAATGACAAATAGATCGCCCGTCCTTGCACTCATCCTGATTTTAAATTAAATTAAATTACATTTTTGGTTTCTGCTGTATACCTGACTTAATTTTCTTCGGGACAATAATGTAACCTAGTGCAAACAAGTGTAGCTAAGACAAATAATTTCAAACTCTTGATTTCTAAAGAGAATTTATTAACATTACAAAGAAAAGTACGTTTTGTCCTTTTGTGGGTTGAAGTGTTGGTCTTTGTTTGTAAACAGAGACACAAACAAGCCGAGCTATTCATAGCATAATTAATATACTTTACATACAATCAATATTTATTCAAAATCGTTTTGATCAAGTTCAAACGTCTGTTAATCGGAGCTGTTCAACAGAACAGAACATATTCTAATATATTAGTTCCATACATTTGACCCCTTTAAATCGTATGTTGTGATGACTCTTGCTTAAGTTAATATATCAAATGTCTTCATTATAATTTGAATCATAATTTGAAGAAGGTCCGTTTAACACGTCAGCTTTGGATATAAATAGTTCTTGCACGTTGTCCAGCTCTTCTGTTTCGAAGGTAAGCAGTACTTGTTTCTATTCCTTCATCAAATAATGTCGAAAGTGATGTCGGTTTTGTAAAAGGCCGGAACATGTGATATATGTAACAATGATCGGAAAACGTTTTGTCCCAGGTGAACTTCATTTTGAATTGACATGGAGATCACGTTTGCTTTAACTTTTGATAAAACTTTTGCTTACATTAGATTTGCAAAATCTTTCCTTAATAACCCTAAAATTTCATATATTGCATCCTTGAAAAATAAACTGAAAACATAACCAGCATTTCACACGTTTATTGTTGAACACTTTGATAACTGTATATGTTAAATCACTGACATATCATACGGGTTACCACATCCAGTTTTATGTATTGAAACTGGTATTGAAATCGAAACTCTATACATCCAATGCTAGCTAATTCTTTACTTTCCTGGCAACATGAGATGATTTTGCACAACGGTATTTTATATTATCAGATGTGAAAGGCCTTTAGGTTATGTTCGTGATACAAAGGTCAAAATAATCTTTAAACTGCTTGTTTAAAGCGCTTCGAGACCATTTTCTATAGACGATGTTAGGTTTTTGAGTTTTTACTCCTTGTTATTTGTTTTGCGATTTTCCCAAAATAAGACAATTCGATTTATATTGTAAAGAAATAGGTGTTAAAATTGTCTTGCAGCTAATAAATTCTTTGGGAACTTGAAATTTGCCATTGGTCAGAATCAGTGTCATTACTTTCTTTGTAATATGAAAGCTACGCAAGTTCAGGACTTGTTCTTTTACATGTATGTATGTATGTATGTATGTATGTATGTATGTATGTATGTATGTATGTATGTATGTATGTATGTATGTATGTATGTATGTATGTATGTATGTATGTATGTATGTATCATGGAAAATGAGGGAGTCTCAGGTTGCTTGAACAGTCTTTATTAATATGAAAACATTAAATAAGTAAACAATGAATTTACTGTCTTTGTATCTGACATGTCCACTGATATAAATTAACGGAATTGATTTATATAATAGGTTACTGTAAACTTGCACAAGATAGTCCTGAATATAATACTATAGAAACCTACAAGTCCAATTCAGAAATCGAATACTAAACTACGCGTTGGCACATTTATAAAAGTCACTTTCTTAGACAAAATCGTTGAATCTGGCTGGTTTTCGGACGACTCTCCCACTTAACGTCCGCACTGGAGTGTTTTGGCTATTGGGGGTTGGCTGGACTGGGTCACACTGGGTGGTACATTCATCCGATGGTGGTACGGGCTCCATGTTATTTAGAGACTTTGTGCTGGAATCCAAATGACTCCTGACAGGACACTGTGGGGACTCTGTTACAATGTCTGTAGACGTATTTGTCTCAACTGGAAGTAGATTCTCAGGGCTTTTTATAAGCATAACATGGATTCGATTGCGCATGTATATCCCTTAGGGAGTTTTTACCAAGTAGCTTCTTTGATCTTTGTCGGATTGAATAAATATGCCTGGTGTTAACCACTTATTATCATTTCCATGCCATTTGATTCTGACGCTGTCTCCCTCATTAATATCTGGCAAATTGCGTGTAGTGTAGCGCCTGTTGTAAAATAATTCATATCTTTGTTTTGTCTTACGGTCTCTCTGCCTGATGATTTTGAGATTTGGCCACTTGGGGTTTAACTTCTTTTCAATAATGGGCAAGGTGGTCCTCATTTGGCGTCCCATCATCAATTGGGCTGGGCTGGCACCTGTAGCAGCCGTCGGTGTGGCTCTATAAGCCATAAAGGCAAGGAATACATCATCTTGCATAAGTATAGATTTTGCTATTTTGACACCACTTTCTGCCTCACCATTCGCTTGTGGGTAGTGAAGACTGGTAAATACTTGTTTGAAGTTGTATTTCTCCGCACATTCCTTGAATTATGATGAAGTGAACTGGGTCCCATTATCTGAAACTACAATTTCTGGGATTCCCCATCGTGCAAATGTGCTCTTTAGCTTTCCAATTACTTGCTGGGAGGTTATTTTTGTTAGATGCATAATTTCCAGATAGCGTGAAAAGTAGTCAATAGCTACCAGGTATCTTTCTTGTTTGACTTCACAAATATCAATTGCAATTTTCTGCCATGGTCGGTCTGGTAGAGAGGTTGTCTTCAGTGGTTCCCTCTTCTGTGCTGGCTTTCTAATCTGACAAAATTCACATGTCACCATTTTGTCGTGGATTTGTCTCGCGATTCCTGGCCATCATACACAACTTTGGGCTCTTTCACGACATTTGGCTAATCCCTGATGACCCTCGTGAATTTTATCCAGAATTCCGGGCCTCAAGACTGTAGGTATAATAACCCTGTCCCTGAAGAGAAATAGGTCGTTCTGAACTGAGAGTTCACTGCGTATCGTAAAGTATGGTTGCACATCTAGGGGACAACTATTTTTCTTATCCGGTCATCCATTTCTGGTGAAGGTCATTGCAGTCTGTAGATTGTGGTCACTCCTGTAACCTTCTTTTATTTGTTCTAATTTCGTATCGGAAATTGGCCTGCATGCCTCCATTGACTCTATAAAAACTTCCACTTCCTCTTCGTACGTGGCGTACTGGTCCAGGAGAGGGCTCCGAGAAAGGGTGTCTGGAACTACTAAAAGCTTCCCAGCAACATACTCTGCCTTTGCGTTGAAGCGTCTTAACCGCATCTACAGTCGTTGACACCTTAAAGGGGCTTTATCTAAATCATGTGTGTTGATCAATGGCACTAAAGGTTTGTGGTCTGTATGCAATCTGAACGAGTCCAGTCCAACTAAGCCCACACACATGCAAGGCACTCCTTCTCTATGTGCATTTTTAATCTCTGCAGGGGTGAGTGTTCTTGAACAAAAGGCAACTGGTCTGCGTTTTTCTCCATGTTGTTGGAATATTGCCCCACCAATTCCAGAACTGCTGGCATCAGCACTGACAACAGTTAACTTCTTAGGGTCATAAAACGCTAAGACTGGCGTGGATGTCAGCATCTCCTTGACTTTCGTGAAGGCATAATTCTGATCTGGGCCCCAATACCAGGCTGATTTCAGCAGGTCCAAAATTGGTCTCATTATTGTAGATAAGTCTGGGAGAAATCTACCAAGGTAGTCGATCATGCCATGGTGCGACGAAGCTCACTGATATTTAATGGAGCAGGAAGCTCATTCACTGGAGCAACCTTTGCTGGACTGGGGCGTATCCCATCCTGGCTAATCACGTGACCAAAGAATTCCAATTTATTCTTTCTAAATTCACATTTTTTTTGTTGAGCTTCAGTCCACTCCTGTTGAACTTTTCTATAACCAAATTTAGTCGTCTGTCATGCTCCTCTAAGGTTCTGCCATAAATGAGTATATCATCCATAATGGCCTCAGCCCCTTCATAGCCAGTCAGCAGCTCTGTCATTTTTCTATGAAAAATCTCTGGAGCCGACGTAATACCAAATGGAACTCGTTTAAAACAGAAGCGACCTAGCAGAGTAATAAAGGTGGTCAGTTTTGCACTTTCTGGATGTAAGGGTATTTGATAAAATCCGCTTTCTGCATCAAGTTTGGAGAAGACAGTGGAGGCTATCATCTCGGTGATATATCATCTAGAGTAGGGAGCATATATCTCTCCCGTTTGACAGCTTCATTGAGCTTCTTCAAGTCAACACAAATTCTGACTTTGCCATTTTTCTTAGGGACTGATACCATTGGCGCACACCATTCTGTGGGCTCTGTTACTTCTTCAATGATACCTTCCTGCTGCATATGGAGCAATTCTTTTTTCACCTTCGACAACAAAGGAAACGGAACACGCCTGGGTGCAGCTATACTGTATGGCCTGGCATCATTCTGGAGAGTGATCTTCACTGGCTCACACTTCAACAGGCCAAAGTGCCCAAAGGCTGTTTTGTTGATCTCTTCAACTATTTTCACAAGACCCATTGCGTGTGCAACTGCACGACCAAGGAGATTATTGGCACGTTGTCCCTTGATGACAAATACCCGAAACTGGTATGATACTTTCTTATATGTAGTATGTGCCATAAACTCGCCTTTTGAATCCAGAATCCCTCCAGGGCTACACAACTTGTATTCCGATTGTCTAAGCTTTGATCTTGTTGAAAGAGAGTTGTATGTTGCTTCAGACATAACTGTTGTATCTGCTCCCGTGTCTATTTTGAAGTGAACTGGGGCTCCACAAATGTTCAAAATCACACGCCATGCCTCCTTATCATCGTCACACATAGTTACACATAGTTACTGAGCCAAGGAAGAACGTTTCTTGGTATTCTGCATAATCTGTAGCTGGTGTTTCATTAAATGTGACCTCATTTACTTTCTTAGAGCGACAGACAATGGCAAAGTGGTCAAGTTTGTTACAACTTCTGCACCGTTTTCCTTTAGCGGGACATCTCTCGCCTCTACCATGCTGCCTGTTGCATTTGTGACAGGTTTGTTGTGCTGTTGTTTGACCAATCTGATTTAGTTTGCGCCACTGACGTTGTTCATTTTGGTTGGTCGACCATGGTTTAGTGCTTGATGCCTTGTTCTGTTTAGAGATTTCATCCAAATTTTTGTCCGTCTGACTTTGGTCGCGTAACTGACTTTTAACCAGTTCTGACTGTCTCGCTATTTGTATGGCCTTCACTAAGGTGAGGTCAGCCTCCATTTGTAGTTTTTCCGAAACCTCTTTATCCCAAATTAAAATTACAATACGATCCCTTATTGTTTCATCCTTTTGTGCGCCAAAGTCACAATGGTCGGCAATTTCATACAGCTTTCTTACAAATTCCTCCACCGACTCTCCTGGTATTTGACTAAGTTGGTGAAACCGCGTTCTTTCATGGATCACATTGGTCTTGGGGACAAAGTAATCATCAAATTTCTGCAAAACTGGGCCGTATTTGTCGGCATCATCATCGTTAGCAAAACTCAAACGATTTAAATATTTGTTCTGCTTCTTTCCCCATTGCATATATTAGTGAACTTACTTGAACTGCCTCATCTTCCTTGTTTAACTTGGTGGCGATCCTAAAGCGCGCGAAACGGTGTTTTCAATCCGGCCACTCCACTGGCTTCCCAAAGTTAAAGCTCTCCGGTGCCTGGAATTTCGCCATTTTCACTCACTACAAAAGTTTAGGTATCATTTGGAATCACTTCTGACACCATGTCATGGAAAATGAGCGAGTCTCAGGTTGCTTGAACAGTCTTTATTAACACACCTTCACAGTACACGTCCATAACTTTCTATATTGTATCGCGGCGCCCTCTATCCAGGGAGCAGTCCCTATCTAATGTTGCAACTACTAAGGGGAGCAGTTATTAATTAGAACTAACAAGTAAACTGCAATATGTCACAGTATGTATGTATGTATGTATGTATGTATGTATGTATGTATGTATGTATGTATGTATGTATGTATGTATGTATGTATGTATGTATGTATGTATGTATGTATGTATGTATGTATGTATGTATGTATGTATGCATGCACGTATTTATGTATTTATGTATGTATTTAAAGCAGGAAACAGTTCTGTAATGACATTTTTCATTCAATTTCAGTAACACAGAACTGGACACTGGACACAATCTATCCAAAAAACATAGATAAATCTGAAATAATCAGTAACCAGTCAGGGATTCATTTGTTGACATGCATGCAAGAATGTGACAATGAACCGACAAAGTGTTTGTCCTTCATTTATGATAACCAAACTGGCCTCTGTGTTTTGTCGTCTTCATTCCAACGAGGACTGCCAAATGGTTTTCAGTTTTCGGATGGAATGGTCTATTACACAGGCAAGTATTACAAACTTGTCATGCAGATACATAAGTCTAATATGCAGTCTGGTATTAGAAAATTGACATCCATATGGATTAGTCTACAACACAATCAGGTATTAGAACATTGTCATAGAGATAGAATGGTCTATTACACAATCAAGAATTTTTATAATGTCATTCAGATGGAATGGTCTATTACACAGTCAGGTCTTAGTATGATGTCATACAGATGGAATGGTCTATTACAGAGTCAGGTATTACTATAATGCCATACAGATGGAAGCGTCTATTACATAGTCAAGTATTATATCATACAGATGGAAGGGTCTATTACACAGTCAAGTGTTAGTATAATGTCATATAGATGGAATGGTCTGTTACACAGTCAAGTATTAGTATAACGTCATAGAGATGGAATGGTCTTTTAAACAGTCATGTATTAGTATAACGTCATACAGATGGAATGGTCTATCACACAGTCCAGTATTAGTATAATGTCAAAGAGATGGAATGGTCTATTACACAGTCGATTATTAGTATAATGCCATACAGATGGAATCGTATATTACACAGTCGAGTATTAGTATGTTGTCATATAGATGGAAGGGTCTGTTACACAGTCAAGTGTTAGTATAATGTCATATAGATGGAATGGTCTATTACACAGTCAAGTATTAGTATAATATCATACAGATGGAATCTTCTATCACACTGTCAAGTATTAGTATAATGTCATACAGATGGAATTGTCTAATACACTGTCAAGTTTAGTATAATGTCATAAAGATGGAATGGTCTATTACACAGTCAAGTATTAGAACATTGTTATACAGATGGCTTGGTCTGTTATAAAGGCAAAGTTATAGATCATTATTATATAAATGATGTTGTTTTGAAGACGTAAATGTCAATATTCTGCTTGTTAATAATTGCTACAAAAAAAATAAGATAAGTACGCAGTCATTTTTGCTTATTTACATTTTTTTACGGACGATATTAACAAGAAATAGAAACTCGAAGTATTCCAAAGCCAGTCGAGATATTTTCTAACATTTACAGTTCACTCATCGCATACTTTTATATAGCTTAAACTATTTATTTTCATTTCGCTTGGGGTTATTGAACATCAACCAATATATACCCCGTCAACAGTGATCCGTAAACAATGAAATTTCATTGCACTAGTCATCTGAAAGGAAAAATGAAGATGTGTTCAAGAGTTGACTAGAAATATGATAATTACAAGTGTATAGAATTATAATTACTTGTATGAAGGGGAAGATTATGCAATCATAAAATTGAAATACAGAATCACAGGCTTAAGTTTGTAAATTCTGTCACATAGTCACATATTTGAACGCTAATGTTCTACTAGTATTAGTGATTAGTTTAAAGTCATTTTTAAAGTAATATCAACAAATCTTTTACCTGTTACCATGAGTATCGTTAGTCTTAATTGTATTAAATTGCTTATGTCAAGCAGCAGAGAGGGTGAATGGGACACCTTTGAATAGAGGCGTCTTTTTGGTAATCCAAAGCTTCCTCATAAATGCTTAATAAAAGCGTCCATTTGGCAAACAGAATTTAAAACAAAAACAACGCCATAGTCGTTGTCACCACCCCGTTGCTGCTAACGGGTTAACCGAATTAGCTATAGATACGGTCTAATCTGTGTATCATGTATGAGGATCGTGTATACTTATCGTTACAAATACATGTGGTGTAGCTCGAGCGCCACTAAAGAAATTTTGAAATCGATTATAATCCATATCGGAGCACCACGTTTGCGAAATATTTCGTAACATATGAGTATCAACTCCGTTGAATACGCGCAATAAATTACTGTTATCTCTGATTACTTTTGGTATTTGTGTGTAACGTTGAGTGACATATATCACATCAGAGTTTTTATGTCTACCTCGGGAGAATATCCTAGCTGGATTCTTTTGTTGGTCCAACATTACATCATCGTACAGAACTAGGTTGTTAACACATACATCCAAGTCTTCCACGGATGGTGCTTCGTCAATATCTGTGATAAATTCAATAACGCTTCCGCCGTAAGCTTTTGAAACGGTTTCATTATAATGTTTTTACACTTGATAGCAATGCTGATCATCTACGCTCGGGGCAACTGAATACAATTTGTCCCAGGTCATATATTTCATTATCATCGTGAGCAACAACTGAGTTTTACCGCTCCTGGAAGGTCCGATAATAATCATTCTGATAGAGTTTGGTAACAACGGTTGATGTTTTATTTGTTGTTTTTTCTTTAACGCTGAGAAATCGATCACTTCCATTTGTTGATATAACATAAATATATTATGGATCTATATTGTGTGAAATGTAAGAAGCGTACACCAACTATTGACCCAACGACTGTTACACAAAAATTAACAGAGAAGCGGTCACCGGCAAGTGTGAACTATGCGGTACAAAAAAATATCGATTTGTGAAAATTTCTACGAATTTTCAAAAACAAAATGCGATGGTGATATCGCCGCCAAGTTAGCTAAACTCCCAGGGTTATCATGGAGGAAGTATCCAGGTGAAAAACACCTTCCGGGGTATAGTTATTGTGGACCGGGATCGCGATTAGATATCAGACTTGATAGTCAGGAGAATCCTAACCCGGGAGAAAATCCGATAAATGCAATTGATGATGTATGTCGGATACATGATATTGCTTATGAAAGTAATGATTTACAACAGCGTCATCTCGCAGATGTGAAATTAATTCATGCGTTGAATTTTATCACTGGAAACACTAGTGTTTCATTCAAAGAAAAATTGACTTCATGGTTGATAAAATCCGCCATGAAAGGTAAATTGATGTTAGGTGCGGGTAATTAATAACAACATGGAATCTATTTAATATTCTCCGAGAGCATACTGGAGAAGTAAAGCGGCAATCAGTAAACTCGCTAGCGCTGCAAAAGTAAAAAAAAACTACAGCGGCGGATTGGTTATCCAAACAGGCAATATGGCACATTTATCTACCACCGCCTAAACAAATTAACTACTCGCATTTTGATATGACAGTTCCTAATGAAGTTCATCAAGCTGATATACTATTTCTGCCACATGATGGTAGTTACAAATACGCGTTAACCGTAGTTGATATTGCGAGTCGATACAACAAAGCAGCTCCGCTAAGGACAAAATCATTAATTGAAGTGGCTTCTGCATTTGAAAGGATTTATCGAAGGGGTCCTCTGCGTTGGCCAAATCTATTACAAGTTGATCCTGGCAAGGAATTTCAGGGTGTAGTGTTATCAACAATGAAACATCATAATATCACCATTAGACGAGGGCATACTGCACTACATCGCGATCAGGCAATTGTTGAACGATTTAATCGGACACTTGCTGAGCGGTTATTTGGATATCAATACGCGAAAGAATTCATCCAGGATAAACGACCCCGTGAATGGGTTAAGAGATTACCAGGTGTAGTTACCGCGCTGAATAATGAGATTACTAGAACAATCAACATGAAACCTAACAACGCTATTAAATAGAAGTATATACCTAAAACCCCACAAAAAGATTTCAAAGAACCAATTCTCAGCAATGTCACTGTAAGGTATTTATGCGAACCAGGAGAGCTTGAAGGTGGTACAAAAAGAGCTACTGATCCTATTTGGAGTGTCACCGTGCATAAAATATCTAGTATAACACGATCTACGGGTAGACCAGCAATCTATAAACTGGATTCAACTGCTCCTCAGCGAGGATTTACTCGACAACAACTACAAGTGATACACGAGGATACTCAATTAAAACCGAGTGGTCTTAACTAGCACCTCTTCGTCTGTAGCACTCAAGAGAAGTCAGCATAAGGTTATCTCTGACATGACCAATACTGCTATTCTTTCTGTCTACGGTAAATTGGCGAGGATCTTTATCCGACCAACTCCAACGCATTATACAATTGCAACTCGCGCAGTGATTATTCTGTTGTTGTTTCATTGTAATTATTAATTCAGCATCAATGTCAAATTCTCTTTTATTTTTTTTATCCTGTTGTTTATAACCAGAGAGTTTTTTTTCTGATTATTTCCTTGATTTTGTCAGCGCTAATAATATCACTTATCGTAGTTTCATTATCATTTCCTGACTCTGTGAGGAGAATTCTTCGAAGTTGATTTATTCTCCTCACTCTGGACACTGAAGATAAATTAAATTTGACCACTCAATGCGATCATCTACTATCTAAACAATTGTGTCTGTGATAGTTAATCCCTGTGAAGAGTGTATTGTCGCTGCGTAACCTAACGTCCTTGGGGATTTATCAGCACGCAATGCATCTTCGACGACGCTGATATCAACCAGTACAATATCATTTAATACGAGAATCTGCTTCTCACTCTGTCCAGGAATATCAACTTCGATATTCTGCTTTCGTGTATCCGAAGGTCTATAACAGAGTGGTACTGTAAGTGTTGCAAATTTACATTTATGCAACTCAAATAATTTCATCTGAAGTGTGTCTCTGACTATTTTTCTACTTGCTACTATCAAATCGTTTGGTCTCCACACCTCCCAAAAATCATTCATGGGAGTTTCTGAAATTATTTCATGAGCTATTTCACATTGGATTCTATCCGGATGCAATCTGATGTTTAAACTCGCGTAATTGTTCATCAAGTGATCAATGATCAGTATTAATCTCTTCATAATAGTCTACGTGTGATTTTAACCAATCATGTGGGGATAAACCAACAAATGGTGGTGGTTAACCATGACCGCCGCACATAATAATTGTTGCTGTTTTCGCTGATAACCATTCAAGGAATATTTGTAATATTTTCAACGATACAGTGCATATTTCATCCCATATAATGACATCAGGGATAAATTTCTCACCCATTCGATCAGGAGTCCATGAGTCACCTTTCCATCGAAAGAAGCTGTGATAAGTACAAGCATTTACCCCACGCTGTATCATCTCTCTTGCAAGTCTATGAGTTGGTGTTAGCACAATCATATTTGATTTACCTTGAAATAACTCAATCACACGAGTTGTCTTTCCTGACCCACCACAACCGTTTAAGTAAATAGTTTTATATCTACATACAGGATCAGATATCGGTGGTGTATTAGAAAATTCTGATAATTGGTTGCTTTTCAAATATTTATCGTCCATCGTAACATCAGCAGATTTACAATATTCGTGTAGCGTCTCCTTTTTAAATCTCCAACATCCCCACGCTTCCTCTGGATCTGTAAATGCAGCCACTGCTGATCTGTATTTGTTGTGTATATACATCGAATCAGTGGCTACTCTAACCGCGGTATTAGGAAATCTATGTATCATCGAAAATAGATTAATAGCAGAATAACTAAGCATAGATGATCTTAAATGTGTATATTGGGAACTATATCCATCACAGTAGGTAACAATTGTACCCAACTTAGTCCCATTGGATAGAAAAGCATCTTTACGAGTTACAAGTTTTCCATGTTTCGTTAAATCCGAAGCAATAAAATCATATGCAGCGCGCTGTCTATGATTAACCGCGAAGAATATTTTGCATTGTCATATCTTCCACCTTGATTAAATTTACCGATTATTCTTCTTCCAAAATCTTTTGCTTGTCCATTTTCAATTTCAAATAACTGCCTAGACCAATCCATGATTTGTTGTTCATTAAAATCAGGAAATTGTTTTCGTTGTTCGCTAATTATACTATCTAGATCGGGTTGTGGTAGCCAAACTTCTTTCTGAGCTCGATAACACACAATTACTTCTGAAATAATCAGCGATATCAGCAATCCACAATCAATCATGTATCTCAATAACACAATTGGCATCCAGTGTTTTTCAGACATATGTCTACCAATCCAAACATAACTACACGGATGTAATCCTGTAGATAATTAATGATACCACACGAGCGAATCCAGTTAAATCAAAATTAGGCAATGGACCATTAACCGAAACACGAGTCATTTCATGTGTGGGGTGTCCAAATCGTTTAAAAAATTTAGCACATTCTCCATATCCGAAAAAACTCCCTGGATAACACGCAGATATATCATTTGAAATCACACCCTCGCGTTGGTATTTTGTATTCCACAGTCCTCTATGGCCGAATTCAAGACAGCTTGATTTAACATCCAATAAATAATCACTTCGTGTTGGAAGCCATGAGTTATTTTCTCGTGCAAAATGAGCTACCACTGATTGAATTGTAAAACTATCCGTGAGTAATTTTTCATTGTTGAAACTATTCGAGTTTTCACATGAATATTTATTAGCGATATATTTCATCCTCGAGTGTAACTCTTCAGTGCGATATAATTCTCCATTCGGTCTTACAAATTGATCAAATCCCAATTCTGAATCTTCAGTGCTGTGAATTAACCACACTGATACAGGGTCATCTTTACACAACGCATGAATAGCATCGAATAACTTCTCTTCGTGGCAAATATCCTTACAAAACTCCTCAGGGATATATCTTAAAGTTCTATCTCGTGGAAATACTGTTACTGCAGGTGTCCACGCCTGTTCGTTATGATCAATAATTTCAATTGGAGCTCCTTTGGATTTATATTTTGACTCGTTTAATACTTCTCCGGTTATCGTCGCTACCGATATTGGAAATCTTAATGACGTTTCTAATTTGTTTATATCTTGAATTGTTGCCTTACGCTCCTTCACTGTCAGTCCCCATTCGGTTATTTTTTTACGTCGTCGTTCAGTTAATTTGTTCCCCCGGGATGCATTTGTGAAGTGTTCTATTATTCGTTCTGCTACACAATTCATTATCGTTGACAAAGTCAGCGGTGATAATTTCATAGGTGCTAGTTTTTCAATACTTGGTTTATCATTTAACGGCTATATCCCATAAATAACTGCTGTTACAGGATAAGATCTCTCGTAGTATGGTTTGTCAATTCCAGTTAGAATTCCTGGTCTGGAATCTCGACTCATAATGACAGTTTTTTTTATCTTTGAGAATTGGTTCAAATTTATCTCTGATAATCCATTACCCTTCATCTACGATAATGAATTTCATTCTAAAAAAATACCTTTTTTTCCAAGATGTGAGATTATCTCAGCTGCTCTTTCGTCGTTCATGGTAGCATCGATTGTGGGTACATTGACATCATCATCAATAATTCGAAATGTCCATCGCGTTTGAATTCATTAAAACAATCACGAATTTTACCTAATATGGTTCTATCGTCTATTAGACTTTTTGGTATATCAGAGATTCTATCGAGATTAAATCTAGCAATTTTCCAAGGCTTAATTTTCGATAATCTCTCGAACTCCTTCATGCTATAACTAAACCAAGTATTTAAATAAAGAATTTATTATATAATGAATCATTGCACATGGCTCATGATTGGATCAGTAACCCCGTGTAACAAATCATGCAGAAATGAGTTCTGTGGGTATCATATGCAAAGTTTTCGTCGAGGAAGTAATGGACCGCTACCTTGCATTAAATGTGGGGTAGGGGTTAGAGGAATATCACAGTTGTGTCTGGGTTGCAGTGGTAAACGATATAGAGAGTTGAAGCGCTATTATGATAAGAGAATCAAAGATTCCACTAAGAACTCCATCAAAAACTCCATCAATGAATCTGACAGCTTCAACAATAAGATCATAAGAACTCCACAGGATTACGTTCAGAGATTTTCCAATAATATATTTCAACCAAATAGTGAATTAGACAAACAAAGTATTATGTATATAAATGAACCAATAATTTCAACCACATCCAGTGATCAGTGATTATGAAGCGTCTCATGACGGTATTGTCAGACATCGCAGACTGAAGAAGATAGTTGGTGTTGACAATGGTAGGGGGTATTTGGCGTTTACTATTGGGGAAAGAAGAGATATCTTAATCATCGTTTCGTGTATGAAGAATATAATGGATTGATCAAGGATGGTCTTCTTATTGATCACATTGACTCTAATCCTAAGAACAATTCTTTATCAAATCTGCAAGCTATTACACAGCGTGAAAACACAAAATGAGGAAGAACTGGGAAATACTCGAAAAATGCTAGACCTGTAAAATCATTTAATACGGAAACTAACGAGGAGATGGTATTTCAGTAAATAGCAGAAGCCGGTAGATATTTCGATATTTATCCGTCTTCTATTCAATGCGTTGCAGAGAATATAACTAAGACGACTTTTTCGAAGCGTTTTAAAAACAGAATTAAGTTTACTTATGTCTAATTATATGTATTTTGATAGCATCAAAGGGGAATAACTCGTTTAGGTATATTACGGCCTAACACAGTTACGGATCTTAAATACTGTCACCTAATTTCGATGGTAGTATCTGATTGGTTGGTTTCCCTATCATGAATCTCAACAGGATATAATCAATAATTCGATTTTTGTAGGAAAACGAATCAAATACAAATACGAAGTGTTTACAAACAGTTGTATTCGTGTTTTTGTATTTCATTCAGGTATTCTGTCTTACTTCAGCGTTGTCAATGATTAGTATTAAACACAACAAAGAATAAAATCACCACACCTCTATGTGCTGTTAGTCGTGTATAAACAGCTTATATACCATATCGTCTCTTATACTATTGGGGGTTTTTAGCGGTCGAAAATGATACATGATCATTACAACCTATACACTTCCCGGTGTATGGGTACTCTTTTGTATTCATACAACCTATGATTTTATCTAGGTTGTAATGATCACGTATGAATGTAGACCCGCCACCCTTCATTGTATATATCATTTCATTATCATTCATTCATTCATTCATTCATTCATTCATTCATTCATTCATTCATTCATTCATTCATTCATTCATTCATTCATTCATTCATTCATTATCATTCATCCATTATCATCCATTCAATACCACGCCATTGACGTCATTCATTGTATATAATCCATTCAAATTCAGTCTAATGTAAATATGTAAATATGTATATATGTATATATGTAAATATGTAATTGTGATGTCATTCCCTAAGCATACCTTCTTAGATTTCTAACCCGTTGTTTGACGAGTTAGATAACTTCATAGGAGATTATGTTTAGTGGTACCTGTATTGTGACGTACCTGTATTGTTATAACCTCTATGCGTCTCCGATGTGGTTGGCACCTGAGGCTCATATGGGGTTCACAATCGTATATAATCGCATAATATCCCTATGCGTGAGTAAAATGATACAACAAATTACCACGAACGGGGTCCATAAATATCATATATATCTCTGGACGTGCTAAGTTGACCAACATCTTATCACGGACAGAGTTCATTTTGAAAAATATATATTTTTTTTGATTTTTTATAATTGAAAGATATAATTATATATATATATAATATAATTTTCAAAAATGAATCATGAACATATTAATAGGATTATATCTGAAATAACAAAATTGAAAAGTCAGGGAATTAAATTATCGGAGGGGCTCAACTCTGATCAGATTCTTTCCGAGTATGAATATATACAAGAAAATATGCAACGAAATAGATATATACTACCTAAATCATATTCATTTATAAAACGCGTCCAACAGGCGATTTATAATTTGTTCAAAGAAAATGACGTAGACAGGTTTGTCCCGTTATTTACTATTGTGGAAAAAATTAGAAAGGATTTAGGTCTTCAATATGAGATCAAGCGCGAAATTAATTCAAAAATTCGAAGTATTAAAACGTTTATTCGCGAATCTGAAAATACCCCAATTCTTACCCCAGTAGAGTTATAAATACTTCAGCGTACAGGTAAAATTCTCACTATGTATGACATGTATAATACATGTTGGAACATTCAAGTAGAGCGCGCTTACTCAACCAGAACTAGGTTTTTAATCAATAACGCGGCCACAATAATACATTAACTACTCGGAAGTATAATAGTTTATGCGGTGGGTGGGGTTAATTTTTATTGATTTCTTTTTTTTCTTTGAAAATCCTGCGTATTTCTTCATTTTCAGGTAAAAATCAGCATACTTGGTTAGATATCAAGTGTTAAAACGGCATTGATACGATGATCACCTGTTTAGTATCCCTATTAACTCTTCAACACGTATACATGAATGAATATACTGTATAATTTGATCTCGACTACAACTAATCACAGTTATATCTCTATTTAATTGTTGTATTTGTTCGCCTGTCAATAGGAATTTTTCAATGCCGAACCTGTCTAATAATAAATCAACTGGAAATCCTTGATGAGATTCAGAATCAGTAAAACACTTTCTGATAGCATCTTTAAGTCTATCCTTGTTGTGGATGAATACTAGTGCGTGTTGATACATTATTAAAAAGCTAGCTTTTCAATTATAAATCTGTTCAGTGTTTAACGGGGGGGGGGGGGGAATCCTGAGTGATCCAGCAATAAAACTAAGCAAAAAATTTTTTTTTCATTGATTGAAATCACAAAATATGATTTTATTGGTGATTTTTAGTCACGGATGGAAAAGTTGTAGAATTTTCAACCATGAACGTCCTTGAAATTGCTTTGAAAATCTCTTTGAGATTTTCCATTTACGACGAAAATCATTTGTTGAAATCCGTAGGATTTAACGATTTCATATCTAACGTCATTTGTAGTTTTCCCCCTCTAAGATCAATCAAGGTAAAATCCTGATCGGTTATTCTAAAATTCATCCTTGTTATGAGTCTATTAGTGGTTTCCAAGTAGGTTAAATGAGGTGGATTTTTCACTATGAGACTTCCCGGAGAAATGTCCGGAGAAAACGTGTATAGAATGTACCCTTGATCAGCGTTATCTGATCTTGGAATATCAACTGCGAAACTCCCTAGGATTGCATCACAAATAACGTGTATCGCAATAACTGATGATATATCAACGTTGCCAGGGAATCAATGTTTGTTGTTTTTATACGGTGAATTATTCGATCGTAGAATTTCTTCTGGTGGAATCGGTTTATACCAGTGCGAGTGAATCTGTGGAAAGAATTCAATAATTAGATTCTTCAGCGACGCTTTCATCGCTGGTACATCCCAACCCGGGGATTTCCAATCAGGTAAAGTTTTGTCGTTGAGTGAAAACAATCTTTGAAAATCTTGTTTGGAAACTCTTTTGTCAGAAATAATCACATCGAGTAATATTTTATTTAGATTATTCATGTCGGAGATAATTTGATTTAACACCTAACACGTTTAATAATTTCTTCACGTGTAACTGTTACATTAGTGAAAATCGAAGAATTTCCAAGGGAACGTTGAAGAAAATCTATTAACTGTTGTAAATTCGTCTGAAATAATTTTTTGATGTTACTGAATCTCGCAGATAGATTATTATACTTTACGGTGAAACTTCCACGAGTAGGTGATTCAAACCACCATGTTACAGGGCCCTCTGTTATATATTCGGAACTCTGGTCGTTTGTTATCACACGATAACGTTTTGTTCAATCTGTTGAAACCTTTACCACGTAAATAAGCCTATCATCGTAATCTAGTTGTATTTCAGGAATAGGTAAATCATCGGTGAAAAAGTCAGAATACTTAGGCTCTGGTAATCTTGGGTGAACCGCAGGAAGACTATTCAACCACGCTGTGTGAATCCGTGGGAAGAATTCGTCGATGGTGTCGGTGAGTTTTTGGTGCATCCATGGTACGTAATATCCTGGAAACTTAAACGTGGAGATGTCTTCGACGCGGATTTTATATTTTGTTTCAAAATCTGTTATTATTTCTAGGATCAACAGTGGGAATAAGTCTAATCAATTCACTATGATAAAGTTCCATCTCGGCGATAATTCGGTTACACACTTCCATGTACTTGATGACGTCGTCGCGACGTGGTGGGATTGTACTTATTGCTGTTACTATATAACCTCGAAATTTCTCGAATTCGCTATTCATGGTTGTAAACTGTTTAGTAATATATACTTGATCTATTGTATTAATTTTATTAGTAGGTATTGCTAAATTGGGAGTTATAACGATCGAATTCTTAATATTCGCATTAAATGAATCATATGATAACTTAAGTTCAGTAACATAACCCCCTCTATAATCATAAACGTGATAATCTTCTTTCGTGGATATATAGTCGGATTTTAGTGGCTCGCGTGGTAGTTCTTTTATATCAACGGTGCCTGGGGGATACTCAGGGTAACCCAATAGGGTTCTAATTTAGCTGTTATTTATATCTACGGTGTAGTTAGGTGAATTTATCTCAATGACCGTCGAAAGTAGAGGTTCATGACCTTTTATCTCAATGGGAGATTTATCAGGTCCATCTTTGACGTCAATGGCATTTTTTCCTGTGATTGCTTCAATGGATTATATGATTATTTTATTGATATCTTCGATGTCATATGCGCCGGTGGGTAGGTGTATTGTGTGCCATTCTGGTTCATCAGTAGTACCGGCGGTACCAGGTTTATTTCTATACGAAAATGTAAAACTGTTATTGGGTGGTTTACCATTAAACGGTTCTGATCGCACATTTTGACAGGTGTAATAACATCTTAATTGCGTTAGCGCTATCTCAGATGCTGCCAGCGGAGGATTAAATTCAACGCTGAACTCTGGTGTTTTCGTTACCAGCGAGATCAACTTTGTCTTTGTCGTGGTAGCATTTTCTACTATTCGTTGAAGCATTTCTTGCGACGATGTCCCTGACATTGTTGTCATTGTTATTATAATTGTTTTCACGCACCAATTTCGACATCGTTGAATCATACAACCGGACCATTTTCGAGAATTCATCATCGGATATAAATTCGTCATCGATGGATGTTAAGATCAACATTTACAATTGCGAGTACGCGTTGTATACTGTAGCGAGTTTAACAACGTAGTCGTGTAATTTTTGCTGAGAACACGGTGATATTTTTATTGTTATTCCGGTATATACTCCAGCGATTGTTGCCGCTGCGGATATACAAATTGGAACAACAACTGGAGCTATCATAGTCACCGAAGATAGTATTATTCCAGGGCTGGCAATTACACCAGATACCGAGTATACACTTACATCAATTATATTAATTCGTCGCTGATATTATTTTTACTTTAACACGATATTGTTCAGTAAGTATTCATAGACTAGTTTGAAATTCTTTGATGGTATCATAGCGATATTGATATACTGCAGGTACCGTTGATGACATTTTTATCTATTAACACAGTAAACAATTTCAATTGAATCTCTTCGAATGAAAATCCTTTGGATTTTCCATTTCAGTTTAGTTGTTTACTTAAATCAGCTACGAATTCCACATACCATGACATTGAAACCCTAGCTAGATTATTATCAGTGGATATTATCGTGAATTGTTCAATCGTATCCTTGTCGATGATTGTTGATATCGTATTATTGACTCCAGATGAACTCGACGATGATATATTAAAACAGAGTTGGAGTCACTAACGTTAATCGATAAATACCCTTAACGGTTGCAGTGATATTTAATATATTATTTAGTGGAGTCCACGTATATGATCCGTGTTGAATCGTGTATACTACGTTGTTGGTTTTCTCATGAGGAATTTTTATTTTTTCAGCAATTGCTATCATCCTTGTTGCATCCGCTACGATTGCATTGGTGATCGTTTTGAGATCATCGATGGATTTTTTTACATCTGGGAGTTTTATATCAATTTTATCAAGTGGAGCTCCGAGAAATTTATCGACGATGTTTCTACGAAACACTGAAAACTGTTTTACGTGGTCTTCATATTTGGATTGAAGTGTTGTTAGTTCCAACATAGAATCTTTTATCGTTATGAGATTTGGTGTAGTCAAACGCGGAACACCAAAGAAATTATTTATGGGAGTTTTAATGGCGTCAATGATATCCTGTTGGAGTTGATTAAATTTGGTTATATGATCGTTATAATCGTCACGTAGTTTTTTCATATCAATGGCGGAGTCACCAGCGGTGACTTTAACGTCATCGATGATTTTTTGTAATCCCGTTATAGCATTCATTTGATCATATAATTTTTTTAATTCATCTAAGTTTATTATCGATGAGATAACTTTGTTGATTATTTTTTTTACTTGTCCGATAGTAACTGTTTCGGAAGGATGTGATACTGATCTTCCAAAAATATCTGCCATGTTATAAATCTCTTTAAGAGATATTTGGAAATTCTACGAATTTCATCATCGTGTATTCGTGGATGTCTTTGTGAGGTAATTTATAGCTCGTCAAGATAGCTGTTAACGCGTTAAGAACCTCTCGTCCACAAATAGGAGGATCTGTTAATGTCTGCGTGGGTAACGTTGATTACCAAACTGGGATTTTAGACGAAACTTTTTTTTGAGTTGTAAACAACTTAGATACATATTTGACAAATTCATTTGGAGGTGGTAATCCATATGAGTCAAAATAAATAATCGACGCTGGATGTATTACGTAACAAACCCAATGAGTTCCAGGTCCGGTGTTATCATCGAGATTAATTATACCGGTTTCTTTGATATATGGTTGTTCTGGTAATTGATCTTTCATGAATACACCTCTGAAATGTTTTATTGGGAGTTTTTTTTACTGCGTCAAGTAAATCAAAAATTGACATTGGATTTAACTGGTATTGTAATATCTTGTGAATCGACTTCCTGGTAGTCTGAATCCCTTTCCCTTTTTGTTAGTTCTAACTTATCCAAGTCGCCTTAATTAGACCCTTACCAAATACTTTATTAACAACGTTAGCAGCAAGTGCTCCAGCTGTTCCAGTTCCTAACGCTCCAAGAAGTGCTGGGGCTGCTGATGCAATCAGTCCTGGAATTGCAGCTAACAGCGGGAATATACCACCGGTTTTAATGATATCTTTGATAGCAGCTTGTGAAAAAGTCAATCTGATTCCTGTGTTACCCTTTAACGCTTTATTGAAATTACCAAGTTAAGTTTTCGTCAGCGATAACTTATTTGATCCACCTGTCATTTGTTCCTTTTTTTAGCGTTATCGTTGTGCCACACGCAGTAGAATTTTTCGATTGAAGTTTCTTTACCTGACCAGGTGTCAGGGTGACATTAACATGATTGTACGACATTTTATTTAGATAGTGATCATCTAATTGTCCCATTGTGTGTATATTTTTGAAAATCTCAAGAGGGATTTTTAAAGATTTTCTACTGGTGCGTCAATTACTCGCAGTTTTCCACCACCACCTTCAAGTGTCATATATTTATCACTGAGAAGAACAGCAATTGCTCTAAATCCTCCAAGGGCATCACCAATACGAGCCTGAAATTTAGCATCAACGGTCGAGTGTTTAGATAGATCAAGATGTTGCAACGAAAAGTAATAAATCGGGTACAATTCTTTAAAATCCAATTGAGATATTTGAAGTCCAGTATCGACATTTTGATCACGACCCATATGACCACAATCGATGATATACTCGTCCTATTTGATTGTTACCGTAATCGAGAATGAGTTGTTCTGCGGGTTCTTGTTACTTATTCGCAATGATACCTCACTGACGTCACATTTATCAAATATCATATGAGACCGTAATTGTAAACTGTCATCTGCAACCCCAGCTATTTTTTGAGTTCGATTCACATTTTGTAGCACAACAAAGACATGTCTCGGTGCGGAAACATTTTTCGTAAGCGCAAGCTGCCAAGTAAAAGCACCAACAACATTGCTTGTTATTGTAGCTGTTGTGATATCAGACCAGGACAATAATGATCTTCCTCCTTGATCCATAAAAGATAGCAACCGAGTCTCAACAGTCAACGATGGAGTCATAATTGGCATCCATAGTGCTAACTTTGTTAATTCTACATTACCATCTCTAACAGGAGCAGCACCACGGTGAAGAGCATAATCGTCAGTTGATCTTCGCGTGAGCACTACAGTATGACTAGTACCAAAGATAAATCTTCTGACATCTCTACAAAAACCAAATATAAGCGACAATGGAATCACACATGAAAATCTACCTAGGTTGTCTATGGATTTTTTTCGTGCTGCAAATCCTGTATTGTAAGTATCATATTTACTAATAATCATATCCTCGACTTCATCATTATTAGCAGGATTAGGAGCAGCACGATTCTTTGGTTGTCTGAAAAGAAATTCAATATGATTAGCGCTATCTGTAGTATCTTTCGCAAACATCATTGAATGACCCGCAGATTTAATGAAATTGTCAGAGTATCTAGCTAAACCTATTATTGTGGTTGCAACATCAACATCGTTATCGATGGATTCGATTCTAGTAGAATTAATTATATACTGCGCGCTGCTAAATAACGCCGATCGGGATAGTTTTGAGATTATCAGCAGCAGAAAATGAGTATTATCATGTTTTGTTAGTCGTCCCTCTACTTCGATGTACGCTTCACACGGCAAGAAGTATTTAGATCTATAATCAAATCTAAGTTCAATTCGTGAGCTTGCATTTGGATTCTGAGCGTTATACGAAAAATACTGATAATCGCGTATATAATCATTTTTTCTTACAGGAGCATCTACATCAAAAGCATCATCGATTTCTTGTTTAAACATTTTATTCTATAGTCGTTGATCTAAATCATTAATCGTTTCAGACCGGAACCAGCAATTAATCTCAACTGCGCTTTTGCTATTTTATTAATTGCACTACCTATTTTAGGTGGCATTTGCTCTGTAGATTGTAATTTTACTGGTTTTCTTCCTCTTGAAAACGACATAATTTTTTCTTTTGCAGCACCCAACACATCAAATGCTTTATTACCAACCTCTGTAGCAACTTTATCACCTAGAACCCCAAAGCGTTTGAAGATATTTCTTTACCGATCGGTAACAGCTTTGGAGCAACTCTAGTAAATAATCCAGTGACAATATCACCGAGTCCATTTCCATATATGAGTTTGTAAACCGGTAATCGTGAATTTACGACATAAACGGGTCTTGCTCTGTTCATACTACGATGTATTATCATTTTACTTAAATGCTATATATCTAATCGGTGATGAAAAATCCCTTGGATTTTCAGTCCTGGTGATTAATTGCTGTAATAATCATCAGTAAGTTCGTCGATGAAACTACGATATAATCCAATATCCATTACACTACCTTGAAATAACCGTTGACAGATTTCAGTAGCTTCATTAATTATCTCCGGAGAATTATTTCCAGCTCTTTTTCCTCCAATGAGAACTTCTAATCGTGATATATCATCGAGGACACTTCTTGAACAGGGTATATTACCACCGTGATAACCCATACCGGATTTTTCAGGTATATCTTGCGTGAGATCAGCTTCAGGTTCTTCTTCTTGGGGTTGAGGACCTTCCACAAGAGGATCCTTTTGTCTTCATGTTTCTCGCTCTCGTCCTCGTCCTCCTCGTCCTCGTGGACTTGGTTGTATACGTTTTCGTTCTTCTGCTTGTTCTTGTTTTAATCGTTCTCGTTCCTCTTTCTCTCGTTGTTTTAGTTCGGCTTTTAGTCGTTGTTGTTCTTCTTTTTTTCGTTGTTTTTGTTCTATTTTTAATCGTTGTTCTTCAGATACTAACAAACCTGTTTTTTGTTGATAGTCGAGATGTTCTCCTCCAACAGCAGTTAAATATGCCCGATATATAGGATCATTATTATTAATTTTTGGTAGATGATGTTTAATTCTATAAACAGCTTTAGCCATATCATCTACGCTTGAGATATAACCGAATTTTCCAGGTTTCAAATAATTTCCTTTATTATAAAATCCCAACACAGCAAAATATACTAAATCAGTTATATTATTTTTTGCAATCTTCGCTAAAGCCTCCTCGGTAAATCTATCTCGGAGATCTTGAACTCGTTCATCATATTTTTTTAGGAGGTTTAACCTCTGGTTGTGCAACCGCAGGTTGTGATTCTTTTATCGCGGTTACAACCTCTCCAGTTGCCGTAGTTATCGGCTTAAATAACTGTTCAGTATCAGCGGTAAAATCTAACTTTGCTTGTTGTCGAGCTTGCAAATTATCTCTGAAAGAATCTCTCACCAGGAGAAATTTCTTAATCGCAGCCAACCATTCTCTAGTTAATCTAGTTATTTGTGCTTCTCCGACGTTTGTCATTTATATAAAAAATATATAGCTAATTCATCATTGTATCTATAGCTAATTCGGTTAACTCGTTAGCAGCAACGGGGTGGTGACAATGACTATGGCGTTGTTTTTTTTAAAATTCTGTTTGACAAATGGACGCTTCTATTAAGCATTTATGAGGAAGCTTTGGATTACCAAAAAGAAGCCTATATTCAAAGTTGTCCGATTCACACTCTCTGCTGCTTGTCATAATATGATTTAGGTTACCATTAGTATCGTTAGTCTTAATTGTATTAAATTGCTTATGTCATAAGATTATTTAGGTTACCATGAGTATCGTTAATTTTAATTGTATTAAATTGTTTATGTCATAAGATTATTTAGGTAATCATGAGTATCGTTAGTCTTAATTGTATTAAATTGCTTATGTCGTAATATGATTTAGGTTACCATGAGTATCGTTAATCTTAATTGTATTAATTTGCTTATGTCATAAGGTTATTTAGGTTACCATGATAATCGTTAGTCTTAATTGGATTAAATTGTTTATGTCATAAGATGATTTAGGTTACCATGAGTATCGTTAGTATTAATTGTATTAAATTGTTTATGTCATAAGATTATTTAGCTTATCATGAGTATCGTTAGTCTTAATTGTATTAAATTGCTTATGTCATAAGAGGATTTAGGTTACCATGAGTATCGTTAGTCTTAATTGTATTAAATTGCTTATGTTATAAGATTATTTAGGTTACTATGAGTATCGTTAGTCTTAATTGCATTAAATTGCTTATGTCATAAGATGATTTAGGTTACCATGAGTATCGTTAGTCTTAATTGTATTAAATTGCTTATGTCATAAGATTATTTAGGTTACCATGATTATCGTTAGTCTTAATTGTATTAAATTGCGTATGTCATAAGATGATTTAGGTTACCATGAGTGTCGTTAGTCTTAATTGTATTAAATTGCTTGTGTCATAAGATTATTTAGGTTACCATGAGTATCGTTAGTCTTAATTGTATTAAAATGCTTATGTCATAAGATGATTTAGGTTACCATGAGTATCGTTAGACTTAATTGTATTGAATTGCTTGTGTCATAAGATGATTTAGGTTACCATGAGTATCGTTAGTCTTAATTGTATTAAATTGCTTGTGTCATAAGATTATTTAGGTTACCATGAGTATCGTTAGTCTTAATTGTATTAAATTGCTTGTGTCATAAGATGATTTAGGTTACCATGAGTATCGTTAGTCTTAATTGTATTAAATTGCTTGTGTCATAAGATTATTTAGGTTACCATGAGTATCGTTAGTCTTAATTGTATTGAATTGCTTGTGTCATAAGATGATTTAGGTTACCATGAGCATCGTTAGTCTTAATTGTATTGAATTGCTTGTGTCATAATATGATTTAGGTCGATACGTTCGGCACATTACTAATGATATTGTTGATGGTTAACGTTTTCTTTATCATATCTAATTTAGTAGCGAACACTCAGTGATAGAGAGATCATAGCTAGTTCGAACATCCTTTATAAAGGTGTTACTAATGGTGATGCTGATCTTATTTTGCAACGATGGGGAATGGAGACGATCTGGGGTCGAGCTGTAAACAAAAATCAATTTATTCATAATGAAGTTTAACGGAAAATTGTGCCCGCAGGTCTTTCGGCGTTGCTTCAAATAATTCTAGAACTAGGTTCCAAAAACAAACAATCATAACACCGAGTGATTCACTTGACCTATGTTTCCTCCTTTACGAACATACTTCACAACCTTTTTAACGTAAGTCATTTTGAGTTACATACGTCACAACAGGAATACTCTGGCTGTCGAAGCCTTTTTTACGATAGACTGATAAAAGCTTGATATGGAGATCTTGCTGAATAAACAGAGCTCATACTATCCAGAATCGTACAATATTTATGTTTCCACAATTTGCAAACTAAGAAAACGAAAAGACAAATTATAATACACATTTGAATTATAAGAGTAAAATTTGCATTGAATAACAAAACCTAAAAAATTCTGTCCGAACACTTGAAATAGAAACAGATTCGAAGACAATTTCATTTTAATAAAACAAACCAAGAACTCTCTTTATCCTTATTACGTGTTACTCAGTTTGTTATTGGTAAATGCACTAAAAGATTTAACCATTGATGGAAATTTTCATTTTCAGCACTGCAAAGTATTCAAATGTAGAGGAAAGTTCTAAATATCGTTTATCTTCTATATATATCTCAACCATGCTTGGATGATATCTATATATAATTGTTTAAAACTTTTCATTGTTATATATAAATTCCTACTGCTTATGATGTTTTATATAGAATTATATTTTTTGATATATGCTATGAAAGGTTATAATACCTGGCTTGGTAGATATTTGAAGGTTGTTTCATCTCTTTTGATGCGCGATATCACGAGCTAAAACGTCGCTGGGGACCTCGTCATCTTTCGATTTCCATTGAAATGAAAGACTAATGCATATACAATATTGAAATCGGTGTCTAAATACCAATTACGATGAAACGGGCAAAGCAACTTCTTATCATTTAAATATGACAATATAGATTTAAATATACACCTTTACGAAAGAATAGTAGACATCATTCACTTTCCCCAGTTAAATATTCAGGCCGAGAGCACAATTCAGATTCCATTATAAATAAACGGTTTTTCATTTTCACAGTCGACTTCTATTAAATATTTGAATGTTTCACGCCTATATTTCAGTTTGTATTCAATATCATTCAAGAATATTTGATTTATAATGTAGGGAAATTCCCTTATTGTCGCAGTTTGCGAGTACACAGATATCGCTATTTTGCAGTACCAGGCATAGTAGTGTCAGTTAAGCTGTATGTTACATATGTTTATTATAGTAAACTGTATGTATTACTTAATGGATTCCATTTATATAGCTTAATAGATTGTTATCATATAGCTTAATGTATTCCATTTATATAGCTTAATAGATTGTTATCATATAGCTTAATGAATTCCATTTATATAGTTTTATAGATTGTTAACATATAGCTTAATGGATTCCATTTATATAGTTTAGTAGATTATTATCATATAGCTTAATGGATTCCATTTATATAGTTTAGTAGATAGTTATCATATAGCTTAATGGATTCCATTTATATAGTTTAGTAGATTGTTATCATATATATTAATGTATTCCATTTATATAGTTTTATAGATTGTTTCAGATGGATTAATAGTGTAATCGCATAGTAAAGTACTATGCATTCCATAGGTCAATAGGTTGTAGGCATATAGTACATTTTAAGCTGATAGTTTTCATGTAAGTGAAAGGTATTTTTAACATGTTTCCACTTGTATGAAAAAGGTGTATTAGTGAAATGGATAGTCTCAGAAACACCTGCCTAACGATTGAATGAGATATATAAAAATGTTTTACAAACTGAACTCGCAAGTTCGCCAGTTTAAATGTAGTGCTTTATTCTTGCCAACCGATTGATCCGTCATTTGTTTGTATCTGTATATGTTTGTTTCTATATTTGTCTTCTTTCTTATTTTTCTTTGCATTAAAAGTTATGAATTTGCATTTGACAGCGCCATCAAGCTCGTGTGATTCGCAATATAGAAATGTCACATTGGCTGGTTCGTATTTCTGCATCAAATACCACACGGAACTGAAATCTTTCAACGAAGCAATGAAATCATGCGAATCTGAAAAGGCCAAACTACTTGTTGTTACGACGAAGGATCAGATTACCAACATAGAAAACATTTGGCCGAACCTTTGTAAGTGAATGTGTAGCTAGCTATACAATGTAAACAATCTGTATGTTTGTGTGGGTCCGTTTTCTATTATTTTAACTTTAACAAATGTTCAGTCCTAACGCTACGATGTTACTGGTCTCTCCCACCTATTAGCGTGGGTTCGAATCTTCAGCTCAGTAAACGTGAGCGTGTCAGTACTATTATGAGTAATTTACAGTGGCTTGGTTCTTCTAATGGGGATTTCTCAGTGTCCTTCATCCACCAGTCATTTATATCATAGTTTACGGTGATAAATTGTGTTAAACCCCAAAACAAAACAATCAGCAACAGCGGCTATATATAATGATGGTTCAGGGTCATATGTACAAAAGTATCGTAAAAGTTATCGTTCATGTATTTTATGCTAATTTATTCAAAGTCTGTTTATAAAACATGACTATGAAGAAAAATATCCTTTAACAGATTTTTTACATGTTTTTTTATGGTGGTAATATTTAAAAGCACTTGATGCCAGTATGTTTAGTGCTAATTTTAGCCCAAAATGCACTGACTGCTTTTAATTTAGAAAATTTTTAAAAATACTAATTCTTGACTTAGGTAACGCGGTCTTAAAGATATACTTTAAGCTCACTGAACCTTACAGCCATGCGACATAAGGTATGACAACACTTCGAATAATGAAGTATCATGCATATTAAACATTGTTGGTTTTAAACGCTCCAGTGAACTCATTCTGATTATATTATTATTTGTTTGTTATGATTCATTTGCAAATATGGTAGATTGAATTTGTATACCTGTCGTTTTGTAACATCGTACATACTTTTCTTGGACCAATACATACTGTTCATCACAACGAGTTGCTTTCCAAAGTCAGCTAAATTTACTGAAACAAATCTGTCATTTTACAGCCAATACCATTTGCGGATGTACGTTTCCCTTTGTATTCATATAATGTATTTTGTGTAGTGAAGTCCTAACGGATGGCTCACGTTAGAGACATCGAGTTCACACAGACACATGATACATCAATACGTCCTATACTATCGATGGTGTCCTGCTCGTTATTGGGTGTATGAAAACCTGGTGATAATATGGCATTTAAACCCTTTCTTTATGTAAATTAAAAATAAACAATAATTTAACTATATTATGTATGTATTGCCATTTAAGGCATCTGAAATGACAATTCGTCGTGTCATTCTATAAATTCTGATTTTCCATACAATGAACGAGGCATCAAGTAGAAGAGTTAAAATCAGTGACTAAGCAAAGTTATTCAAGATCAGATAATAATAAAAGTAAACTTGTAAGTTCAAATAATCCATGAGATGTATTCATTTATAAAAAGATATATTTTATGCCAAGGACTAGTATTGTCCAATCATATACTCATGGTCGCTCTACCACTAGAAAAGCCTCCGAGTTTTCGGTTTTGGATTCAATTATTCTTTTCTACTTTGAACCTTTACAGAGAAAAAACAGCATCATCACATTATTACACAATGTCATTGAATAATAAAAGCAGAATCAGTTGTAAATAAAATTGCAATTTGTACCTTTAAGTAAAAACGGAAGAAAATAGTTTTGCCAAAAGAGTCATAATTCTTTAAATGTTCCCCAAATCCCACTGCTGCATTTTCTATTTTTTTTAAAAATACATATTTTGTTCATTTAATAAATTCAAGTTCTCTTGATATGATGCGTGGTATAACTAAATAATAAATATGCATTCCCATAAGGTAAAATGTCAACCAACAATACAAATAAATAAATAGATACGCGGCTTATCAGCAAATACACGTATCTATCAAGAATGAGAATACTTTATGCATATAAATATTATTAATTTTACAGTCTGGGCAGTATATATTGGAATATCTGATGAAATTGAGGAAGGACACTGGGTGAGCTGGAATGGAGAGATAGTTCATCCCTTTTGGGGTTCAGGACAGCCAGATGATAGAGTGAATGAAGATTGTGGATGTGTTGTGAATACATTCATCCATGACGTGTTCTGCTACTTGTCATTACCATTTCTATGTCATAAAATTCATTTCTGACCCAATCCAAGCTAGAGGATCAGTTTGTCTCCACAACAATACCTGATATTTAAAATGGACCAATATGTTTCTTTCCTTATTTATACTGCTTCCTAATAGGTCACTTGGAGGTAATGGGATCCATTTTGTGATTCGTCCCACGACTTGTCCATCCGTCGATATTTTATATTTTCACTTCTTGACAACTGTTGAGTCAGTTATGATCAATCGAAGTCCTAGACGATATTAGATTTGACCAATCTATTAATAGCGGTTTCAGAGCCTAAACATGCTTGCACGTTGTCCATATCGACTATTATTCCATTCATGTGAAACATTCAATTTATTGACTAAACAACCAAACTATTTCTGATCAGACCTGAAGGTAATATGTTTGTAAAAGAAGTCTTATAAAACTATCTGAGATGATGTGTCCATCAATGATGTTAATTCTGTTTGTAGCAGGTACAAACGTTTATTTTCTCCTATTTTTCTGTTCAAACAAGTTTGTTATATCTATGAAGGAATCTTACATTGTGCCGTTAGGCTTTTCCTTTAACTATTTGTCTTCAACTGTTTCATAAAATAGGCAGAAATATACTTTAAAAGCTTTCTCACTACAGCATGTAGTTTGATATTTAAAATAAAAAGACGAGCACGATTAAAATTCAAACTGACAATGCATATCTTGGAAATGACAATTTTAACCGTATTCCGCCATTTTAATGATATGACACACCCTTTAGTCTTTTCTAATCACGATTCTAAATGCGATTAAGTGAGATTTAAAAAAAATCTGTGTTGATTATTTATTCTTAAATTAAAAATAATGCATATTCTTGTGTTATCTGTATGAGACTTACTAAATATTCAAACATCCGAATTTATCGCGTTGCTTTATTACAGATTTTTTGCATTGCTCTAGACTATTATATGCAGCTTTTTGATATATAATACATGTGATAAGTACAAATAGCTATGAGGCACTGTTTTCTGTGCTCCGAATTATTTCGTTGTTTTTGTGTTTTTATATACAAAGAACAAATAAGTGTTGTATATTGTCTGATTTTCTCCTCAGATGTCGAGAAAGGAACATATATTTCGTTTATTAGTTAATGTAGATGTGCCTGGTGTTTTGCAAGTATTATTCCATCTATTGATTGTTTAGCACATTGAGAAAATATTTTTTTTTGCAGAGATCGTAGATGTTTCTTTAGTTATTAAGGCTTTGTTTCTTTCTCTGACTTAGAACACGATTTTGCAGCGTTTTTTATATCTTCACAATTTGATGTCAACAACATTATTTATATCATACACCTACTTTGAATTGTTTGTATTTCACAAAATCACAAATATAGTTTTAATTAGCCACAATGCACAGCAACATAAGTGTAAAGCCACCGCATCCAATCAAAATTGAGTTGTTCAAATTTGAACACATATCATGAATGGATTCGTGGCAATTTTCTTGTTTGTGTTTGTACAAATACCTTTCACTCAAATTAAACATGTAATAACTTCTCGTTTGCTATATAGTCATTCTTTCTATTTCAAACTTACAAATTATCCTTTTGAAGTCAATTGCCTTCAAAATCTTCGACCGGTGTAAAATGCACCGCTGTTGCACTCTACTTTGGTTAGCTGACAGTATATACTAATGGAGGCAACTCATGACATCAAACAGATGTCGCTAGTACAAAGTACTAATATATGAACGATCAGTCAAGGCGTAGATATGGTTAACATATCGGAACCCTGGCAAGCAAAGATGTTATACTAAATCTATCCTTATCAAAGCGAATATCGAATATAGGTTCTTAGGCGATATATTGTGAAATTATTACACCAGCTCAAACGTTGAAATCCTTCGTTTAATTGCTAGGGCGTTTACAATTCTGCAGCTTTGTCTGATTATATTCCCAGTGGAGTATAATATGTCTATGTAGTTTTGGTGAACAGCAGAACAATCTTTATTTTCGGAAATCGGACTATCACTTGATTTTTTTATTTTAACACGAATGTGAAAACTATTTAGTTCGTATTGTGAAGTCATGATATCAGAGTCTAGTCCTTAAGATCATAAGGTATGTAAGGGAATTATATCATATTTTTTACATTTTGGAATTCACTTATGTTATGTCAATTTCCCAATTGGTTAGTCTGCAATCTCAGTTGTACTTTTTAGCTAACTTATGTTGAGGTTTAGCTGGAATACACACAGCCTGAACTCTTGTGATAACATGGGTTAGCCACTATCTTTTCCCAAAGAGATATAGAATATAAACAAGTGTATATCACTCATTTCCGGCCATCTTTCCCACCAAATTTAGAAGTGAAAAGATGAAAAACATTTCTTGTTGTTACCCATCTTTCCCACCAAATTTAGAAGTGAAAAGATGAAAAACATTTCTTGTTGTTAATAAATGGGTATCATTAAACACGATTGTAAAACATGATTGTAAGCATGATTGTAAACATGATTGTAAAACATGATTGTAAAACATGATTATAAAACATGATTGTAAACATGATTGAAAACATCATTGTAAAAGTATTGTATAATATACAGTGTCATTTACCAGCGGTATAAAAGCTTACGAATATAACATTTAAAATAGCAAAATACACTATAATATAACGGTGTTATAAATGACATTAGTTAATCAAAATATATTGTAATGATTTTGTGTAAGGTTCAGTTCCAACACTATCTCATGCATGCATACATACATACATACACACACACACACACACACACACACACACACACACACACACACACACACACACACACATACATACATACATACATACATACATACATACATACATACATGCATATATACATAACCTCTGTTCATTTGTACACATCTGTCATCTTGCAAAGGTTTTTCTTCATTACTTATTCCAAAACATTTCTTCTAGTCCATTTACCGAAGTCTTCTATGTATTAATTTATCTGTCACTTTTTCTTTTGATCCTTTCACATTAAGTATTTGTGTATATAGCTGAGTAATAAGGCATGAGCGAGTCAAACATCAGCTAGCATTAGCAAATTATATGAAGGCAGTTATCATAATTCTGGTAAGAAGCAATTATTAGTCAATCTCATAATGAGATGGCTCAAGTGAGATACGTTATATTTAGTGGCACCATCTGTACATGATGTGAGATGATATGATGTGCTTAAAGATTTTAATGAAAACGGAAGATTATTGGATAAAGACAACAACACTGACGAAGGGGTAGAGTTTATTACCGATATTGATGAAACACCATTCGTGGATATCCTCAATGGATTTATAATCCCGTAGTATACGATGATGTGATGCTGAATAAATAACCAAATAAAGCTCAATTGTTTGTCGAAGCAGATAAAAATTGTAGCGTGCAATATGTTGGGCAAACAATTCAACAAGTTTCTGAAAGAATGAATAGTCATCGCTTTGATATAAGAAAGTATAGAGATACTATGTTTTCCTCTAATATTTCAACACACTTTAATACAAATAATCACTCTTTACTCTATTTTTCTTTCATGCCAATAGATATTGTGCATGGTGACGTCAACAGTCTTATAAAAGAATCTTATTGGATTTAAAAGTTAGATACTTTGTATCCTAATGGATTTAATCCAGTGCATTATATACAATTGTATCATTTAAATTGATATATTGTATATCCTTCATAGCAATATGTATGACTGTTTGTTTCTAGTTTATTTTATTAATTTATCGAAGCAGATGACACCCACACTCAAACACACATACATGGGTATATCCCGTTCTTAGTACATTTAGTCTTATATATATATATATATATATATATATATATATATATATATATATATATATATATATATATATCTTAATTTAAGCTGTTTTATTTACAGATGTGATTTTCTTGATCTTCAATCATTTGCAGTTAGTTTTCCTAGTCTATCAATATCTTCTCCTACATAGCAGAAATCCTCTCCTAGTATTAGTTGTAGCGATGTATAATTATTGATGTGTTTGCTAATGTTTTGAATAAATTCGTGTTTCTTGTATCTTGTAGCAGGGCTGTATATATTTACTATAATGTGCATTTTATCAAATGTTATATGTAATACACTCATTTCTAAATATTTCCCTTAATTAATAGCCTCCCAATTTAAGCCGATTTTTTTGCTTATTATTGTTGCTACTCCCGCGTTAATGTCTGTGTACTTATTATCGTTTGTGACTACAGTAGCATCCATTTTTTTCTTCTAGTGACCAATCATTTGTTTGGTGAGTTGGTTGTGTGTTTCTTGTATTAAATTGAAGTCATAGTTTTTGAGTGTAAGTAATTTCTTATTTTAATCCCAATAAAAATATTGTATTTATTGATGCGATACGGAAGTTTGTTCATTCCATTTTCAGTTGTTAATTCTTCGAGGTGGCTTTCCCAATTCTAACTATGTTTATATATGTATGACTCGAACTATTAATATTATAAAGTAGGTGTCCTTTGGGGCACTGACCCCTTATCTATGTCTAGAGTTTCATTTTTGTCTGAAGTGTTTTCGCCGTACTTTATTTTTTGTCACCTTTTAGACTCAGGTTGTTTTTGTCTTTTTCGCTGTCCGTGTCCGATTCGTTGTTTTGTATTGGTCGTGTCTCTGTATTGGGGTTTTTTGTTTCTTGATTTTCCCTTCATCCATGTCAACTTCCGTTTCTCTCATGTTCTTTATATTGGTGAGGCTTGTTGTAGGTGTTTCTTAATTGTAAATATTTCGTCTCTGGTGTTGTTACCATTGGAGCAGGAAGAGCCTGACAAAGTCTTTGTCATCTTTCTCATTGGCTAGGTATGGGCGTGAAGGCGAAGGGTTCCATCCCACTCAAGTCTTCTGCCTCCCCACTCCCTGTTGATTCCAATGATGATTGCATGTCTTTATTTTCCTCAGCTTCGGCAAGTAGAACGTATCTGTTACTCATTTGAATCCCTAATGGTATATGTTTGCGCCATCTGTAAGTTTTGAATGGAGTCAAATAGTTAGCCATTCTCCTTGTGTCCCGTTCTCCCCTTGTGTCTCCGTTGACGTACTTGCCGTATCAGCCATGATTTTCTCTGTTGTATGTTTTGTATTGTTTTTGTCCCCACCACGTTTCCTGCATAGGTGTTTGCAGTGGTAGCTGTAGTGTTCTGTAGACCTTTACAATTCTTGGCTGCATGGCCCATTGTTCTCCATATTGTACAGTGCCTTTCCTTTTCGCAACCCCTATACCACGTCCTTAAGAGGAATCCCAATAGGTAGTTGAAGGTCGGGATTTGTTTTGCCTCATCTCTTTTGACTTGAATTATCATTTTGACATTGGTGAAACCATAGATGGTCGGTATCTTGTCCGTTTTGACTGATACTTTGTATTTTGTGATTATTTTATGAGTCACGTCTTGGGTGTCCACCTCATTAGGCAAGCCTGAGACGAACACGTCAGTCATCAGTGCTTCTACTTTGTGCAGTATGGGGGTTGTTTAACTCACAATAACTCTTATTCCCTGTATTGTTGTTTCTTGTTGGGAGATAAGTGGCTTGTTCTTATTTGGATACAGTATGTATTGGTGTCGTCCCTCGTACTGGGGCGCGTCTATCTCATCTATGCTGTAGCCCATCACCTTTAGGTCGGTCAGGGTGCTTGTCTGGGAAGTGTTTCTGACTGAAAGTCTAGGGTTTGGCACCCTTCTGCGTGGTATGCCAGAATCCTTTTTTCCCGGCGTTCCCTTCTATGACTGTATTAAAATAGTTCTGCAATCTATTACCTTCAGAACCGCTTTCATTCAGCATGGTTTGTAGCTGTTTGTTGTAGATTTCCAGCCCATCTGCCACGTCCAGCTGTCTCTGAGCTGCGTTCTTTCCACTACTCATGTCTGGAATGTCGCTACATATCCCAGTCATTGAAAGAAGATTTGATGTTTATTCAGGGTTACCCATAAACAATTCAACTTTAGCAAGATAAACTAGATCTATCTAAATTCTTCTGATATTTGATTAAACTAGAGTAAAAACAATAGTATAGCTAATTGCTATACTCAGTCACAAAATCTAATACAAAATTAACAATAATGTAATGATCTAATTAGAAACTAAACTATAAGAAAATCTATACCCTCGTACACTCCTTAATTGTGTTCACCGGTTGACTTTCTTGCCGTCTGTTTTGTGCGGGCCATTGCGATGAGAAACACTTACTTTGCTTCTCAACAACAAGTATTAAAATAACGTGTGAAATCCTTCTAGATGATGTGTACAGCGACAGTCTTTCCAAGTGCTGGTTTAGGCGGCCGTGCGTATTCCCGTTCTTAATATCGTCTTAAATTGTGTACCAGTCTAGATGATAGGACATAACAACGCAATTGAAACTCTAGAATTGTATGATATAGTTCCTTAGAAGCGGCATTTGTGTACACAGATCAATCCAGGTTCGGACAAAGGAAGCAATTCTTATGCAAACAAGATGATAAATTCAAACAATTCATCAAACTTATCTAAAGAGTAATAATGTAAGACTTCCTATGCATTACTCAAACAAGTGTTTCTGCAAACACGATAACAAATTAAACAATTCGTCAAACTTATCTAGGAATTAATGAAAGACTTCCTATGCATAACTCAACATCGCTATAATTCAAAAGCACATATTATACAAATGTATTAGACAAAATTCATGCAAAGACCTATAGACTAAGCAAACATTAAATAAATCGCATCAACAAATTACATGGAATTGTGTATTCATCAATCCAAACAGATTTGGCACCGTGCCTGGACCACACGTTTGTACGAATCAATTTCTTTCAAATTCCACTCAGAGTCTGTAGTGATTCTCTCTCTCTCTCTCTCTCTCTCTCTCTCTCTCTCTCTCTCTCTCCATCCTATTGCAGGAAAAGCTCAGATTCTGTTAATTGTTAATAAGTGTGATCTTAAACCCTATGAAATTTTGTGTGAAAACACGCTCTTTATTTAACGTGAACAATCAGAATGAAATCTTTGCCGCCCTTTCTTTCAGAGTCGCCAAAGTAGTTTGGGTAACATAATTTTTGCGATTTCTCAATCGTTACAACTTTCCCATGAAAATGAAGTTTGCCGTGTCCCTAACAGTTCGTTCTGGCCACTGTATAAACGAAGGTCTAATCAGAACCAAAATTCAAAGTCTAAAGGAACCATACCGTACATGGCTGTATGGCGATATGATACGCGCTTGTCTCCATAAATCTAATTAGTGTTTCTCTGGTCTCAACTAATGTATTCCTGATAATCCGCCAGAAATTTGCCGCTTCACAAGTAAAACCTGTGTTGAGAACCACCTGTTTTGGGAGACCAGAATTTCAGTGCACATAATTTTTAATCATATAGTGTTATGAACTGTTATGAGAGACAATTTATTTTTTAAAAGTGCTCATATGCCACAAAAACGTAAACTACCTGGATCAACATACACAAGTTGACCTGAAATCTGGATAGACAAGATGCGATGCATAATATAGTTATCAAAACATCAGTCGAAAACTTTAGTAATTCATGGGGAACAACCCGGGAATGTCTTTGTTACATGTTTGTGTTATTCTGATATATAATTACCGATGGATGAACATACTAAAACGATCAGGTCATCAGCATAAAATTGATAGGAATGGGGCCTGGGGACATATTTTAGACCACATCATAGTGCCAAGGCGATATGTCAACCTTTCCAATTCAGAAGAAAGAGACATTTGCTGAAGAGTGTTACGAATACTGTAATCCACAAATAAAAGGAGCATAATATACTTTGCATGCGTAATTATCAGAACAGTGAAAGTCTTACATTTCAAATAAAATGTTCTCCAGGCATTTTATATGGTTATAGAACCATCAAGCTAGGCTGCCTGAAAGTGCGTGTAATTGAAATCTAAACTCACTCTGCTTTATGAAAAGGATCCCGGAATACAGTGAATGGCGATGTAACCGTCCTTACTGGAAGTCATACAAGGGGTAAAACCAAGCATTTTACATTTGCCAAGAAGGATATTGTGATTTAAAAAATGATAAGAAGACATTTACTCTCATGTACTTAGTTCAAGGATAGTCTCCAATCAAATCTGATAAATTTTTTCAACTGCCATTTTATTGACCTTTCATAAAGGAAATTGTTTAGTTTAACACATTAACCCCTGGATGTGTTTACTGTTTTCTCATGAAATGAGAGTAGGAAACACAATTTTGGGGACTATTTCTGAATACACCCTAATACATCAATTTCCAAGCAATATTTCGTTAGACAAATGGCTATTTGTGCTAACGAAAATGTTTTTCATTGGTTAATTTGCTGGCGCATGAGCAGAAGGTGAAAAAACTGATTTTTACTTTTGGCTTAACCGAACCATAATTTTCGTATGGAAAAGACCCTTTATTCAAAATATCCACCTTATCCTACTTTTTGTACTGGTTCACCTGTAACTGTGTGCTTTTTACCGGTATGCCGTAGATCTGAGGCCATAAAGTCTAAAATCTGGACATAAATTCGGATTCTGGCCATGGGCGAATTTTGGGTGGAAATAAAGGGTCCAAAAACTTATGTTTTCCCCTCTGTATTTTGTAGTGCAACTAAAATGTCCAGATTATTTGCTATCATTGTAGAGCTAGATCTGTCTACCTTATTATAATACTACCCACGTTAGTGTATCATGCATGACATTGACGTTATAGACCTTGGAATTAGGCTACTACCTCATGACCCGTAAAGTCGTCGCTAGGGATTAATGTGTTTAGGGTAGTGAAATTTGCAAGCAAAGCTTCTTAAGTAAAAGCTATCAGCAAAACTACAGAACCAAAAAGAAAACCAAAAATACTTTAATATTTATTCTCTAACATGTTTCCAAATGTGTCTCTTAAGAACGTGACTATTCGAAAACATTTTATCATACACATTGCATTTAAATGGTTTATATCCAGTATGTATCCTCATGTGACGCCTCAAAACACTAATTTGCCCAAACATTTTTATCACAAATTTCACATTTGAATGGTTTATCTCCTGTATGTATCCCCAGTGCATTTTTCTATTCCTACTCTGCCTAAACATTTAATCACAAATTTCGCACATAAATGGTTTATCTCCAGTATGTATCCTCATGTGCCTCAGCAAAGCACTGCTGTGTCTAAGCATTGTACACACTTAAATGGTTTAACTCCGTGTGTATCCTCGAGTGCGCTTCAAATTACTATATCGCCCAAGACTTCTATCGAAACCTCACATTTGAATGGTTTATCTCCACCAAGCATCCTTATGTGCCTTTTTGATTCACTATAAATCATACACATTGTATCACAAACTTCATATTTGATGGGCGTATCGCCAGTATGTTCCAATTTATGATTCTTCAACGCACTACTATGACCAAACATTTTATAACAAACTTCACATTTGAACGGTTTATCTCCAGTATGTACCCTCGTGTGTACGTTCAAGACACTATGTCGCCTCAACACTTTAATACACACTTCCCAACTGAATTCCTTAATTCCAGTATGTATATTCCTATCAATTTTCAAGGTACTGTACATATATATTTTATCACACATTTCACATTCAAATGGTTTGTCTCCATTAAGTATCCTTTCTTGCTTCTTTAAATAACGTCTCAACCGCTCCGGTGGCCTAGTGGTTAGAGCGTTCGCCTCAGAAGCGGGAGGTCGCGGTTTCGATCCCCGGTCGAGTCATACCAAAGACTTACAAAAATGGTACTAACAGCTGCCTCGCTTGACGCTCAGCATTAAGAGGTTAGTGTTAGGACTGGTCGGCCTGGTGTCAGGATAATGTGACTGGGTGGGACATCATGCTACATGTCTGCGGCATGATGCCTCAGTGCTAGACATCACTATAAACTGCCTCACAGCAGACATCGTAGCGATATGACTGAAAAATTGTTAAATCTACGTTAAAAATCCTAATCAAACAAACAAACAAATAACGTCTCTGCCTAAATATTTTATCACACACTTCACATTTGAATGGTTTTATTTCAGCATGTATATACCTATGAATTTTCAAGGTATTATTGCGTCCGAACAGTTTATCACACACTTCACATTTGAATGGTTTATCAATAGTAGATACCGTTTATGTGTCCATAGTGAAAAATGGGTGCAGTTATATTGGCGTAGTGTGTCTGTGAATGTGTACATTGACTGGCCTAGGGTTGCGGAGTGAAATAGTTCCAGTGCAAAAGGGGATATTACTGTATTTACTATGGCATAACCGGCTGGCGGTACGGAAACCTAATGATGTTGAAAACAACCACAATGCAAATGTGCGATTGATGGACTTTTGGCAAGTTGATTTTATCTGTGATCTTGAATTGATTGAGTAAAATGTAGTATATAAAAGCAGACACGTCCAGCTTTTCAATTTCCAACTCAAATTGCATGGAAGTCTTTGGAAATTTGGGGAAAACATAAGACTTCCAGCGAGATTCGCACTAGTGTTTGACACTGCTCAAAAAAGGGATAAACCTGTGCGCAACGTTCCTCTAAGCGAATAGTGTATGTGTAACATCACTAATTATTTATGTATTAGAGTGGTGGAATAACGATATAGGTATTAATTCCCTTTGGGTAACAGGTATACGTACTGCACAAATTGCTTTGATTTGTGGTCTAATAGAGTCTTCCGACCATGATACGAGTCTTAAACCAATCTAAGTAATTGTGAATTGTCCTCAACATATTTAAGTACTCAGTCGTCTAATATATTAGTATCAACATGATAGATCATATGGGTAACCTTCAATATTTAGGATAAAACGTTAATGTGAAACTGTTACAATCGAAATAAGAATTATATTGATAATATCTTTCCGTAATTAACATACATGTACTAGTGTAGTAATTATATCCTTGCAGTATTGATTTATCTCTCGGGAGTCTACGTTTGTATGATGATAATGCCAGACACTTTACCAAAGATGGGTGGTGGCAGAAGGACCTGCACGATGGATATCTGTCGCATAGTATAGCACAATCGATATTCGGGCAGTCATTCCTTTCCCACAAGGAAACAGATGTATCGAGATTATTCACTGTGTCGTGGTCCAGTTCCCATGTAATACAGCTACTCATCAGGATATATGTAGACGAGTGTAAAAAATCATTTATATATGATATATTCATTTCTAATAAGAATATTTGAAATTTTATTTCATCTTGTCTTTAAAAGGTGAACGATTTTAAATAACTTCGGTCTCAAACACGGTTGCTGAAATATTTGAAAGAAAAAAGATGCCCAAGGATCATTACTGTGTAATTTAATATCTTCATATTGATGTATTATGTTTTAAAAATGCCCATATTGTATGTTTTATAATATTTCAACAGGAGTAATGTTTCTGAGGAAACTAATCGGCTGTTGCGAAATCTAAATAAATTGATTATACATATTTCAGGCTATGACAATTTATCAAACTGTAGAAATTTAGCATAATATCTTATAAAATGTATTCCAAATACTTCAACGCCTGACTTAATGATTTTATATATATTGTTCATTAATTACTAAAGGTAAACATGAACAAAATCACGACGCAGATTTGGTTGATACAAGTCCTTGCTCTCTCTCTCTCTCTCTCTCTCTCTCTCTCTCTCTCTCTCTCTCTCTCTCTCTCTTAACAACTCGTTGAGCCTCAATGCTTATTTCTGTATTGCTACATAGCATTTCATTAAAAGTGCACACGTCGTTTGCAAATATGACATTCAACATTTCTAAAACAATAAGTGAGTCTTTCAAAATAAAGCCGTGAATCTTGAACGTTTATGAATTAATTATGTATAGGCGCATGAGTCAACTGCGTATTCGGTAAGATCGACTGAAGTAATAATTCTGATCATGTGATCCTAATTTGTTAGAAATGTGTGGGATTTTTACCATTAACTTTGCTTAACTGTAATGCTCCTTTTCAGGCTAAAGTTCCTCAAGGTGGGCATTTCCAATTAGTTATCTCCCTTCGTACTTTGAAACACGGATACTACTGCAACGCGTTCTTTGTCAATGGCAACACCTTATGGGTAACTCTTCTCGCGGCAGAGAAAAACAAAACGGTTGACACATTTGATAAGTAATTTTATATTTAAAAAAAACAATAATTTCGATTATGTTATTAAAATTATTATGAATTTTAATGCCACATTTTGACTTTATTTTGTCTGTACTTGTAGCTGCGTCATAGCATGGCGCAGAAATGTGTCTTATATAAAGATATATACGGATGCTTGATTGACAGGTGTTTAGATAGATACGTGATAGATGGATTGATTTATAATATATATGAATTTATAGAGAGATATGAATATGTCATATATATTTCGTATAATTAGACGTATACGAAATGCTGCTAGAATTCAAAAGAAACCCGACAAGAGAACATTTTACGAAAACAAAGAGCTGTGAAAATACGAAGCTGAACTTTCATTGCATCCAAATTTAGATAATCCTTACGCAAAGGATGGGGAGAAGTTGTGTCATTGAGGTTACAAGTTCTTTTCAGAGTTACATAAAATCACATGTGTATTATAACAGAAGCAAGTATTGGGATCAATGGCGACTATACTTGTATGTGTGGTCTCATAACAAATTCAATATTTTTCTTATATATCCAGATACAGCAAAAAAGATAAACATCAGATTAGTGGCTTACGTTCTGGAGATAAAGACCAGATTTGTTATTCAAAAAAGTTAAGCAATGATATTTTTGTGGTTTCAGCCCCAGAGGCTCAACATATAAAAATCTATAGCTCTCTCTTTACATCTCACTTTGTGTCTGCCATTATGATTGTCGCTCTCATTTACACACATACATAGGTCTACAAGTGCACATACTCACAAGCGTACATTTCCATATATCATTTTCATCAAATATTCAATGGTCTGAATTTAAAAGAATATCAAAACATCTGCTTCGTAATCACGAGTAGTACCCTGTTTTAACGTTTGGCAAACATTGATTTTCTTTTCTTGTTTTCATCAATACGTGTATGAATAAAAATTTTATAAATGATTAAGCGAATGAATAAAGCTAAATGTCTTCCATGGCGCATGAAGTACACTACCAGTAACAATAAAGCAGAACTTAGAATTTTTATCATCGGCGAAATAAGGAAATACGTAATTAAATAAATCCAAAGTATTGTTGCACTTTAATCATATCAGTTTTCACCACAGTGGGATTCCACTTTGCGTCAAATGACTATAGTGTCCAATGGATGTTGTTTATGTAATCATTTAATGGCCAAGAATCAATTAGTGACGTGTCAGTCAACTGCTTTCCGTCTTCTGATTGGATGTATGCAATGTATGGATACAGATAGCTATGTTATCACATATTCATGTACATTATGATAAAATCGAATTGTTTTTAAAATTATTTTTCATTGCGTTCTCATTCTGTAAAATTGTATTGCTATTGGGCAGCTTAATAATTTACATAACATTAACGTTAATTGAACCGAACAACGTTCGTGCTATAAGCTTTGTTTTCACCATGGTTTTTTTTCTATTCATATCAATGCATGGTTCGGTTCTTTTAAGGCTTTAATAAACTGCAATGTAATAATAATAATAATAATAATAATAATAATAATAATAATAATAACAATAATAATAATGAGGACTTTGTATAGCGCCAAGTCTTTAGAAGCTCTAACCGCTTTAAAACATCTATAATGATATGACTACACTACAGAAAAAAAAACCAAAAATCATGAAATTGGAAAACATAAAACATGCTGAAAGCATATAAGGTACAAAACATTATTAGGTCTCTATGTTTGTTCCTGTTGTCGAACAAGGTGAGTTGTATTAGCACACCTAAAAGGGACCACAGTGCCTTTGTGTTTAATTAAAGGGGCAATTTGTTCCATATCACCGGACCCTGATATGCCAATGAACGTTGTCCATGATATGACTTCGTTTTCATAGTTGGAACAATGAGTATACTATTGTAAGAAGAGGAGCATAAGTATCTTGCTGGTGTACACACATGGTTGAGGCCGGATATGTATGTTGGTCTTCAGTGTGTCATTGAAAAATGTAGCACAGAGAACACATTTTGTGTTTGATTCTGTATCGAATGGATAGCTAGTGTAGGGTACAGAGCGATGATGATTTGTGCCAGGATCGATGTACTCTAACGATGATCCAAGCAGCTGTGTTTTGAACTTTTTTAAGTTTCTGGAGTAGATATTGTGATAAACCAGTAGAGTTTGAGACGAGCCCAGGCTCGAGCTCGAGGCTCGAAAATTTTGGAGCATTTCTGGGAGCTCGAATCTCGAGGTCGAAGCTCGACGAGGTTCGAGCTTACGCCTAGAAAAAGTCTCTACTTTTTGATATTATCGGACCGGATAAACCCGTGCGATAATTAATTGACTGTAGGAATGAGCAGCTTTACAGATTCACACGGACTACTCTTCCCCATGTGGTGGATGACCAGTCGGCGGTCGTTGCCTTGCAATGGTCATCGCTGGGGGCTCCTAGGATAATACGTCCGACTATTATGACTACGGCTGACGGGGAGAAGGGCTTTTTGCAATGGTCATCGCTGAGGGCTCCTAGGATAATACGTCCGACTATTATGACTACGGCTGACGGGGAGAAGGGCTATTTTGGTGAACTTCTCAAGCGTTAGGCCTGACGATGAGTGGTGCTGGAGGGGCAGTAGGCGCACAACTGACGCCCGAGGCATTTCTTTTAAACTGATTTTTGAACAGTTCAAACAACATAAACGTGTAATCAGCGATTTTTCATATTTTATCTGCTCTTTGTTAATGTTTACTTATATTTTATTTATAAAGCAGGAGCGATGTCCAAAATTAATAAATCGACTGTTTGGACTTATTTTAACAAGCGGGAAAAGGAAAATTTCGCAGCTTGCAATGAATGTAAGCAGACAATTTCATGTCCACAAGGAAACACTTCAACATTGCGTCGACGTCTGCTGAGCATTCATCATATTCATCATTACTCAAGCTCGAAAAAATGTATCGAGCTCGAGCTCGAGCTGGCACGAGCTTCAAATCCCCGAGCTTTCCTATACTCTAATAAACCAGACAGGATTGAGTTACAATAGTCCAGTCTTGAAGTTACTAATGAACACTCAAGTGTATTAGTGGCATCAACTGAAACATATTAGCGAATGGAGATGATGCGTCTCAGCTCACGATATGCATTCTTGCATTATTTCATAACAAGTTGGTGCAATGTGAGAGTACTGTCTAGAGTAACACCGAAGTTAAGTACTGACAGTGAATTTAATGTTGGTGTTGCTGATATTTATTGTCTGAGGTAAAGGATGTGAATGAGAAGGTCTTTGTGTTGTGATTACAATGGCCTCAGTTTTGTCATCATTTGCCTTCAGCTTGCTACATATCATTCATAAATGCACCTATCTACTCTATAGATGGTAGCATCAACTTCAGTTGCGTGGCTAGACGAGTATATTTGGGTGTCATCATCACTTGAGCGCGGCTGAATGTTTAGAATGAAAAGAACAGGTCCAAACACAGCCCCCTATGGAACACCACAACAACTAGTCTGGAGTTTATTCAAATTGCAGATACGAATTGTGTCCTTTGGTCTAAGTAGGACTTGAACCACAGTAAGGCTGTATTCTGAATGCCAAATACATGCTGAAGATGGTGCAGTAATATATCACGGTTTAGTGTGTCAAATGCTGCAATCAAATCAAGGAGGGTGAGGATTATAATCTTTCCACTATCTAAATCAGAGAGAATGCCATTAAATTATTTCAGAAGTGTTGTTTCAGTACGGTGGCAAAGGCGATATGCAGACTGTACATTGCTAAAAAAGACTGTTCGAATTCAAATGAGATGCAAGTTGGGTTAGAACTTCTTATCCCAAGATTTTTCCATATAAACGGGATATTATAAAATGGGCGGTAGTTCTATAGATCGTTATGAACAAGTGATGGTTTCGTCAGCAGAGGCTTTACGATGGCAGTTTTGAAAAATGATGCGAATTCTTCCGATGAGAGAGAGATATCAATAATATCTGTTAAATTAAGCCAATATTGGGTCTAAGCACTCAAGCAGCAGTGATGATGGAATTTAATCAAGTTCACATGACTTTGGTGCACTCTTCATCACGGTTGTCTGTACTTAATTCATAGATACAGTTTCAAATGAACATAATGGTTGTTTCTGAAATTATGCATGATAACTTTATGGTGACGTGTGAATTCAAAATGTGTTATTAAGCGAATCTCTAATGAGTTTGTATTTTGTCACGGGGTAAATTTGCAAGTAGGTCCAGAAGGTCTACTGGAGAGAAGGTAGTTATAAGTGGTGCACATTGGTTCCGTGACATACTTTTGTTAGTTATCTCGAAGCGCTGTATGCAGCTAGAATTATTTATGATATTAGTACTGTTGTGGGATAAGTTTGCTCAATGGACTATGTTTGTGACGTTTTTCTTAGCGGCTTTATATATTTGTTAATGATTAGCGAGTCTGCTGGAAAGCCAAAGCCTCTCCGTTTTACTGCGATGTCTTTTAGCAATGCTAAAATGATCCCTAACACTGCTATACTATGGAGAACACTTTTTTTAAAATTGATACTCTGCATTTGGAGTCTGGGGCATGTTTTTCAAGCAATGAACGCAGGCTGTTATCGAATTTTTCTGCCTTTGGATGTAATTTAAATGTTATGTTTTCTTGGATATTATGCATTAATTTGGTTATATTTATTATACGGGGATTTCTCGTAGCAGCAAATAAAGGTTCAGGCTTTGGGACTGATACCTGGAGATGGCATATACTGCAGTGGTGATCTGATGTTCGTGAGATACAAGGGTGGATGTCAGAATATTATCATAAGGTCTATGAAGAAACCAGTTTAAAATGTGAAAACATTTATTAATGGGTTGATTAACTGCCTGTTTAAGGTTGAAAACATGAATGGAACCTAGGAGTGTTGACGTGTAAGAGTTTCCAGGACAATCAAAGTGAATTTTGAAATCTCCAATAATAATTACATTACCACCTATCGAATTTCCATATTCGAGAAGATTCGGAAACTGCTCCAAAAAGAGAGATTCAGTGAGCTTGTTTTTACTACTAGGAGGTGGGCTGCGGAGGCAGAAAAAATGGACTGACCTTTGTTCTGATGTGAGTGTTGTTTGAATTAGTTCAAACGATGTGTGGCGGAAAGTGTAAACTGTGTTGTGTTGTATTTAAGACATTTTTATCATGGAATTATGTGTAATAACAGCAATTTCACCTCCGCTAGAGTTGTGACTTGATGAAGTAAGTGGTGGGTGTTAATTCCGCGTTCTTTCGCTCATCGCCTGATGGTTTTAGTCATGTTTCTGTCAGGAAGAAGTCGCCAATATTCTGGTCGTTGATAAAATTAACTATTTCTATGCGCCTTTCCAGTGGTCCTACGTAATGGGCGTTGAGAAATGTATTACATAGGGATATCTATGGGATAGTTGATACAACTGTTGGCCATTTAAGATGTCTTTGCACCATGTTATCAAAATTAACTGGAATTCTGTTTCCTGTCCTACGTCGGCCAGCTTTGAAACAACGTTTAATTTTTCGCTTCCGATTACATTTAAGTAATGATGAATGTAATCCCAGTTTGTTTAGTCTTGAGCACAATGTAGTATGAAGAGCCAGGTTGTGGTCATTTAATGCAATTATTGAGGGTCCATCGTAACGTAAGCTGGTTGACTGGCTGTCACGTGATGGCTGTTTATTAAACACAAAGGACGTCTTTACACTGAAACAAGACAGCTGAGTAAAGTTATAATTGTCATCGTTTCCAAAACAAGGAGATGAAGAAAAAAATCCAAATTGAACAGCCAATGGATGATGAAACATAATATTGTAGACTAAGATAGACAACAAGCACAAATAACGAAAAATGTGTTACGCTGTTAAGCGATAGCGGCCATCTTTACGGTAATCAAAACACAAATAAACAAATTTTAACTAATTTGTCACATTGCAGCCATTATCAAAAGTTGATAATTCAATTCAACATTTTTAAATCTAGAATATCAAATGAATAAATGCACGAGATTACTATGAATTAACCGAATAGCGAATTACAGTATTAATTCTCTACATAAACATTGCTTAAGTCTCTAAATATGCATGTATATAATATATTAGTAATGAAGCACCTGACAAGTGATAATTCTACGTACGAAAGTATACATACTTCAATAATTAAAGTACACTTACTTTGCAGTAATATATTAGAACAATTGAGCAAATAGTCACTAACCTGTACTGAATCTCCTTGTAATTCTCAGAATATCCAAGTTTCCCGCTAATTTCGAAATAGGTTCGAGTAACTTATCTTTCCTTAAGCCCACAAGATGGTCATAGCTACTACCACGTTAAGTTCTTAATATAATAGATTTAAACTTGCAATTCTAATGTTGGTCACGCCTTGCTCAATTCTGAGTTGATGTTTATTCATATAACTATCAGACACTGCCTCCTCTCAGCTGTCTGTCATGTGTAATTTTAGGACCCCTTTTGATATTCTATTGATATGAACAAAGAATTTCACAACATAGCTGTGAAACATATGATTGTACATATTATGTAACTGGCTTGCCGAAAATGCAGCGAGTTACGAATAGTATGACCATGTCAATTAATTGGTTTGACACGTTTTCTTTGCCATATTGACCTTCATACATATTGATGGCACGAACTTATTATCCTCAGGGTCTAACAAATACATGTTGAAATCTGGTAAATCCTTACAACGTGACAACCAGTAATTTACTTTAAACTCGGATATTTAAATGTCTTTTACTCAGACACTAATAAGTTAGTAGAATTATAAGAAAGCAAACGGATTTAAATTCAATTAATTAAAATTATCATTAAGCCGTAAAAGATCGTTGAAAGTGTCCAAAACGTTTCACTTTGCAAATGTGGCCGGATAGCTAGCAAGCGATTGCTTTACGGTTCGTATTCTTTCTGTACAATTATTGGTTGTCAGGATCTGCAGGAAACATTCTTCTTAGATATAAACAAAATTGTCTTTCAACGCTGATATCAGTATTGCTTGACATTTACTCGATTCCTCATGACAGGAAGATGCATTAACATCTTGGATTTCTGTAACAGGTAACCAAATTTTATTGTTAAATACGAAATTGTATTATATTCATCCATCATATTATTGTCCTGTCATTTTCAGAACTGCATGTGCATCACATAGGATTAATAGAACATGTGATAAAGGACAAACACATGGTTTTTAACAAAGGGCATTTGTTTCATCAAGCCACATTGTATTGAATTCTAAATTTGCCTTCCCTAAACATTATCTTTCCCTTGCTCAATACGTTGCCTTCCTCATTACTTTGCCATTGGCTGTTTAGCCTAAAAATGCATCGCCCCATGTTTCTTCATTTGGTTGCCTTGTTTGTCATCGTATTCTTGTTTTGCAATGCCTCACCTTGCATAGCTGTTGCATAATGTTTTGCCTTGCTTAGCATACCCTAACCATGTGTGACCTTGCGTCGCATGGTTAAGAGCCCGTGTCCTGTTTTGTATTTTCATTTCGCATTGCATAGCCCTTGTCCATTTCTTTGCGCTTTTGTTTTCTCTAGCCTTGCATAACCTTGTGTTGCGTGATGAGGACTCACGTGTCGTTAATGGTGTTCCTATATTTACATGCATAATCTTATGTAACAATTGGCTAATGCCTTGTCATTCTTAGCGAACCCTAGGGATTCGTAGCTTCATGTACTTCTTTTCAGTTCACCATTTATCATAATGTTATTTATGATCATCTCACCATGCAATGATTAGAGGACATATCTATTGTGTGTTTAATTATGGTAAATGTTAACATCAGAATACCTTGCAGTTATTCTCTTCCTCCAATTATTTGACGCGTGAACTCATTGGATTTCGAAATGCAATGTGCAAAATTTCGTGCAAGGGACATAGTTTTGTCAAATGCAGTAATCATATGTTTCTTCAATTAGTTTCAGAATTGCATAGATAGAATGCATGATCATGGATATAACATTTATTCAAGGACAAATACAAACTTCATACCTTCAATAATGGAAAATGTTGCTGTTAAGATTATTTTCAAGTTATCCCCTTCCTCGGAGTTGAAGACGCATTAAGTTATTGGTTTTAGGACAAATTTGCACTTAATAGCAAGGGACAGTTTATTTATGCGTTGACATTTGTCTGATTATTTTCAGGTCATTTTAAATGTTAGGCAGGCTCTTCAGGACCTTATGAAACATTTTCTTATGTATACATGCACAGTCATTACTCCCAACAATGGAAACGCTTGATGTCAACAATGCATCTGTTTTTAATATTGGACATTTGCTGCATGACGGTCCCTGGTTTTGTATTCTAAATTGGTGTCCCTTCACATTATCGTGCCAAATACCGTGCATTGCTTAGCATACCCTGGCCTTGTGAGATTTCGTCTTGCGTCATTACTGTGTCTACTTTTGTGTTTTCGTTTCGCCTTATCAAGCTTCGCGTTGCGTCGTGAAACTATGATATTTATTCGTATTGTCATTTTCCTCTGCCTCATATTGCATATCCCATGCACATTGCTTTGAATTGTTTTGTTTAGCTTTGTATACATAACCTTGTGTGTTATCGCATTTAGAGACAAGATGAGTTCTGAAAAACATCGTTTGAAAATATGAAATGCTTCTTGAGTCTTTTTAATCTCCAAAGTCAGCAGTGTCGCCACAGAGTAAATAGATATATACATAAATACAGAAAAATGGGTTATACATTCTATGCTGAACAACAAAATTATTGTTGTGTTTAATGCCACGAAAAGTTGAAACAGCACAATAAATGGCAATTTTGTTTGACATCTTATCAAAAAAACAGTCAATTTTAACACTGCAGTCAAGCATAGCAAACTACAGATCAGAAAAGGACATCGTGAATGAGAAAATTCAGAACTGAAAATATCCGTTGGGACATCATGGTTGCGTCTGATCTGCTTCGTTTTTCGTAAAAGGGAATCTGTAGTTGTTGTCCATCTCATTGAGTAATATTAAAGGTTTTGTTTTTTATCATACTGTTTTGTAGCTCTCCTCTATTTATACATATGGATAAGTTATGATATAAATAGACTGACCATCTAAATAGTGTGTGTGGTAACTTCTACATAAAGTGAACTTTAATATAAGAAGTCAACAATCTTTACAAATCTACTAAAAGCGCAGGTAAATCCGTTTATAATGAAAGGTATCTAACTCTTTTGGTTCGAAGTATAGTAACATCATTTGATATGTTGAATGCAGTTTTCCTCTCTTTTTCTGCAGCTAGCATATCCGTTACATTATCAGTGATTGAAGAGGTTGAATTAGTACAATGCCATTCACCTACTCCATCAGCAATCACTTGTACAATGTTGGATCCAGTGTGGTTTTCTGGCATTGGACGGTCACTGGATATACTATACATTCTTTAAGGCGGGGGTAATCTCTCCTGTTTGATATTTGCAGATCAGGTAGAGATGCCCTCTTGCTTTATTTATGTATTTTTGCTATTCTGTGCATTTCTCTGTCACTTTGTATTATTGTTTTATTTTGTTTTTATTTTTTATTTTTTTTAAAATTATTTTTATCTTCCATCTTTAATATATACAGTAACTACTTAATGGATATAATTATTTAATCTCAACGATTTAAGTGAAGTACACATTTTAGCTACACACTTGATAATAACTATTCAAGGTCAAGGTTTTAGGTCAAGTACACACCGTAGCTACACACTTCATACCACTCTTCAAGGCCACGTTCGTAGGTTAAGATTACATTGTAAGTACAGACTTGATAAAACTATTCAAAGTAAAGCTTTTAGGTCAAGTATACATTATACCTAAACATTTGATACAACTCTTTAATGTAACCTGGTTAGGTGAAATGTACACTGTATCTACTACCTTGATAAAATTATTTTTGTCTAGTTTTTAAGTGAAGTATACATTGTAGCTACACACTTGATAAAACTAATCCAGGTCAAGTTGTTAGGTGAAGTAAACATTACAACTATACACTTGCTAAAACTCTTCAGAGTCAAGTATTTAAGTGAAGTATACATTCTATCTACATACGTGATTAGAATCTTCAAGGTCAGTTATTTAGGTGAAGTATACATTATAGCTACACACTTGATCAAGCGCTTCAAGAACATGTTTTTAGGTTAAGATTACGTTATAGCTTCACACTTGATAAAACTCTTCAAAGTAAATAAAGTATTTAGGTGAAGTATACATTATAGCGACATGCTTGATTAAACTAAAGTAAGTCAAGTATTTAGGTGAAGTATACATTATAAACTATTCAAAATCAAGTATTTATGTGAATTATATAATATAGCTACCCGCTTGAAGAGCATATTTTTAGGTGAAATATACATTGTTTCTTTACATTTGATAAACCTCTCTAAGATCACGTTGTAAGGTGAAGTTTACATTATAGTTACACACTTGATACAACTATTCAAAGACATGTTTTCAGGTGAAGCATACAAATATAGCTACACACTTGATAAACCTATTTATTGCCACAATTGTAGTTAAAGTATATACTGTAACTGAACACATGTTAGCTTATTTAATGTCAAGTTTTTAAGTGTAGTAAACATTTTAGCTACAAATTTGATAACAATCTTAAAGGTCAAGGTTTTTGGTGATGTATACAAAGACAACTGCTTTGACCTTTACTTGATATCGCTGTTGTTTGTGGCTACCTTGCATTAAATCTTCATACAATACAATATTGTTTCCGTTTGCATCCAAATCATCAGTAGTAAACGCATTCATTGATCATCGTAGATAATAAATCGATGGTTATGTTTACCATCACTGCCAAACATTATTTGAGAAAATTTAAAATATCATAATATTCCTGGTCATAAGAAGATGGTGCAATCACAGAAAACTGATTCCACTATATCCATCGTAAAATCAGATTCAGCAGCAGTTGTGTTGTTTCCTAATTCAGTGTGACCAATAATCACTTCAGGAACAGTGTTTGGAAATATATCACCATTCTTGGATAGTTTGGGCGTTGCATGCTCAGGTAGCTGTGAACTATTTAACTGCTTAAGTCATTGTTGTTCCTAAAGGTATTTGCTAATTTCCCTTTTCATGATACCATTGAGTACCTGTATTTGTATAATACATACATGTCTTCATATTTTGGGCGGCATCGAGAAAACCAAGTATTGCAAACATTACTCGTGTTCTAAGACGAAATGAACGCATGGCTATTACCAGAACTTGTGTTTGATTTGAAGCGACGAAGTTGACCTTAAGAAAAGTCGGAAGCGACACCATGGCTGCATTAATGAAATTATCGATCATACTTTGGAGTAAATATCTCGGTACAACAAAACAACACATCCCAATATTCATTGTCTTTGGACACAGTACATGTCCTAATATAGAACTTAATTTTATAAAACAATTATACATTATACAAGAATTCTTATCGTCCAAGTTGTAACTTTTGAATTAGTTCTTAGAACATTTTGTACTCAGCGAACTGTAAGCTGTGATGTTTGGATGCAATGTTTATTGTTTGTTACTGGATGATTTAACCATGCAGCGAGAATAAATAAGCTGCGAGTACCAGTATACAGTCTAAAGAACGTGTCAATCCTATTAATTAACCAGCCAATGCAACCAATCATTCAGATGTTGTATTTCAACCATGAACTATAAGCTGCGTCATATTTGTGAAGAAAATGAAAGGTGAAATTTATATAGAACTATGAATAATGTGTTTTCCTGAGCGAGTTGTAAAAAGGTACAAGAGGAACTTAATTGTTAAACTCTTGTTAAAATAAAACCAGCCAGCCAATATTACTTGTAAAAATACAAGATACCCATCAGCTTTTCATTTAGATTTGTAACATACGTCGATGGAACTAAGTTTCCAATTTCAGTCAGTTTGCAATTTGGAGCTCATTTCACCGTGCAACAAAATTAAAAATATATGAGAGTAATTGTATTTAAAAAAATGGTAAAATCAGTAGGGAAAATATGACGCACAATACATCATTTAATATTCCAAAGAATACATAGAATGTGCCATCAGGTGACATCGATCCGTTTTTGAAATAGCATATATAATTCTTATGGAAGACGAGAGGTTTAAAATTGTTTTCAGCTATGAGCAAATAACCTACTTTCTTCAAAATTGTTCAACATAACTTTAAATTTGTATTTCATACTGCAGTACAACTTTAACCTTTATAACTCAAATGCTTATTCTTGTAAAGCTTAAAATTATTTAGTAAATTATGCTAACAACCAATCTTGTCTAGAACTATGAGAAACAAAAGAGATTGTTCGTGGATGATTTTACTTTTGTTAATGGAATATACGTTGTCAGAAGATTCATGCCAAGTAGCCCCATTACTTGGACAACTCAGTTTTGGAAGTTTTCTTCCACGCTCAGTTTTTACCACAAAATACCAAATAAGTATTTATCAATGTGCCACTGAGTGTCAGCTTAGAATACAGAGGTGCAAATCTTTCAACTACAGAAGGACTGCCCTTTCATGTCAGTTGTGCGAGGAAGATTCCGGGCCGGGAGGAATAAATCTACAGGCCAAAGCTGGCACGGATCACAGCAATATAGACACCTGGAAAAACGTGAGTACAACATAACATTTTTGCAATATCGTTTTAATAAACCTTTGTAGTATTATTATGAATGTTGTATCAACATTGCAAGAAAAATGCTATCATATACGTATGAGCCGATTTTGCATACATGATGCAGTTAGAATCCAATTAGCACATTCATGCAGGATTATATCAGTAGCATTCACGTAAATTGACTTAATTACAGATTTAAATTAGTTTGTTTGCAAAGAGTAATGAATATGAGGAATTTCACCAATTTACTGAAGCAAGTACTTCAAGCATATCGCAAAATCGCAAATTTTCAGATGCTCTGGCTAAAAAGGCTCCCACAAAACATTTTACTTTTTTTAACATTTAAATGTGGTCTATAAGTATTACACGTATCTTTCATAATATTGCTGAATAAATTAAAAGCAGAAATTAAAACTAGAAAAAAATGACATGTAATGTCATATAGTAATAATAATAATAATAATAATAATAATAATAATAATAATAATAATAATACTAATCATAAAATAACAGAAATAAAAATGAGAGAAGATGACATGGAACATATAATAATAATAATAATAATAATAATAATAATAATAATAATAATAATAATAATAATGAGGACTTTGGATAGCGCCTAATCTTTAGAAGCTCTAAACGCAGTATAACTTCTATAATAATATGACTACAAAATACATAAAACATAAACAAATAAAATGAAATTAGAAAACATAATGAAGAAAATATTAAAAGTTGGAAACATTATTAGGTCTTTAAGTTTCTTTTGCAGTCGATACTGGTGAGATTTAAAAGCACTCTTGAAAGGGATCACTGTCTCGTTGTATCTACTTTCAATTAACAATTCGTTCCACGTTCCTGGGTCATGGTATGCAAAAAAACGTTGTCCAAATTTCTTCGTTTTCATAGTGGAAATAATGAGTATACGATTGTGTGAAGATGAGCGTACGTATCTTGCTGGTGTGTACACATTGGTGAAGCCAGATAGGTATGCTGCACTGGAGTCCATCAGTGAAACGTTGTACAGAGAACGAATTTGGTGTTTGATCCTGGATCGAATGGATAGACAGTGTACGATATAACGATATTGAGACAAACCGGACATAATTGAGTTACGATAGTCCAGTCGTAAAAGTACAGATGAACACACAAGTGCTTTAAGTGGCATCAACTGAAATACATTTGCGAATGGAGATGATGCGTTTCAGTTCAAGATATGCATTATTGCATATGTTCGTGACATGTTGGTGCAATGTGAGAGTACTGTCTAGAGTAACACCAAGGTTAAGGACTTACTGTGTGAATTTAATGTTGGTGTCGTTGATATCTATTGTCTAAGGTAAAAGATGTGAGTGGGATAGGCTTTGTGTTGTAATCAGAACGGCATAGGTTTAGCATCATTCATCTGCAGCTTGTTACATGTCATTTCAAATAAAAAATTCACCTGTCTATTAGAAATTAGAAAATGGGAGGTAGTTCTTAAAATTGTTATGGGCGAGAGTTGGTTTCTTCAACAGAGGCTTTACTATGTTTAAAAATGATGGGAATTCCCGGATGAAAGAGCGGTATTACTAACATCAGTTAATGAAGACAATATTGGGTCTACACATTCAAGTAGCAGTGATGTTGGAAATGAATCAAGATTATTCGACTTTGGTGCACTCTTCGTCACGATTGTCCCTACTATATCCATAGCGACAGGTTCAAATGATCCTAATGATTGTTGGTGAATTTCTGTATCGTATCTGTATGGAGATAACGAGTCAATGGAAATTGTGTTGTCAAGTCTATCTTTAATGGTTTGTACTTTGTAACGGAAGACATTTACAAACAGGTGCGGAAGGTTTACTGGAGAGAAGGTCGTTTGAAGTGGGGTAGATTTCTTCCATGACATTAGTGTGTTATTTATCTCGAATAGTTCTTTGCAGGTGAAACTTTCCGTGATCTTAGTACTGTAGTGGGAACATTTTGCTAAATGTTCTATGTTTTTGACATTCTTCTTAGCGGCGTCATAGTTTTGTTTATCAAAAATGAATCTGGTGGAAAGTCAAAGCATCTATGCTTTACGGAGGTTTCTCTTATTAGCAAATAAAGGTGGAGGCTTATGGATTGATACGTCCAAATAGACAATAATGCAGAGATGATCTGATGCAAGTTCGTGGGATAGAAAGGTAGATCTCAGTATATTATCATCAGGTCTATGAACAATCCAGCCTAAAATGTGAGCCTGTTTATCGGATGGTTGGTTAACTGACTTTATGGTTGAAAACATGAATGGAATCGTCGATGTTTGACGTGTATGAGCTTCCAGGACAGTCCAATTGAAAGTTGAAATCTTCGGAAATAATTATGTTGACACCTATCGAATTTCCAAACTCCAGGAGATTCGGAAACTGCTCCACTGCAAGAGATTTAGTCAGCTTCTTTTTGCTACGAGGAGGAGGACGGTACAGGCAAAATAAATGGACTGACCTTTGTCTCAGTGTTAGTGTTGCAGCTATGGCAGCTGGTAAAATGCGCTCCTTCATGTGATAAGGTGAACTGTCAGAATTCTTTACTGTACAGTTTCCTTTCACATTTCAATATAAAGAGTGCTTAGAATGTGGACTGATTGACGCTCTCGTTAAATGTTATATTTTATATGGAACAATTTTACAACGAACATGTAGTAGATACATACCATTCTATGCCATGAGTTCCTGCCATGCCTATATAAGCTGAAATCGTCTTACATCCTTGTCAACAGTGTTAAAACTTTGTTTGAATTTTGTAAATCGCATTTTTATAGGTCAAGAGTTTCTACTATATCGCCAATTTTACAAACCTTCCTCAATTCTGAACCATGTTTTATCACTGATGAAATCATGAATTATCCTTATACTTGATACTTGATCTAGTCCTGTAACAAATATACAAAGGTTTATAGCAGTGTGTGTTTCTTTCATCCTTTATGCTACCTTTACGTATTATCAAATGTTTCTCATCTGAATCATAAAGTATATAATGTGATATAAAAATTAAATAAAAACACAGTTTGATAAGAAATACTCGTGATTCATATTTAGACATTAAAATTTAATAACAAAAACTACATCGTGATGATTTGCTATGAAAGCATAAATAATACTGGTTGTAATAAGGAAACACGAGGTGATATACGAAAACACGAGGTGATACACGAAAACACGAGGTGCTATACGAAAACACGAGGTGCTGTACAAAAACACGATGGAAATTGATGAAAACAGCGCAAAGTTTTAATCACAGTTTTTTAATAACAACTTAGAAAAATATTTATATGTACATCATACATTCAAATGAGTATATCAATGTTAAGGTTTGGCCTAATATAACCAAATTTGAGGCTATTGATTACCAAAATTATACTGCGCGTTTGTAATTGCTTTAATCTTATCACTACTGTGCTAGCTAGACTCACTACGTCTAATAGTATTTTGTCTTAATAATTTGTAATAACACCTTATGATCACGAATATCGTCATAAATGATGCAAAAACCGATACATGATGTCAGCGACATCTATATGTTGAGCAACTCTAGTACATAATTGAAAAAGAACATCATTCTAATGATTTGTGGTTTCACAAATTATGAGATTTAGCTGTTGATGTTGCAGCTGCTTTTCTTCCTTTTATGTTAGTAAAACTCTTGCTAAGTTTCTATCCAAACGCTTGTTCCATTATCACCTTATCGGTGAAGTTATTATACATGACAATTCTGCAAACAATAATGAGTTCATGCAATTAAAAATCTTAGCAGTGGGATAATGAATCATGATAGGTTCAACACTTTTTTCTTACAAGTTGATAATGAACGGCAAAAGGTCAGATTTAAATACTTCTCGAAATATCACTAACAATGTAAAAGTGATCAAACGAAAAACATGTTATGTAACAGGCGCGTGTCAGCTTTCAAGCATATTGTAAGTAATTATGTTACAGCTTCGTTATATCATGCATTCATTTGATATGGACGTGTGTTTTTGTTTCAATTATACTACACCCACTTTGGATTAAAGCAGAAATTGCACACATTGACCAGGTATTTTATGATGTAGCCTGATTTGGAAGGAAAGAACATTACTTGCAGTGAAATATTGGTAAAATACAAAAATAATTCGGAAAGCTACACATTGACCGTTTCATATTAAATTATGTGGATCATTCTATTGCACACATTCGTAAAATTACTAGCTTATAGTGATTACTATTAACAATAAACAATTCAGTTTTGGCAATGTAATTACTTTGAAATTCTCAGATATTTAATGTAATTACTTTGAAATTCTCAGATATTTAATGTAATTACTTTGAAATTCTCAGATATTGAATGTTATTACTTTGAAATTCTCATATATTTAATGTAATGACTTTGAAATACTCAGATATGTAACTGATACTTTTATAGACATAGCATCGCATATGTAGACAGAAACTCTGCTTTTAATTCCTAGAACTACATACCCATACAATATGCATATTTTTTTAATGCATGAACACGTGCAATTGAGTCAGTCTTTCCTTTTATACAGATGCCTATCAGACACTGCAGTGAACGTAATTGTTCATGGACAGAAAGATGTGATCCATCCAATGTCGATCCTCAACGCTCTTGCGTAAAGACAGGTAAGAGATTTATATTTTGTATTTTCAAGTAACTAACAAATATTTAATGTTAGCATGATGCAAAACATTTACATATTACACCGTCTTTTCTATTGCTCAATCAGATTCACAGTTCTCTCATCTGAATAACACATCTATAGTACAAAATTATTGTCATGTCTATAATACAAGGTTATTACACATTCTTGTCATATTCAACAAATGATCATCATCATCATCATCATCATCATCATCATCATCATCAAATGCATCAGTCTCTTGACCTAGTGTGATCGTCAAGGCACTGTGGTGCTGAACATCTAGCCAGTTCTCTCCATTTGTCTCGATCGTGTGCCAATGCCTCTGTCTCTGCAAAACATTTCCTGGTCCATTCAATGATATTTTGAGTTCACTTTCTTCTCTGTATACCTCTGCTTCTGCCACCCTGGACGCTGCAATACATTACAGTGGTGGATAGACTGTTGTCTCTAGTGACACGACCATACCATTTCAGCTTCCTCATTTTGACGGTGGTGATGGCGTCTGCTTATTGGCGTACTTTGCACCTGATGGTCTTTTGCTCTTTTTCATTAGTACATGTAAGAGATGCCAAGGATGGATCTGTAGCATCTCATTTCACGGGCCTTTATTATACGTTGTTATTCTGATGTCAGGTACCAGTCCTCACATGAATTATAATGAAACGGAGATGACTAGTGCTCTCAATATTCTGATTTTAGTTTTCAGACAGATATTCTTGTCTCTACAGAATGATTATAGCTTTGACATAACTACCGTTGTTTATGCTGCACGTGACAAAGTTTCTGATCTTGATCCCTCTTAGGTGATTATGGAAGCTTGATATTTAAATTTGCTCACTGTTTCTAGTTCCTATCCTCTGATTTTAACCTTGCATGAGATTTTTCGCCACTAGTTGTCATCAGCTTGGTCTTTTCAGCGCTTACCTCCATGACAAATCTGGAGGATGTTCATCTTATTCTTCAGTAAGGTGGTGTGCTCGTCTTCACTGCCTGTCAATGTCGTCTGCAAAGCAGAGGTTCGTGATGTTATGCCTTCCAATGCTGACTGTCCCACACTGGTTTTCCAGGGCTTCACTCATGATGCGCTCTTAGTAGATGTTGAAAAGCATGGGTGACAGGAGACAGCTTGACGTACTCCGACTGTTGTCTGCAACCATTACCTATGGATATTAAACATTCTTGTCATATGCAAACCCATTTATATTACACATTTGTGTCATATGCATACAATTTGTTCATTAAACATTCTTGACATATATATATATATATATATATATATATATATATATACCATATATTCTTGTCATGGTACATAGATAACATATATATTATACATTTTTACTGCTTTTTCTCAGTATTTCATAAGTGTGATATTGTTTAATGAACTTCCAATTTAAAGTAGTTGAATCGTGCAAGGCTGGTACCATTTTAGTCTCTAGTTTGTAAATTTCAATACCTATTTATATCAATCATTAATATTGCTTTTCTGCATGTAATTATATCTTGGACCACTTATACAATAGAGATGAAAAGTCACAAAACTAAAGCTCTAATAGTTTATAATAAAATACATGATAGATGTATTGGTTTAGGACTCACAATATGCATACAATTAACAAAGTATAGTATTATGATTTTGGATTCACATAATATATTGTCATAAGAGAGGTACTAAAACAGTTAGGAGCCTCAATATGCATACCACTTACAAGGATATTTTAACAGACATAGGATTGGCGATATCCATACTAATAACGATGGATATTATAGTGGTCTTGGAATTGCAACGATATCTACTAACCGATGAATTAGGTTTAAGATTCTGAATGTACGTACAAGCAATTTGTTTCAAAGGATTTAGTTTAAAGTTTTAACTGAATTCTTGCTAGAAATTAATGCAATTAACGATTACGTCTTTTTATACAGAATGGAGATTAAAAAATACCAGTTCTATCTTTGTTGAGAAAATAAAAGGGATAAGTGCAAAATGTTTTGTTGGTAACACCCCCACAAGAGTGCTCTAATTATACATGGAAGACCTTACATACATTTACATGAGGTTTGTATTTTTTTCAAATTCTAGAATGTCCGTTTGCGGTACTAAAACCAGGAGTAACTATTCACCCGTCCAATGAAACAGCGGTGGGCACGAAAGCACGGTATAGGTGTTTGTCAGAGGACATGGAGCGAGGCAGATATTTAACCGCTTGTCCTGCGAGCACGGCTGAATGGAGTCCAACAGATTTCAAGTGTGGTAATCTCTCTCTCTCTCTCTCTCTCTCTCTCTCTCTCTCTCTCTCTCTCTCTCTCTCTCTCTCGTTCTAGAACCATCTCTTGTTTATTGCTCAAAGCTGTCTTTCTACCGGAATTAGGACCCGATTATGCTTTGTTAGCATATAGTCATCAAGCAGAAGTTATAAATATAATACAAGTAATACTCCTAATGCCTTCTGTTCGTATGTGTGCCTAGCTCAGATGTTTTAAATTGTTGCATGTTCACGGAGGTTGATTAGTCCTTGCATATCAGTGTTCTTGATACTGATCAATGTATGGCCATGTAAATTCATTCCCTGAGCTTTCCTAGAAACGGTTGTGTTCATGATTAAATTAGTTGTATGCTTTTACTTTGTAAACACGATTATATATATGGTTATGAAAGGTTGTAATTACCAGTAGTTGCTAGATAGTTGTATGTATGGTTATTGAAGTTGATGAGTGCTTGTAGTTCCTTGACACAGATGTAATTAAAGGAGATATCTATCTATCTATCTATCTATCTATCTATCTATCTATCTATCTATCTATCTATCTATATATATATATATGAAAAATATAAAAATGTGTACATATTAATCATTTTCAAGACATTGTGGCATGTATATATATATATATATATATATATATATATATATATATATATATATATATATATATATATATATGTAAATTAACGTGTTCATGAAACACTGTTGCATTTATGGTAATCGACGTGAATGCAAGCGTTGTCCTTTATCAGTAGTGTAAAGTCCAATACATTTCTTGCTCAAGTGGCTACGCCAGGTTTGGCATAATGTACTTGCGGAGCAGGCGAGACATTCCATTCCACATTGTGGTTTATTTCTTAGTAGAAACCCCCAAGCTGTTATTATTTATTATCATCAAAGAAGAGAACAGTAATTTTATAGTGAGTTATGGCTGAAAACAAAAACAACCCTCGCTTTAGCAATTTCGCTAGAGTAATTTGCAATAATGCTCTAAACTGCCAACATTATTCGTGTTGCTATTTTGGCTGAAATGTGTATAACCAAAGCAGTGTACAATTCAACTGTGGAATTGGCTTCCCAGGTCAAATCAAATAATTACATAATAGTTCGATAATTCCAAATCAATCAGTTGAGCATAGACTTTTCAAGCAGGCTGAAAGCTTCGAAAATGTCAGAAATATGGAACCAATCGCGATCACCTTGTAGAAACCTAAATTGTGAATGCAATGTAAAACTCATATTCGTGATCATTCATGTGGCATGGTGTAGCATGTTACAATACCCTTTGATCATCAACTGTTACGTTTTTAACAGCGTTCCTTCTTTTGTATGAATGTTGACGTGCGTACCAACAAAGTATTTAGACTCAATTATAAATGAAACTAACCGCATGACCTCGTGTCTATTACGTTGCTGACATTGTTCTGTAATGGGCTAATTTGCTTGCATGGGCGATCACAGGATGTTGTCACACAAATCGTCACGCATTGTGGGTAATTGCTTCAATTAGCGACAACAAATAAATTAAATATGTCATTATTGTCCAAACTAATTTTCTTGCATGAATAATCCAAGACACTTGTCACTCATTATATGTATTTGTTTTCAGCAGCTATGACAGCAAATAAATAAAATATCTAATATTTTCCATGTCCATTACTAGGGTTTACAAGATTGTAGCGTAAGATGATAAGAAATAGCAATACATTTCATGGAGAGTTCTGGTGTAAACAACTTGAAAGAGAACAATCGTCTCCCATTTAAGTATACTTTTAGCATTCAGCTGCAGGAGATCCGATTTACATTCTTTCCAAAATAATCAGTAAACTTTCTTTCTATTCGACTTACGTGCTCGCTCATTGTTTGATATTCTGACGAGGAAAGACGTACAACAATCGTTTTTGGTTTCGACACTTTTGTAAACATCCTGCGAATAAATAAAACAACTTTTCTGAGACGAATCTATCTATCTATCTATCTATCTATCTATCTATCTATCTATCTATCTATCTATCTATCTATCTATCTATCTATCTATCTATCTATCTATCTATCTGTTTTTACATGAATGTATGTATGTATGTATGTATGTATGTATGTATGTATGTATGTATGTATGTATGTATGTATGTATGTATGTATGTATGTATGTATGTATGTACGTACGTACGTACGTACGTACGCATGCATGCATGTATGTATGTATGTATGTGTCAAAATATAGGTACATCCTTTGACACAGATCAAGTTTTGTCTTGATAGAAATGGAGTTCAATCAATACTGTGATCAAGCTGTCTCTTGATCGATACTGAATATTCAGTTTAACATTTCCCTCGACTAATACTGAGATAAACCTTTCATGCGATGAATACTGAGATCACGTATTCTAATGATGAATACTGATATATAGTTTTGTTTTGATGAATAAAAAAATGTCTATGTAATGCAAAAAGCTAGTAACTGTTTTATCGAATTAATACAATTAAAATATTGCATAGCGTGTAATTCTGGCCATTCCATTAGGTTATTCAGATGTCACAGCCTATATTTTGTATGACGTGGGCTTTAACGCTCACGAGATGCAAAGAACTTCGGAAAGAACAGGACCAATGACAAAACGAATGCATTCGATTTCGTAGGCTGCGATATAAGTTTACCATACGATCAAGTTATACCACATCACATGGCACATTATTGTATGAAATAATACACTGTTCATCATTATATTATCTGTAACGATACACTGTCCCTCTTATGGAATATAATGATTCACTCTCCATCAATATTATCCGTAATCATACACTGTTCCCCCATTTTGTATGTAATGCTTAACTGTCCGTCAATATTGTATGTAATGATACACTGTCTCCCTTATTGTATGTAATGATACACTGTTCATCATTATTATATGTAATGATACACTGTCAATCATTAGTATCTGTAATGATACACTATCCCCCTTTTTATCTGTTATGATAGACTGTCCTGCATTATTTTTTGTAATGAAACACTATCAATCATTATTATCTGTAATAATACACTGTCCACCCTTATTGTCCGTAATGATACCCTGTCCCCCCTTATTATCTGCTATGATGCACAATCCATCATTATTATCTCTAATGATACACTGTTCATCATTATTATCTCTAATGATACACTATCCCCATTATTGTTTGAGATTAAAAGCTTTTATTAAATTCTCAATGAATGTATTGTTTGTATTTCTGGAATTATTAGAACGTAGTACACGCTTAGATTTAATGGACGAAACGGAGAAAGTAACGCTCCGTAAAGGAGACGTATCAACCGATACGAATGTACATACGATAAGAAAATACATAAAAAGCTACAATTACAATGTATATATTAAGCAATTTGTTTTGATTTTTTGTTTTCGTTTTCTCGTTGGTGTTTAAAACATGGCAATAATTGACGACAGAAGCGGATACAACAATTGCCTTTGATAAATCCATGGTGTGGCCACTTCAGTGGCCTATTGCTTAGAGCGTACAACTCTGATGCGGTAGGGCGTGCGGTCGATTTCCTTGCGGAATTATACCAAGCACTTAAACAAATCGTACGAACTGCTGCCTTGCTTGGCGCTCAACATTAAGAAGGCTGATCGGCCAGGTTTCAAGATAGTGTGACAAGGGGGGGACACCATGCCACTTGTCTGCGACATGGTGCTCCAGTGCTAGACATCACTAATAATTGCCACACTGCAGACATACTAGATATACGACTGAATATTGTTTAAATCTACGTATCGAATCCAAATCACACACGCACACACACACACACGCACGCACACACACACATCAAGTTAATGATATTTTAATGTTTTGAATTATTATACTTATTCCTTTTTTGCTTTCACTCGTGTATATTTTATTTTTATGAAGTTTAAGATAAGACATGTGTGTGCGGCATTCAATATTTGGATAATTATGTCCTTTTCACACTTAACATCAGACAGCTTTGGTCAAAACGGCTCCTGTTGTAAACACTTCTTGTGTTTCATAATCATCATTACCACTAATGTCTCTTTTTTCAGAATTTATTTACACGACCCCGACTCCAGAGACTTGTAATCCTTTCAATTATATTAGGAAAGGTTTCATTTTGAGTAAGAATTATGTCATGATAACAAGTATTGTTTTGCAATGAAGAAATGAAAGTGGACAAATTTATATTTCAATTAGTTCCTTATTGACATTGGAATAATTGTAAACCTTCATAGCAGTTTTCAAAAGCATGCAAAGTTTAATATTGCATGACATGATGAAATAATCCTGATTGTAAGTCGACATTTATCTGCAGTAAAAATCCGTATCATTTATTTGCCAAAAAGCTTGAAACATTGTACAGTCTCCACATTGTTGACAAGTTGGACATGTCCTGTCATGTAGTCAATGTGAACTAAGCGAGAATCAATTTCGCCATAACACACATTAGTGATGTACTTAACGTGATATGTACAATTGTTAGAAACGATTTAGTTGCTACATGGTGAAAAGAGTAATATAATTTTATCTTAAATTAATTTAGGTCAGTAGGTTAGACCTCTGATAATTATTAATTGGAGAAAGGCTAACCCTTTCAGCCTGCACATTATTTTTATGTTGAACCTCGTACATTCGTTTATTGTATGTATTAGTGTTCATGTTCTCTAATATTGGTTTGTACATATTAAGCTATATTGTCAGATTGTAGAATCGAATTGCCTTAGACCAAATGTAGAAAGTCACAGACCCAGCAGCACAACTATCAATAAAAGACACGATCGTGCTGCTTGATCGTGTCAAGTAGTGTGTATTGTGCATTGAAGCAGCATCATTTGATTCATTTCAGTCCAAATATCATTTCTATATGTTTCATCTAAGGATTTCGTTGGGAATTTTGACAACGTTTCCCAACTTGATAAATATTTCAGCTCTAGGAACGTCTCATGACTTTTGGGAAGTACTTTTTTTACAGGGTCTGTACTAATCTGATTGCTGCTTTCAATTTTATTATATTTAAAAGAAAATAGTGAAGGTCAATACAGGTCTAAATCGGAAAAAGGGTCAAACGGAAGTCAAAGCTGTAAGGTGTTAGCGACACATAAGACAATGTCCACCCGAAGAATTAACGAAGCTGTAAGGTGTTAGCGACACATAGGACAATGTCCAACCGAAGAATTAACGACGATGTAAGGTGTTAACAACACATAATACAATATCCACTCGAAAAATTACGGCCAAGGTAGCCAGATAACACACTATTCGACAGAGACAATAATACCAATACTAGAGAAAATAGAGATCGAATAATACATAGAAGTTACGCTAAAATAAGAGAACCTGAAGCTATAATTAAAGCACACCAATGTCAATTCCAACGTAGTGGGTTAAAATATGATTTAATGCTTAAGTAGAACAACAATTAAGGGTTTCGTACATTATGTAAAAGTACAAATATAATCTATAACAGAAAATGTTGACCTACATTAACAACTGACTGAACAATGTATTTTTATTTAAAGGAAGACACCAGTTTAAACACACCCAAACCAAACTGTTTATGTTTGCAAAACAAATGAAAATGTTTGGTAAATACAGATTGCAATTAGTTGGGCAATTAACACGGCTGAAGAGCGTCTGTGGAGACGATTTTGAAAGGATTAATGAAACTATTAAATAAAAAAAACTCTCCATGCAAGAAAAGCTGAAACAAATGTTCAAATGAAAAGAATGTAAAATTTATGTTGTACGGACTGCAACTACTTTGACTATACTACTACGGGTTTTAGACCCATTTTAAATTTAGTAATTTGAATGGTATTACTGAATTAGTTATCAAGTTACCAAATAGATTTATTCGAACTATTTTATATGATTTATTGCGTGCGTGCTTCAACCGATGCCATGTCTCTTGATGCGTTATGAATGGTTATACTGATTGGTAAAACGTCATTGTTTAATGATAAACGTTGCCGTTAAGCATATTCATATTATAAGCTTTTTGCCCGAATAAGTAAAAAAATATTCGGTATTTTATCTTTATAGCATATTCTTAACATCCCTGTTATAAAACTAATTTTTCTGTCAATCTATATATCTTCAGGTCATCACCTTTTAATATTTTGATAAAAGTACTGTGTATATCCCATTTCATGTAGTTAGCAACGAACATCAGTTTTAATAATAAACAACATCTTAAATACTGTTCATTTTCATTTTGTGTCAAAGAAAATGAAATTAAAACAGGCGGAAAAAATGTATCCTTAATCAAATGTTAGTAGAAAACCAACAGACTAATATCAGTAATTACAATGTTACAATATATCTAATTCGAAATAAGAAACGTTTTCATTCGAAATAAGAAATCATGCTTGTACAGCTAGTTTTTCCTAATGAACTAGGTTGTACATTTCTCAACATAAGACGTTTGAACAACAACACCAAGTGCTCCTAGCAATATCTTATAATGTAATTTATTTGCACAGTCCTATAAGTCCTATATGACAAAGTAAACGTGTGATTCATATCAAATGTGTTTCTATATGTATTACGTTCGAAGTCTTGGATATGTTGAATATGGCATTGCATCAAACTAGTCTTGATATAAGAACTTTTTTTCCACGTTTATGGTTTTCCATGTTTCATTCACATTCTTTCAGTATCAGCTTTTCGAGAGGAGTTACTACATTATAGACACGCGATACGAATGTGCTCTTTACCAAATGTTTACGTTATTTGTTCTATAACACATAACTTATCATCAAAAGAATAACCCCAGTTTATAAAAATAAATATATATGTTAATAAATATCCACCAATCTTGAAAAATAAGAGACAGCTCTCGCTCAATCATACAGAATTGCAACAGGCGCATATTAGTCGCGTGCATGGGAAATCGCTATGAGTAAGGTAACCGACTGTACATATTCGGTCAAGAGTGTATACCATGCATGAATGGGCGGTTGTAAACATAGGAAACGATACAAATATTTCGAAATATAATTTGATGAGTATGGTTTTCCGTGTCAATCCAAATTTTTCCCCAAATTTGAACAAAATGTGCTACACTTGTAAAACACGAAGGGGAAATGAATGAAAATGGAATACATATTTAGTTTTGAAAAACATTCCTACACTGGCTGGATTTAACAAAAAGAAACATGAGATAGAACAACGTACTATGTTATTCCCAAAGTTTCATAATACTTAAGAATACTCAATTTTAACCTTTTGGAGACGTTTCTTCTCCCAAGTATTCTCACTAGCCCTATTCTACCGATTTTGCTGTAAATACTTTTTATTTACCAGTACAGTTGTAAGGTTTGTCCCATATGTCTGTATTTTGAAGCCCATTATATATATATATATATATATATATATATATATATATATATATATATATATATATATATATATATATATATATATATATATATATGTATATATATATATATATATATATATATTGAATTCAACCTTTTATTACAAAAATGTGTTTCCATGTTTTAACAGTATGTAAACCGCCTATGGCGAAGTCAGGGACGATAATTGAGGCCGTGGAGGTAGAGCTTTTACAGAACTACACGTACAGATGCCAGAATGGTCTAATTGGGAAAAGAAATATAAACCCGACAGTCATGTGTCAACTTGGTGGTGACTGGACGACAACAAATTTTACTTGTGGTAATTTAACGTTTCATCAGATGACAATGATATTTTTTTCTGTTTAAAAGACACGTATTTTATTCCTTCAAAATACATTATTCCAGGTTTTTTTGGTGTTTTTGGATTTAATACCATTTCTCGTCTAGCGATACGTTATATTTGCAAATATTATTGCTTATAGAGAAATAACATGGATAAGGCCTTTAACAGGAAGCGACACACGGGAAACTACAAGCTAAATTTTTCATCTATCCGGACTTAAGATGAAATGGGCGTGCTCTGTAAAGCATAGCTTTTTAGACCACTCGGCCGCACGGAACCGTTATAAATCATCTGCGTAATTGAGGTAATAACGTCATGTGGCACATGCATTGTGCATGTCGACGTATTTAAGTCTACTGTTAGAGAAAGCTTCACGATTAAAGACTTGCATAACATATGTTTGTAATGGCTTTTGGATACCTGTAGGTGCCATTTAATTATTCCCAACACGCAGAATTAGAATGTGTATCTGTATTGATAATAGATGCTCTATTTTGGCTACACAGTTTCAATTGTTAAATAGTTTGCGAATTGTTCAAAATACATTCGGGGCAAATTAGACTAACATCGGTCTTATACAAATAAAGAGAACAAATACGGTTTAGATCTGTCCGAATATATATAACTAAATGTATATAATACATTTTTAACACTACTTCTATAGTGTCTGATGGATCAGTGAAGAATATGAACAACAGGACGCTTTTGGGAAATTGTAAAACGCAATTATACCCTTTCAGAAATATGAAATTAATAAGGTTGGAACCATGAACATTTGATAATCCAATTACATAGCGTACAAATGATGTTATCAGTGAATTAGTCGTCATGAATCCATAATCCCTTTTTTTGGTGCTGCTCACAAAGCTGCCTTATTGACACCACCGGAATTTCATGTGCGTGACATGCAGGTTATAATGCCACTAGTACGTCAACGTGACCATCGTTAATAGTTAAAATCAGAGACTTGTTGTTTGTCAAAAAAATTGGGAACATTTCAAATTCTTTTCCTGTGTTTCATATAAGAGATAAAAAAAAATGAAATGCAAGAGTAATTGACATTAATTATTTTTATCCGAAAGATGTATACTACTGATGTATATAATGTTACTTTCCAACTGAATGAAAATTAAGTCTTTAGGTATTAAGTCATCGTAAAGAAGTTAACAGAAAGCTCTGCAACACGTGAAATGTATGTCTAAAAGTACCACTTTCTATTGAATGAAGAAGTATTGTTCTGAATGTATACATTATTATATCGCGTTTTAATTATATATTTTTAATTACTTATACTGAGAAGCGGTATAGAGAACATACTCGAAATTGACCTTTATTTCCCATAAAGTATACTTTCACATCAGTCTCTTTCATGCCAATTTGTTATAATTCGGTAATAAATATTCCAAAAAAAATTGAAACAGGCATCTATTAGTCCTGATCGTAGGTATTGGCTCTTAATATTTGATGTTACTGATGGTTCATTTGCGGGCACATTTGTTTGCCGTGTTTGAAAGGTTGGTATAAAAATTGTATTTTGGACGTTTTAAGAATATTTGAGAAGATACTTTGATCAAATAATTTTTTCAAGTTAATCCATTTCGGCAAAAGTTTGAAAATAAATGCGTAGATTGTAAATCACAAAAGATAAACAACAAAAACCGAATAAACCATCTTAGGTTAAAGTTCTAGTTTTGGGATAGAATCCTATCACCGTCTGTGTATCAAAAAAGAAACATAGCATAATACAATGTCCAATGTCACTAGCAACGTTTTATAGAACCTTATAATGCTCATGTTTCAAAATTTGGAGAAGTTCGTCTCCCAAGTATTCTCACACTAAACCCATTCTCCCTATTTTGTTGTAAATACCACTTTACCAGAACTGTTTTAACATTTGTTTTACATGTCTGTATTTTGAAGCCCATTATGTACAACATACATATATAGTATTTCCATGTTTATGAACAGTATGTAAAACGCCTATGGCGAAGTCAGGGACGATAATTGAGGCCGCGGAAGTGGAGCTTGGACAGAACTACACATACAGATGCCAGGATGGTCTAATTGGGAAAAGAGATCTAAACCCGACAGTCATGTGTCAACCAGGTGGTGACTGGACGACAACAAATTTTACATGTGGTAATTTAACGTTTCATCACATGACAACGTTATTTATTCTGTTGAAGTCCCACGTATTATATTACTTCCAACCACATTATTCAAGGCTTGTGTTGGTTTGGATATTGTTAACATTGTCCTTACTCGATACGCTACAGGTGGCACCCAGTGTTGCTCGTACAGGATTAAATAGAGTAAAGCAAAAACATCTGCCCGCCTACGGAAATCTATCGGTTAGATTTTTCATATATCCAGACATGAGATGAAATGGAGGTAACCTATAATGGGAGGCCTTTAGGGCCACTCGGCCACCTAGAGCTCTTATCATTTCGGCATCACGATTGAGGTCAGAACGTGATAGGAAACATTTGAGCACATACTTACCTAGAGATGACGTTGCCCTTAAGCATATTAACATTATATGATTTTGGCCTGAATAAGTCGAAAAATATTCGGTATTTTATCTTTCTAGCAAGTTCTTTACATCCCTGTTATAAAACTAATATATATCTTCAGGTCATCACATTTTAAGATTTTGATAAAAGTACTGTGTATATCCCATTTCATGTAGTTAGCAACGAATATCAGTTTTATTAATAAAAACATCGTAAATACTGTTCATTTTCATTTTGTGTCAAAGAAAATGAAATTGAAACAGGCGGAAAAAATTTATCTTTAATCAAATGGTAGTTGAAAACCAACAGACTAATATCAGTAATTTTAATGGTACAATGTATCTAATTCGAAATAAGAAACGTTCTTATTCGAAACAGAAAATCATGCATGTACAACTAGTTTTTCCTAAGGAACTAGGTTGTACATTTCTCAACATAAGACGTTTGAACAACAACATCAAGTGCTCCTAGCAATATCTTATAAAGCAAAGAATACTTAGTGTTTGCCAAGAGATGTAATTTATTTGCACAGTCCTATAAGACAAAGTAAACGTGTGATTCATATCAAATGTGTTTCTATCTGTATTACTTTCGAACTCTTGGATATGTTGAATATGGCATCGCATAAAACTAGTTTTGAATTAACAACTTATTTTCCACGTTTTTGGTTTTCCATGCTTCAATCAGATTCTCTGAGTATCAGCTTTTCGAGAGGAGTTACTACATTATAGACAAGCGATACGAATGTGCTCTTTACCATACGTTCACGTTATTTGTTCTATAACACATAACTTACCATCAAAAGAATAACCCCAGTTTATAAAAATAAATATATATGTTACTAAATATCCACCAATCTTGAAAACTAAGAGACAATTCTTGCTCAAGCATACAGAATTGCAACAGGCGCCTATTAGTCGTGTGCATGGGAAATCGCTCTGAGTAATGTACATATTCGGTTAAGAGTGTATGCCATGCATGAATGGGTGGTTGTCAACATAGGAAACAATAAAATATTTCGAAATATAATTTGATGAATATGGTTTTCCGTGTCAATCCAATTTTTTCCCCAACTTTGAACAGAAAGTGCTACACTTGTAAAACACAAAGGGGTAATGAATGAAAATTTAATACATATTTAGTTTTGAAAAACATTCCTACACTGGCTGGATTTAACAAAAAGAAACATGAGATAGAACAACGTACTATGTTATTCCCAAAGTTTCATAATACTTAATAATACTCAATTTTAACCATTTGGAGACGTTTCTTCTCCCAAGTATTCTCACTAGCCCTATTCTCCCGATTTTGCTGTAAATACTTTTTATTTACCAGAACAGTTGTAAGATTTGACCCATATGTCTGCATTTTGAAGCCTCTTATATATATATATATATATATATATATATATATATATATATATATATATATATATATATATATATATATATATATATATATATATATATATATATATATATATATATATAATTCAACCGAGTATTACAAAAATGTGTTTTCATCTTTCAAAAGTATGTAAAACGCCTATGGCAAAGTCAGGGACGATAATTGAGGCCGCGGAAGTGGAGCTTTTACACAACTACACGTACAGATGCCAGGATGGTCTAATTGGGAAAAGAGATCTAAACCCGACAGTCATGTGTCAACTTGGTGGTTACTGGACGACAACACATTTTACTTGTGGTAATTTAACGTTTCATCACTTGACTACGATATTTTTTGTTTCTGTTTAATAGACACGTATTATATTACTTCCAACCACATTATTCCAGGTTTTTGGTGTTTTTGGATTTAATACCATTTCTTGTCTAGCGATACGTTATATATGGCAAATATTATTGCTTATAAAGGAATATCATGGATAAGGCCGGTAACAGGAACCGACCCACTGGAAACTACCATCAAGAATTTTCATATATCTGGAGTTGAGATGAAATGGGCGTGATCTGTAAAGCATATCTTTTTTAGACCACTCGGCCACACGGAAACGTTATAATTCATCATCATAATTGAGGTAATAACGTCATGTGGCACATATATTGTGCATGTCGACTTATTTAAGTCTACTGTTAGAGAAAGCTTCACGATTAAAACCTTGCCTAACATATGTTTGTTATGGCGTATGAATACCTGTAGGTGCCATATAATTATTTCCCAACACGCAGAAGTATAATTAAAATGTGTATCTGTATTGATAATATATGCTCTATTTTGGCTACACAGTTTCAATTGTAAAATAGTTGCGAATTGTTCAAAATACATTCGGGGCAAATTATACTAACATTGGTCGGATACAAATAAAGAGAACCAAAACGTTTTAGATCTGGTCCGAATATATATAACTAAATGTAGATAATACATATTAAATACTACTTCTTTAATGTCTGATGGACCAATGAAGAATATGAACAACAGGACGTTTTTGAAAATACACGCAAAACGCTAGTTTGCGTGTGCAATTGGGAAATAGTAAAACGCAATTATACCCTTTCAGAAATATGGAATTAATAAGGTTGGAACCATGAACATTTGATAATCCAATTACATAGCGTACAAATGATGTTATCAGTGAATTTGTCGTCATCAATCTATAATCCCTTTTTCCGTGCTGCTCACAAAGCTGCCTCATTGACACACCTGATTTTCATGTGCGTGACATGCAGGTTATAATGCCACTGGTACGTCAACGTGACCATCGTTAATAGTTAAAATCAGAGACTGGTTGTTTGTCATAAAATTGGAAAAACATTTCAAATTCTTTTCCTGTCATTCATATAAGAGATCAAAGAAATGAAATGCAAGAGTAATTGACAGCAATTATTTTTATCCGAAAGATGTTTACTACTGATGTATATAATTTTACTTTCTAACTGAATGAAAATTAAGTCTTTAGGTATTTAGTCATCGTAAAGGAATTAACAGAAAGCTACGTAGCACATGAAATGCTTGTTTAAAAGTACCACTTTCTAGTGAATGAAGAAGTATTGTCCTGAATTAATACATTATTATATCGCGTTTTAAGTATATATTGTAAAAGACTCTGGATGAACCACCTGTGCACCATAATGGGGTTGGTTCTTTACTACTGCATGTGAAATCTCCATATGTTATTAAAGACGTTTATTTTAAGATATTGATGTTAAATGTTTAACTGTTTGGACCTGAGGCAGTGCAAGAGCATGTAGTTGTGGCAAATAAGTTGTTTTGTGATTACATGCATTTTAACGTGGTATAGCTTCTCCCTATTTTCGATAATGCGCCACTTCATATGTATGTTCTCGGACTTCCTGTGGTCCATGGAGTGAAACTATACTGAATTACTAGTTAGCTAATCCCATATTTAGTATGCTTATAGGAAATCTCTGTCAATAAGTTTTAGCTATTACCATGATGATCATTATGTTACACTGGGCTTGTCAAGATTTGATATTTTATATTCAGCACTGTTTCTGGCACAAATCACGTGCCTGTGTTAACTCAATTATTACTAGATGTATTTCTCCATCATTTGGCTGCTCGACGAAAACATCAGGAAACGCGTATTAAACATGAAGCTTTAGATCGTTCGTGTTTTGCGGTGAATTAACTTTCCTCGATCAAGTCAAGTTCTTATGGAACCATTTTTGTTTGTGACCCATGATATCGGTGGTTAGATATTACCGGTATGTGAGTTATATACATTTACGTTCAGATGAAGTCACAGTGAATATATTGCCAAAAGTAATATCTGAAATGTGCTGGCTTTATATATAAAACATTAGAAATATTGAGTAATCCAATGTATTGTGTGCATAGTTGCAACCTCCCTAGCATCCGCAATTCTTTCAGTACCATTTTACCGTGACATTATTTTACCACGGTTTATGAATTCTAGAACTGTTGTTCTGCTACTGAAAACTATATAAACAATTGGGATATAGCGTTTTTATCTCACAGTTTTGTACAACGTAAGATATAAGATGTGAGAATATTTTATATACTGAAATGTATTGAACCTTATTCATATGTGATTTATATCGTAAGATTTGCGCTGATTCATTGGCGGATTTGGTCTGCCAATTCTGATTGGCTCAGTACTATCACGTAGTATAAAAGCGAAGGGTATATATTGGAGTGGAGGACAGTACTTGTCAGATAACTGCAGAGCGCGGACAAATTCAAATCCAGAAGTAACACCTGTGAAATCCAAAACCGATTTAGGTAATGACTTATATAAATTGATAAATAATAATAATAATAGTATAGAACTGAGAAAGAAATAAAATATTTTAATTTATTTGGACATTGTTTCGGTGAAAAGATAGTAAGATAAACAATAATTTGAACATTAAACATTCGTGTTTTTAACAATATGCAGAGGCAAGCATTCTGGAAAATTATGTAGGAAATGTATAAGTAAGTAAATTAAATTTCCAAATTGTCGTGCAGTTATCTCCCACCACAATGATAATCTGGGTTAAACGAATACAAAGCAAATCTTCAACTATCATCAATTAGGGTCACTATATGATTTCGAGACATTATTTAATCTAGTCAACATTGAAACAGACTATTATGTGCTGAGACATTTTATTGAAATGATACCAGAAAAAAAAACAACAGTATATAAGTGTTACAATACAAGAGTGAGAGCAACGAGTGTTTCCTTACAAGGGTATGTTTTATTTCGATGAATGTTACGTGCTGGTGACATCTTTCCAGTTTTCTTAGTTGTGTTACCCTTATTAAACATATTTGTTGACTTTACTGTTGATTGGAACTTATTCAATGAACCCTCCATAGAAGACAGGAAGTAGAGGTTGCTTACAATATTTTTAATCACTTACATTGAGAAGCGGTATAGAGAACGTACTCGAAAGAGTCCTTTATTTCCCATAAAGCATACTTTCACATCAGTGGCTTTCATGCCAATTTGTTATAATTCGGTAATAAATATGCAAAAAATATTGAAACAGGCGTCTATTAGTTCTGATCATAGGAATTGGCTCTTAATATTTGATGTTACCGATGGTTCATTTGCGGGCACGTTTGCCGTGTTTGAAAGGTTGGTATAAAAATAGTATTTTGAACGTTTTAAAAATATTTCAGAAAATACTTTGATTAAAATTATTTTTCAAGTTGATCCATTTCGGCAAAAGATTGAAAACAAATGCGTAAATTATAAATCACGAAAGATAAACAACTAAAATCGAATCAACCAGCTTAGGTTAAAGTTCTAGTTTTGGGATAGAATCCTATTACCGTCTGCGTATCAAAAACGAAACATAGCATAATACAATGTCCAATGTCATTAGCAACGTGTTATAGCACCTTATTATGCTCATTTTTCAAAATTTGGAGAAGTTCGTCTCCCAAGTATTCTCACACTAAACCCATTCTCCCTATTTCGTTGTAAATACCACTTTATCAGAACTGTTGAAACATTTTTTAATATGTCTGTATTTTGAAGCCCTTTATTTACTACATACATATATAGTATTTCCATGTTTATGAACAGTATGTAAAACGCCTATGGCGAAGTCAGGGACGATAATTGAGGCCGCGGAAGTGGAGCTTGGACAGAACTACACGTACAGATGCCAGGATGGTCTAATTGGGAAAAGAGATCTCAACCCGACAGTCATGTGTCAACCAGGTGGTGACTGGACGACAACAAATTTTACATGTGGTAATTTAACGTTTCTTCACATGACAACGCTATTTATTCTGTTGAAGACCCACGTATTATATTAGTTCCAACCACATTATTCAAGGCTTGTGTTGGTTTGGATATTAATATCATTTTCGTCACTCCATACGGTACACGTGGCACCCAGTACAGGAATAAATAGAGTAATGCAAAAAACATCTGCCGGCCACGGAAATCTATCGGTTAGATTTTTCATATATCCAGACATGAGATGAAATGGCGGTAACCTGTAATGGGAGGCCTTTAGGACCACTCGGCCACCCAGATCTCTTATAATTTCCGCATCACGATTGAGCTTACAACGTGAATGGGAACATTTGGGAACATATTCTATGGGCGTGTCAAATTATTTGAGTCTACTGTTAGTTAAAAGTATGCAGTTAAAGGCTAGGACAAAAAGGTTTGTTATTGCCTTTAGATACATGTAGGGCCCCATAAATTCTTTCTCACCACACAGGAATATAACTCGAAGGTACCTTAGTGTCTATAACATGTCTTTTATTATCTAACTTCATATGCCACCGGATAGTAAAGGTTACCATTTCATCCTCAATAGATAAAAGAGAGGATGATTGTTTGCCAGAAAAGTGAGAACATTTCAAACTCTTTCTACGTCATTCATATCAGAGATCAAAAACATGTCAAGTAACAGCAATTGACAGCAATTAGTATTATCTGAAAGATTCATGACACCGGGGTATCAAATTGTACTTGCCACATGAATGTTACTGTCTTTAAGTGTTTAGTCATCTTAAAACAATTGACATAAATTTCTGCAACACGTGAAATATATGTCTAAAGGAATTACTTTGTAATTATAGAAGAAGTTGAAGTTTGGTTTCACATTAGTCTGGGCCTGAGTAATACATTATTGTTTTGCGTTTAAAGTATATATTTAAATCACTTACCTAGAGAGGATGTATGGGGGACGTATTCGAAATATTTCCTTATTAGAATCTTCCCAAAATGTTCTGATATTTCCTATAAAGAAAAAGTTTAAAACACTGTATTATTCATTCAAGACAAAAATTTAATTTAATAATGAATATTCAAACAATTTGGAAAACTGATCAAAAACAAATTAGGGGTATAAGTGTTATAAAATTACGACAATCGTTTTGTAGCCTTTATTAATTGGTCATATCAACTTTGTACAGGTAGGTACGTTTACCATGAACGAATGTTTGTTATAGTATAGAGAGGTTTGTAACAATTCTTTCGGCACAATGTTTGGTTATTATCTATATATCTAGGTCCAGTTTTTGCTATAATTATTAAAGATGTATTTACTTGTAAAGCGCTACAAGTAATCACCGAAGTCAGACTAATTTGGGTTAGGTAACGTCTTATTCAATCGTAAATTCATATGTGATGCTGTATACAAATAAAACATTCTGTATAATTCAGTACTCCATATCCATCATGATATTCTATTGTATGTTATGAAGCTCGTTTTCTAATTATTAAGTGTAGTTTCGACTCCTCTGCATTTCCCTACAACAATCATACTCCCATTTTGGTGTCAAATTCTGCTCTGTGAGAAGAGTTATATATTCTTCCGGCTTGCATAATTTAACCCCCTTAGTTTATCGCATACATTTCAGACATTCAATGGATTTTTATAGAAAGTAAGCGTTACCTGTGTATTTTATGTTTAAACAGTGTGTACAATTCCTGCAAAATCAGGGGCAATAAATTCGACGGCAGAAGTGGATATTGGACAAAACTATACTTACAGATGTGACATTAATTTCTTCAAGAAAGGAGATGAGAACCCAACAATTACATGTCTACATGACGGTAACTGGACATCAACAAATTTTATTTGCGGTAATTGAATAATGCAATTCATCACATGACTTCAACTTTATCTGGTTCAATTACATAAGTGATGTCATTGCATGCTACAAGTTAAAGGGACGATGTCCTAGATACTCGTCGAATTGTTGTAAGCTATATTCACCGGCACTTGTTATTTTGTTTCTTAAACTTTAAATGAATGCGCACTTCTATAACAATATGCAAGTATTGCCCTATACTTCATCCATAACATCATCCTATTTTATATAATATTGCATTAAATTGAATGACAAATAGATCGCCCGTCCTTGCACTCATCCTGATTTTAAATTAAATTAAATTACATGTTTGGTTTCTGCTGTATAGCTAACTTAATTTTGTTCGGGAAAATAATGTAACCTAGTGCAAACAAGCTTGGCAAGGACCAATAACATTACAAAGAAAAGTAAGTTTTGTCCTTTTGTGGGTTGAAGTGTTGGTCTTTTTTTTTTGTAAACAGGGACACAAACAATCCGAGCTATTCTGAGCATGATTAATATACCTTACATACAATCAATATTTATTCAAAATCGTTTTTATCAAGTTCAAACGTCTGTTAATCGGAGCTGTTCAACAGAACAGAACATATTATTAATAGCATAGTTCCATACATTTGACCCCTTTACGTTGTATGTTGTGATTACTCTTGCTTAAGTTAATATATCAAATGTCTTCATTATAATTTAAATTATAATTTGAAGAAGGTCCGTTTAACACGTCAGCTTTGGATATGAATAGTTCTTGCACGTTGTCCAGCTCTTCTGTTTCGAAGGTAAGCAGTACTTGTTTCTATTCCTTCATCAAATAATGTCGAAATTGATGTCGGTTTTGTAAAAGACCGGAATATGTGATATATGTAATAATGATCGGAAAACCTTTTGTCCCAGGTGAACTCTTTTTTGAATTCACATGAAGATCACGTTTGCTTTAACGTTTGATAAAACTTTTGCTTACATTAGATTCGCAAAATCTTTCCTTAATAACCCTAAAATTTCATATATTGCATCCTTGAAAAATAAGCTGAAAACATAACCAGCATTTGACACGTTTATTGTTGAACACTTTGACCACTCTCTATGTTAAATCACTGACATGTTATACGGACTACCACATCCACTTTTGTGCATTGAAACTGGTATTGAAATCGAGACTCAATACATCTAATGCTAGCTAATTCCTTACTTTCCTGGCAGCATGAGATGATGTTGCACAACAGTATTTTATATTATCTGATGTGGAAGGCCTTTAAGTTGAATACATATGTTCGTGACACTAGGGTCAAAATAACCTTTAAACTGCTTGTTTAAAGCGCGCAGAGACCATTTTCTATAGACGATGTTAGGTTTTGTAGGTTTAATTCCTTGTTATTTGTTTTGCGATTTTCCCAAAAGAAGACAATTCGATTTATATTGTACAGAAATAGGTGTTAAAATTGTCTTGGCAGCTAATAAATTCTTTGGAAACTTGAAATTTGCGATTGGTCAGAATCAATGTCATTACTTTCTTTGTAATATGAAAGCTACGCACGTTCAGGTCTTATTCTTTCACATGTATGTATGTATGTATGTATGTATGTATGTATGTATGTATGTATGTATGTATGTATGTATGTATGTATGTATGTATGTATGTATGTATGTATGTATGTATGTATTTAAAGCAGGAAACAGTTCCGTAATGACATTTTTCATTCACTTTCAGTAACACAGAACTGGACACTGGACACAGTCTATCCAGATAACATACATAAATCTGAAGTAATCATTAACCAGACAGGGATTCATTTGTTGACATGCATGCAAGAATGTGACAAAGAACCGACCAAGTGTTTGTCCATATTTTATGATAACCAAACTGGCCTCTGTGTATTGTCCTCTTCATTCCAACGAGGACTGCCAAATGGTTTTAAGTTTTCGGATGGAGTGGTCTATTACACAGGCAAGTATTAGAACATGGTCATACAGATGGCTTGGTCTATTATACAGGCAAATTATAGATCATTGTTATACAAATGATGTTGTTTTGAAGACGTAAATGTCAATATTCTGCTTGATAATAATGAACAGTGATCCGTGAACAATGATCTGTAAACAATGAAATTTCTTTGCATTATTCATCTGAAAGGAAAAATGAAGAAGTGTTCAAAAGTTGACTAGAAATATGATAATTACAAGTGTATGGAATTATAATTACTTGTATGAAGGGGAAGGTTATGCAATCAGAAAATAGAACAAAAAATAATACAAAATCAGAAGCTTAAGTTTGTAATTACGGTAACATAGTCACATAGTTGAACGTTAATGTTCTACTACTGTTAGTGATCTGATTTATAGTTATTTTCAACGTATTATCAACAAATCACTTATCCTGTTACTATGAGTATCGTTAAACGTAATTGTATTAAATTGCTTATGTCATGAGATGAATTATTTTACCTTGAGCATCGTTAGTCTTAATTGTATTAAATTGCTTGTGTCAAAAGATGATTTAGGTTACCATGATTATCGTTAGTCTTAATTGTATTAAATTGCTTGTGTCATAAGATTATTTAGGTTACCATGAGCATCGTTAGTCTTAATTGTATTAAATTGCTTGTGTCATAAGATTATTTAGGTTACCATGAGTATCGTTAGTCTTAATTGTATTAAATTGCTTGTATCATAAGATGATTTAGGTTACCATGAGTATCGTTAGTCTTAATTGTATTGATTTGCTTGTGTCATAAGGTTACCATGAGTAGCGTTAGTCTTAATTGTATTAAATTGCTTATGTCATAAGATTATTTAGGTTACCATGAGTATCGTTAGTCTTAATTGTATTGAATTGCTTGTGTCATAAGATGATTTAGGTTACCATGAGTATCGTGAGTCTTAGTTGTATTAAATTGCTTGTGTCATAAGATGATTTAGGTTACCATGAGTATCGTTAGTCTTAATTGTATTGAATTGCTTGTGTCATAAGGTTATTTAGGTTACCATGAATAGCGTTAGTCTTAATTGTATTAAATTGCTTATGCCATAAGTTGATTTAGGTTACCATGAGCATCGTTAGTCTTAATTGTATTAAATTGTTTATGTCATAAGATTATTTATGTTACCATGAATATCGTTAGTCTTAATTGTATTAAATTGCTTAAGATGATTTAGGATACCATGAGTATCGTTAGTCTTAATTGTATTAAATTGCTTATGCCATAAGATGACTTAGGTTACCATGAGCATCTTTAGTCTTAATTGTATTAAATTGTTTATGTCACAAGATGATTTAGGTTACCATGAGTATCGTTAGTCTTAATTGTATTAAATTGCTTATGTCATAAGATTATTTAGGTTACCAGGAGTATCGTTAGTCTTAATTGTATTAAATTGCTTGTGTCATAAGATGATTTAGGATACCATGAGTATCGTTAGTCTTAATTGTATTAAATCGCTGATGTCATAAGATTATTTAGGTTACCATGAGTATCGTTAGTCTAAATTGTATTAAATTGCTTATGCCATAAGATGATTTAGGATACCATGAGAATCGGTAGTCTTAATTGTATTAAATTGCTTATGTCATAAGATGATTTAGGTTACCATGAGTATCGTTAGTCTTAATTGTATTAAATTGCTTATGTCATAAGATGATTTACGTTACCATGAGTATCGTTAGTCTTAATTGTATTAAATTGCTTATGTCATAAGATGTTTTAGGATACCATGAGTATCGTTAGTCTTAAATGCATTGAATTGCTTGTGTCATAAGATGATTTAGGACCATACTTTCGGCACATTACTAATTGTATGGTTGATGGTTAACGTTTTCTTCATCATCCCCAATTTAGTAGCGAACACTCAGTGATAGAGAGATCATAGCTAATTCGAACAACCTTTATAAAGGTGTCATGGAAATCTTGCTAAATAAACAAAGCTTATACTATCCAGAATCGTACTATATTTATGTTTCCACAATTTGCAAACTAAGAAAACGAAAAGATAAATTATAATACACATTTGAATTATAAGAGTAAAATTTGCATTTCTATATATATATATATATATATATATATATATATATATATATATATATCAACCATACTTGGATGATATCTATATATAATTGTTTAAAACTTTTCATTGTTATATATAAATTCCTACTGCTTATGATGTTTTATATAGGATTATATTCTTTGATACATATGCTATGAAAGGTTATAATACCTGGCTTGGTAGATATTTGAAGGTTGTTTCATCTCTTTAGATGCGCGATATCACGAGCTAATGCGTCTCTGGGGACCTCGTCATCTTTCGATTTCCATTGAAATGAAAAACTAATGCATATATAATATTGAAATCGGTGCGTAAATAACAATTACGATGAAACGGGCAAAGCAACTTATTATCATCTAAATATGACATTAAGATTTAAATATACACCTTCACGAAGGAGTAGTAGGCATCATTCACTTTCCCCACTTAAATATTCAGGCCGAGAGCACAATTCAGATTCCATTATAAATAAACGATTTCTCATTTTCACAGTGGACTTCCATTAAATATTTTGTATATTTCATGCCTATATTTCAATTTCAGTTTGTATTCAATATCATTCAAGAACATTTGATTTACAATGTAGGTAAATTCCCTTATTGTCGCAGTTTGCGAGTACACAGATATCGCTATTTTGCAGTACCAGGCAGAGTGTAGTAGTAGTTATGGCTTTCTTAATTGACAGTTAAGCTGTATGTTACATATGTTTATTATAGTAAACTGTATGTATTATTTCTTTAGTTTAGTAGATTGTTATTATATATATTAATGTATTCCATTTATATAGTTTAGTAGATTGTTATCATATAGCTTAATGGATTCCATTTATATAGTTTAGTAGATTGTTATCATATATATTAATGTATTCCATTTATATAGTTTAGTAGATTGTTATCATATAGCTTAATGGATTCCATTTATATAGTTTAGTAGATTGTTATCATATATATTAATGGATTCCATTTATATAGTTTAGTAGATTGTTATCATATATAATAATAGATTCCATTTATATAGTTTAGTAGATTGTTATCATATAGCTTAAGGGATTCCATTTATATAGTTTTATAGATTGTTTCATATGGATTAATAGTTTAATCGCATTGCAAAGTACTATGCATTCCATTGTTCAATAGGTTGTAGGCTTATAGTATAGTACATTTTAAGCAGATAGTTTTCATGCGAGTGAAAGGTATTTTTAGCATGTTTCCACTTGTATGAAAAAGGTGTATTAGTAAAATGGATAGTCTCAGAAACACCTGCCTAACGATTGAATAAGTTATGTAAAAAATGTTTTACTTACAGAACTCGCAAGTTGGCCTGTTTAAATGTAGTGCTTTATTTTTGCCAACCGATCGATCAGTGATTTGTTTGTCTCTGTATATGTTTGTTTCTATATTCGTCTTCTTTCTTATTTTTCTTTGCATTAAAAGTTATGAATTTGCATTTAACAGCGCCATCAAGCTCGTGTGATTCGCAATATAGAAATGGCACATTGGCGGGTTCGTATTTCTGCATCAAATACCACACGGAACCGAAATCTTTCAACAAAGCAATGAAATCATGCGAATCTGAAAAGGCCAAACTACTTGTTGTTACGACGAAGGATCAGATTACCGACATAGAAAACATTTGGGCGACCCTTTGTAAGTGAAAGTGAAGCTAGCTATACAATGTAAAAAATCTGTATGTTTGTGTGGGTGTGTTTTTTATTATCTTAGCTTTAACAAATGTTCAGTCCTAACGCTACGATGTCACTGCTCTCTCCCACCTATTAGCGTGGGTTCGAATCTCCAGCTCAGTAAATGTGAGCGTGTCATTAATATTATCAGTAATTTACCGTGGCTTGGTTCTTCTAATGGGGATTTCTCAGTGTCCTTCATCTACCAATCATTTATATCATAGTTTACGGTGATAAATTGTGCTAAACCCCAAACCTAAAAATTCAGCAACAGCGGCTATATTTAATGATGGTTCAGGGTCATATGTAAAAACCTGAGTTATCGTTCCTGTATTTTATGCTAATTTATTCAAAGTCTGTTTATAAAACATGACTATAAAGATAGATATCCTTTAACAGAGTTTGTTATATTATTATTTGTTTGTTATGATTCATTTGCAAATATGGCAGATTTAATTTGTATTCCTGTCGTTTTATGACATCGTACATACTTTTCTTGGACCAATACATACCGTTCATCACAACGAATTGCTTTCCAACATCAGCTAAATTTACTGAAAAAAACCTGTCATTTTACAACCAATACCATTTGTGGATGTACGCTTCCCTTTGTATTCATATAATGTATTTTGTGTAGTGAAGACCTAACGGATGGCTCACGTTAGAGAGATCGAGTTCACACAGACACATGATACATCAATACGTCCTCTACTATCGACGGTGTCCTGCTCGTTATTAGGTGTTTGACAACCTGGTGATAATGTTGCATTTAAATCGTTTCTTATGTAAATTAAAAATAAACAATAATTTCACTATATAATGTATGTTTCGCCACTTAAGGCATCTGAGATGACAATTCGTCGTGTCATTCTCTGAATTCTGATTTTCCATGCAATGAACTAGGCATCATATAGAAGAGTTAAAATCAGTGACTAAGCAAAGTTATTGAAGATCAGATAATGATAAAAGTAAACTTGTAAGTTCAAATAATCCATGAGATGCATTCATTTATAAAAAGATATATTTTGTGCCAAGGACTAGTATTGTCCAATCATATACTCATGGGCGCTCTACCACTAGAAAAGCCTCCGAGTTTTCGGTTTTGGATTCAATTATTCTTTTATACTTTGCACCTTTACAGAGAAAAAACATCATCATCACATTATTACACAATGTCATTGAATAATAAATGCAGAATCAGTTGTAAATAAAATTGCAGTTTGTACATTTAAGTGAAAACGGACGAAAATAGTTTTGCCAAAAGAGTCATAATTCTTTAAATGTTCCCCAAATCTCCCTGAACTACTGCATGTTGTGTTTATTTAAAATACATAATTTGTTTATTTAGTAAATTCAAGTTCTCTTGGTCTGATGCGTGGTATACATAAATAATAAACATGCCTTCCCATAAGGTAAAATGTCAACCAACAATAAAAATAAATAAACAGATACGCGGCTCACAGCAAGAATGTATACATGTATCTATCAAGAATGAGCATACCTTATGCATATACATATTTTTAATTTTACAGACCCAATAGTATATATTGGATTATCTGATCAAATTGAGGAGGGACACTGGGTGAGCTGGAATGGAGAGATAGTTCATCCCTTTTGGGGTTCAGGACAGCCAGACAATTACATGAATCAAGATTGTGGATTTGTTTATTTCAAATCCATCAATGACATCGGCTGCGACGTGCCACTTCCATTTCTATGTCATAAAATTCATTGCTGACCCAATCCAAGCTACAGGATCAGTTTGTCTCCACAACACTACCTGATATTTAAAATGGACCAATATGTATCTTTCCTTATTTATACTGCTTCCTATTAGCTCACTTGGTGTTAATGGGATCCATCTTGTGATTCGTCCCACGAATCGTCCGTCCGTCAATATTTTCTATTTTCACTTCTTGACAACTGTTGAGTCAGTTTTGATCAAACGAAGTCCTAGACGATATTTGATTTGACCAATCTATTAATAGCGGTTTCAGAGCCTAAACATGCTTGCACGTTCTCCATATCGACTATTATTCCATTCATGTGAAACATTCAATTTATTGACTAAACAACCAAACTATTTCTGATCAGACCTGAAGGTAATATGTTTGTAAAAGAAGTCTTATAAAACTATTTGAGATGATGTGTCCATCAATGATGCGGATTCTGTTGTAGCAGGTACAAACGTTTCTTTCTCCTATTTTTCTGCTCAACCAAGCTTGTTAATTCTATGAAGGAATCTTACATTGCGCCGTTAGGCCTTTCCTATTACTATTTGTCTTCAACTGTTTCATAAAATAAGCAGAAATATACTTTAAAAGCTTTCTCATTACAGCATGTAGTTTAATATTTAAAATAAAAGACGAACGCGATTAAAATTGAAACTGACAATGTATATCTTGGAAATTACAATTTTAACCGTATTCCGTCATTTTAATGATATCACACACCCTTTGGTCTTTTCTAATCACGATTCCAAATGCGATTATGTGAGATTTATAAAACAAAATTATGTGTTGCTTGTTTATACTTAAATTAAAAAAATTGCATATGTTTGTGTTATCGGTATGAGACGTACTGAATATTAAAATATCCGAATTTATCGCGTTGCTTCATTACAGTTTGGTTGTATTGCTCTAAACTATTGAATGCAGCTATTTGGTATACAATACATGTGATAGGTACAAATAGCTATGAGACACTGTTTTCTGTGCTCCGAATTATTTCGTTGCTTTTGTGCTCTTATATACAAAGAACACATAAGTATTGTATAATGTATGATTTTCTCCTCAGGTGTCGAGAAAGGAACATATATTTCGTTTATTAATTAATGTAGATGTGTCTGGTGTTTTGCAAGTATTATTCCATCTATTGATTGGTTAGCTCATTGAGAAAATATTTTTTTGCAGAGATCGTGGATGTTTGTTTAGTTATTAAAGCTTTGTTTCTTTCCCTGACTTAGAACACGATTTTGCAGCGTTTTTTTATATCTTAACAATTTGATGTCAACAACATTATTTATATCTTACACCTACTTTGAATTGTTTGTATTTCACAAAATCACAAATATACTTTTAATTAGCCACAATGCACAACAACGTAAGTGTAAAGCCATCGCATCCAATCAAAATTCAGTTGTTCAAATTTGAACAGTGTTCCTGCAAGATCGGGAGCACATATCATGAATGGATTCGTAGCAATTTTCTTGTTTGTGTTTGTACAAATACATTTCACTCAAATTAAACATGTAATAGCTTCTCGTTTGCTATATAGTCATCCTTTCTATTTCAAACTTACAAATTACATTTTGAAGTCAATTGCCTCCACAATCTTCGACCGGTGTACAATGCACCACTGTTGCACTCTATTTTAGTTAGCTGACAGTATATACTAATGGAGGCAACTCATGACATCAAACAGATGTCGCTAGTACAAAGTACTAATATATGTTCGATCCGTCAAGGCGTAGATATGGTTAACATATCGTAACCCTGGCAAGCAAAGATGTTTATACCGTCAATATACTAAATCTATCCTGATCAAAGCGAATGTCGAATATAGGTTCTTAGGCGATATATTATGAAATTATTACACCAGCTCAAACGTTGAAATCCTCCGTTTAATTGCTAGGGCGTTTACAATTCTGCTTCTTTGTTCACACAAAGTTTTATAGCGCAGTGTCTCAAGTCAGACATTGTCATATTATACATGTCATTATATGTGGACCTATCTTCCATTATTTGTCTTTCCGTCTGTCTGATTATATTCTCAATGGAGTGTAATATGTCCATGTAGTTTTGGTGGTCAGTTTCGGAAATCGGACTATCATTTAATTTTTTTGTTTAAAACAAAACTATTTAGTCCTTATTGTGAAGTAACGAGAAGTCTAACTAGAATCATGATAGCAGAGCCTAGTCCTTAAGATCATAAGGTATGTAAAAGAATTATATAATATTTTTTACATTTTGGAATTCACTTATGTTTTGTCAATTTCCAAATTAGTTAGTCTGCAATCTCAGTTGTACTTTATAGTTTAATTATGTTCAGGCTTAGCTGGAATACACACAGCCTGAACACTTGTGATTACATGGGATAGCCACTATCTTTTCCTAAAGGGATATAAAATAAAAACAAGTATATATCGCTCATTTCTGGCCATCTTTCCCACCAAACTTAGAAGACAAAAGATGAAAAAACATTTGTTGTTGTTAATAAATGGGTATCATTAAATACTATTGTAAAACATGATTGTAAACATGATTGTAAAACATGATTGTAAAACATGATTGTAAACATGATTGTAAAACGTGACTGTAAACATGATTGAAACCATGATTGAAAAAGTATTGTATAATATACAGAGACATTAACCAGAAGCGTAAAAGCTTACGAACATAACATTTAAAGTAGCAAAATACACTATAATATAACGGTGTTATAAATGACATTAGTTAATCAAAATAGATTGTAATGATTTTGTGTAAGGTCCAGTTCTAACTCTATCTCATGCATACATACATACATACATACATACATACATACATACATACATACATACATACATACATACATACATACATACATACATGCATACATACATAACCTCTGTTCATTTGTACTCTTCCGTCATCTCGCAAAGGTTTTTCTTCATTACTTATTCCAAAACATTTCTTCTAGTCCATTTACCGAAGTCTTCTATGTATCCATTTATCTGTCACTTTTTCTTTTGATTCTTTCACATTAAGTATTTGTGTATATAGCGGAGTAATAAGGCATGAGCGAGTCAAACATCATCGAGCGTTACCAAATTATATTCAGGCAGTTATCATAGGTCTATCTGCTCCGGTAAGAAGCAATTATTAGTTAATCTCATAATGAGATGGCTGAAGTGGGATACGTTATATTTAGTGGCACCATCTGTACATGATTTGAGATGATATGATGTGCTTGAAGATTTTAATGAAAACGGAAGATTATTGGATAAAGACAACAACACCGACGAAGTTGTAGAGTTTATTACTGATACTGATGAAACCCCATTGGTGGATGACCAATGGATTTATAATCGCGTAGTATACGATGATGTGATGCTGAATAAATAATCAAAGAAAGCTCAATTGTTTGTCGAAACAGATAAAAAATGTAGCGTGCAATATGTTGGACAAACAATTCAAGAAGTTTCTGAAAGAATGAATAGCATCGCTTTGATATAAGAAAGTATAGAGATACTATGTTTTCCGCTAATATTTCAACACATTTTAACACGAATAATCACTCTTTACTCGATTTCTCTTTCATGCCAATAGATATTGTGCATGGTGACATGAACAGACTCATAAAAGAAACTTATCGGATTTATAAGTTAGATACTTTGTATCCTAATGAACCTAATGTCAGTGCATTATATACAATTATATAAATTAAATTGATATATTGTGTATCCTTCATAGCAATATGTATGACTGTTTGTCTCTAGTTTATTTTATTAATTTATCAAAGCAGATAACACCCACACTCACACACATACATGGGTATATCCCGTTCTAAGTACAGTTATTCTTCTATATATATTATTAATCTATATATCTTAATTTATGTTGTTTTATTTACCCATAAATTCTCTTGATCTCCAATCATTTGCAGTTAGTTTTCCTAGTCTTTAAATATATTCTCCTACATAGCAGAAATCCCCATCTAGTATTATTTGTAGCGATGTATAATTATTGATGTGTTTGCTAATGTTTTGAATAAATTCGTGTTTCTTGTATCTTGTAGCAGGGCTGTATATATTTACTATAATGTGCATTTTATCAATTGTTATATGTAATACACTCCTTTCTAAATATTTCCCTTCCTCAGTATGCTCCCAATTTAACCCGATTTTGTTACTTATTAATGTTGCTACTCTCGCTTTAATGTATATATGTCCTTATTATCGTTTGTGACTACAGTAGCATCCATTTATTTCTTCTAGAGTACCAATCATTTATTTGGTGAGTTGGTTGTGTGTTTCTTGTAATAAAATGATTTCATGGTTTCTGAGTGTAAGTACTTTTCTTATTTTATCCTAATAAAAATATTGTATTTATTGCTGCGATACGCAAGTTTGTTCATTCATTTTTCAGTTGTTAATTCCTCGAGGTGGCTTCCCTAATTCTAACTATGTTTATATATGTATGACTCGAACTATTAATTTTATAAAGTTGGTGTCCTTTGGGGCACTGACCCCTCTTCTATGTCTAGAGTTTCATTTTCGTCTGTAGTGTTTTCGCCGTACTTTTTTTTGTCACCTTTTAGTCTCGAGTTGTTTTTGTTTTTTTCGCTGTCCGTGTCCGATTTGTTGTTTTGTATTGGTTGTGTCTCGGTATTAAGGTTCTTGTGTTTCTTAATTTTCTCTTCATCCTTGTCAACTTCCGTTTATCTCATGTTCTTTCTATTGGGGTGAGGTTTGCTGTAGGTGTTTCTTAATTGTACATATTTCGCCTCTGATGTTGTTACCATTGGAGCAGGAAGAGCCTGACAAAGTCTTTGTCATCTTTCTCATTGGCTAGGTATGGTCATGGAGGCGAAGGGTTCTATCCCACTCAGGTCTTCTGCCTCCCCACTCCCTGTTGATTCCAATGATGATTGCATATCTTCATTCTCCTCAGCTTCAGCTAGTAGAATGTATCTAGTACTCATTTTAATCCCTAATGAAATATGTTTGCACCATCTGTAAGTTTTGAATGGAGTCAAATAGTTAAGCCATTCTCCTTGTGTCCTGTTCTCCCCTTGTGTCTCCATTGACGTACTTGAGGTATATGCCATGATTGTCTCTGTTGTGAGTATGTTTTGTACTGTTTTGGTCCCCACCACGTTTCATGCATAGGTGTTTGCAGTGGTAGCTGTAGTGTTCTGTTGACCTTTACAATCCTTGGCTGCATGGCCCATTGTTCTGCATATTGTACAGTGCCTTTCCTTTTCGCAACCCCTATACCACCTCTTTAAGAGGAATCCCATAAGGTAGTTGAAGGTCGGGATTTGTTTTGCCTCATCTCTTGGGACTTGAATTATCGCCCCAACGTTTTGACATTGGTGAAATCATAGATGGTCGGTATCTTGTCCGTTTTGACTGATACTTTGTATTTTATTATTATTTTATCAGTCACTTCTTGGGTGTCCACCTCATTAAGCAATCCTGAGACGAACACGTCAGTCATCAGTGCTTCTACTTGGTGCAGTATGGGGGTTGTTTTACTCACAAAAACTTTTATTCCCGGTATTGTTGTTTCTTGTTGTGAGATAAATGGCTTGTTTTTCTTTGAATACAGTATGTATTTGTGTCGTCCCTCGTACTGGAGCGCGTCTATCTCATTTATGCTGTAGCCCATCACCTTTAGGTCGGTCAGGGTTTCAGCTTGTCTGGGAAGTGGTTCTGACTGAAAGTCTAGGGTTTGGTACCCTTCTGCGTGGTATGACACAATCCTTTTTGTCCCGGCGTTCCATTCTATGACTATATTAAAATAGTTCTGCAATCTATTCCCTTCAGAACCCCTTTCATTCCGCATGGATTGGAGCTGTTTGTTGTAAATTTCCAGGACATCTGCCACGTCCAGCTGTCTCTGAGCTGCGTGCATTCCACTATTCATGTCTGGAATGTCGCTACATATCGCAGTCATTGAAAGAAGATTTGATGTTTGTTCAGGGTTACCCATAAACAATTCTACTTTAGCAAGATAAACTAGATCTATCTAAACTCTTCTGATATTTGTTTAAACTAGAGTAAAAAAAATAGTGTAGCTAATTGCTATGCTCAGTCACAAAATGTAATAAAAAAATAACAATAACGTAATGATTTAATTAGAAACTAAACTATAAGAAAATCTATACCCTCGAACACTCCTTAATTGCGTTCACCGGTTGACTTTCTTGCCGTCTGTTTTGTGCTTGCCATTGCGATTAGAAACACTTACTTTGCTTCTCAACAACAAATATTAAAATGACGTGCGAAATCCTTCTAGATGATGTGTACAGCAACAGTCTTTCCAAGTAGTGGTTTAGGCGGCCGTGCGCATTCCCGTTCTTAATATCGTCTTAATATCGTCTTAAATTGTGTACCAGTCTAGATGTCACCGCCAGTTGATAGGACATAACAACGCAATCGATACTCTAGAAGTGTATGATATAGTTCCTTAGAAGCGGCATTTGTGGACACAGATCGATCCAGGTTCGGACAAAGAAAGTAATTCTTATGCAAACAAGACGAAAAATTCAAACAATTCATCAAACTTATCTAAAGATAAATGTAAGACTTCCAATGCATTACTCAACCAAATGTTTCTGCAAACACGACAACAAGTTAAACAATTCGTCAAACTTATCTAGGAATTAATGCAAGACTTTCTATGCATAACTCAACATCGCTATAATTCAAAAGCACATATGATACAAATGTATTAGATAAAATTCATGCAAAGTCCTATAGACTCAGAAAACATGAAATATATCGCATCAACAAATTACATTGAACTGTGTATTCGTCAATCCAAACAGATTTGGCACCGTGCCTGGACCACACTTTTGAACGAATTAATTTCTTAATTTCTTTCAAATTCCACTCAGAGTCTGTAGTGACTCTCTCCTCTTTCTCTCTCTCTCTCTCTCTCTCTCTCTCTCTCTCTCTCTCTCTCTCTCTCTCTCTCTCTCTCTCTCTCTCTCTCTCTTATCATATTGCAAGAAAAGCTCACATTCAGTAAAATTTCAATAAGTGTGATCTTAAACCCTATGAAATTTTCTGTGAAATTACGCTCTTTATTTAACGTGAACAATCAGAATGAAATCTTTGCCGCCCTTTCTTTAGGAGTCGCCAAAGTAGTTTGGGTAACATAATTTATGCGATTTCTCAATCGTTACAACTTTCCCAAGAAAATGAAGTTTGCTGTGTCCCTAACAGTTCGTTTCTGGCCACTGTATAAACAAAGGTCTAATCAGAACCAAAACGCAAACTCTTAAGGAACAATACCGTACACGGCTGTATGGCGATATGATACGCGCTTGTCGCCATAAATCTAATTTGTGTTTATCTGGTCTCAACTAATGTATTCCTGATAATCAGTCAGAAATTTGCCGCATCACAAGTAAAACCTGTGTTGAGAACAACCTGTTTGGGAGAGCAGAATCTCAGTGCACATAGTTATTGATCATATAGTGTTATGAACTGTTATGAGAGAAAATTGTTTTTGGCAGAAGTGGTGGTCATGTGTCTGCCCACATCAGAGTAGAATAGCCTATAATCACAATTATTATTTTTTTCTTCTTCAAAAGTGCTTAAATGCCACAAAAACGTAAACTAACTGGATCAACATACATAAGTTGACCTGAAATATTGATAGACAAGATGCTATGCATAATATAGTTATCAAAACATCAGTCAAAAACTTTAGTAATTCATGGGGAACAACCCGGGAATGTGTTTGTTACATGTTTATATTATTCTGATATATAATTACCGATGGATGAACATACTAAAATGATCAGGTAATCAGCATGATATTGATAGGAATGGGGCCTGGGGACATATTTTAGACCACATCATAGTGCCAAGGCGATATGTCAACCTTTCCAATTCAAATGAAAGAGACATTTGCTGAAGCGAGTGTTACGAATACTGTAATCCACAAATAAAAGGAGCATAATATACTCTGCATGCGTCATTATCACAACAGTAAAAGTCTTACATTTCAAATAAAATGTTCTGTAGACAGTTTATATGGTTATAGAACCATGAAGCTAGTCTTCCTGAAAGTGCGTGTAATTGAAATCTAAACTCACTCTGCTTTATGAAAAGGATCCCTGAATACAGTGAATGGTGTCAGCGATGTAACCGTCCTTACTGGAAGTCATACAAGGGGTACAAGTAAGCATTTTACAATTGCCAAGAAGGATATTGTGATTACAAGAAATTATTAGAAGACATTTGCTCTCATGTACTTAGTTCAAGGATAGTCTCCAATCAAATCTGATAAATTTTTTCAACTGCCATTTTATTGACCTTTCATAAAGGAAATTGTTTAGTTTAACACATTAACCCCTGGATGTGTTAGCTGTTTTCGCATGAAATGAGAGTAGGAAACACAATTTTGGGGACTATTTCTGAATACATCCTAATACATCGATTTCCAAGCAATATTCCGTGAGACAAATGGCTATTTGTAAAAACGAAAATATGTTTCATTGGTTAATTTGCTGGCGCATGAGCAGAAGGTGAAAAAACTGATTTTTTTCTTTTGGCTTAACGGACCCATAATTTTCGTATGGAAAAGACTCTTTATTCAAAATATCCACCTTATCCTACTTTTTGTACTGGTCCACCTGTCTCTGTGTGCTTTTGACCGGTATGCCGTAGATCTGAGTCCATAAAGTCTAAAATCTGGACATAAATTCGGATTCTGACCATGGGCGAATTTTGGGTGGAAATAAAGGGTCCAAAAATGTGTTATCCCCTCTGTATTTTGTAGTGCAACTAAAATGTCCAGATTATTTGCATGTTTCCAAATGTGTCTCTTAAGAACTTGACAATTCCAAAAAAAATTTATCATACACATTGCATTTAAATGGTTTATATCCAGTATGTATCCTCATGTGTCGCCTCAAAACACTAATTTGCCTAAAGATTTGTATCACAAATTTCACATTTGAATGGTTTATCTCCTCTATGTATCCCCAGTGTTATCACAAATTTCACATTTGAATGGTTTATCTCCTGTATGTATCCCCAGTGCATTTTTTCAATTCCTACTCTGCCTAAACATATTATCACAAATTTCGCACATAAATGGTTTATATCCAGTTTGTATCCTCATGTGCCTCTTTAAGACACTTCTCAGTCTAAACAATTTATGACAAACATTACAATTAAATGGTTTATCTCTAGTATGTATCCTCATGTGCCTCAGCAAAGCACTGCTGTGTCTAAACATTGTACACACTTAAATGGTTTAACTCCGATGTGTATCCTCGAGTGCACTTTCAAATTACTATATCGCTCAAGCCTTTTATCAAAACTTCACATTTGAATAGTTTATCTCCAACAAGTATCCTTATGTGCCTTTTTGATTCACTATAATTGATAAACATTGTATCACAAACTTCGTATTTGATGGGCGTATCGCCAGTATGTTCCAATTTATGACTCCTCAACGCACTACTATGACCAAACATTTTATAACAAACTTCACATTTGATCGGTTAATATCCAGTATGTACCCTCGTGTGTACGTTCAAGACACTATGTCGCCTAAACATTTTAATACACACTTCACATCTGAATTCTTTAATTCCAGTATGTGTATTCCTATCAATTTTCAAGGTACTATACATATATATTTTATCAAACACTTCACATTCAAATGGTTTGTCTCCAGTAAGTATCCTTTCTTGCTTCTTTAAATAACTTCTCTGCCTAAACATTTTATCACACACTTCACATTTGAATGGTTTTATTTCAGCATATATATACCTATGAATTTTCAAGGTACTATTCCGTCCAAACATTTTATCACACACTTCACATTTGATTGGTTTATCAATAGTAGATACCTTTTATGTGTCCATAGTGAAAAATGGGTGCAGTTATATTGGCGTAGTGTGCCTGTGAATGTGTACATTGACTGGCCTAGGGTTGCGGAGTTAAATAGTTCCAGTGCAAAAGGGGATACTACTGTATTTGATATGGAATAACCGGCTGGCGGTACGGAAACCTAATGATGTTGAAAAAAACTCAATGCAAATGTGCGATTAATGGACTTTTGGCAGGTTGATTTATCTAAGGTCTTGAAATGACTGAGTAAAATGTAGTATATAAAAGCAGACACGTCTAGCTTTTCAATTTAGAACTCAAATTGCATGGAAGTCTTTGGAAATTTGGAGAAAACATATGACTTCCAGCGAGATTCGCACTAGTGTTTGACACCACTCCAAAAAAGTAATAACCTGTGCGCAACGTTCCTCTAAGCGAATAGTAGATGTGCGCCCAGTGCTCGCTGCACTGTGAAAACATTACGGAGACGAGCAAAATTTAACGTTGGATTGATTAAGGTCTCACTGGACATTTGTTTGGCCAATTTTTGTGTGACAATGACCTATAGCAGAAAAATGATAATAATATTACATTAAAGACATGAATAGAAATGAACTAATGATTTTTGTTGAAATGATGCTTGTAAGATTATGACTGAGGAATTAAAGTTAATTCCTCATGCAACTAGTGGCTTTTATACTGAATCAACACTGCCCTCAACCTATTTTTTTTTACATTCATTTTTTACAGAAAAGGGGCATTTTGTATATTTTCCTGTGACAAGACAGCTCAAAGAATCAGTATGTGCCTTATACATGAATACAGTTCACTAGTACTGTAACAAATTAGCATACTTTTTGTCACCTCTCAACCATTTAGATTTTTGGATATTTACCTCTGTAGCAGACAGATGTAAATACGCAAGCCAAGTCCGCGGCTCATTTGAAGCCCAAGTTACGCATTTGATCTCCTGTGCTAGTCTAACTGTGACAGGTAGTCACCAACAAGTCAATCAGTTTCCAAGCCTAACTCAAACTAAATATAACCCACATTACAAATTTAGTTTATGTGTGAACTGAAAAATGCTAGGATGGTGATAATCAGGCCCATGCCTTCTACCTTAACTATTAGGGAGGTGTCAAAATGCGAAACTATCCATTGAGACCTGAGCAAAAATTGAAAATTGAGCTGCGCGGAGATGCGCGCTCAGTTAAGAGGGAACGTTGAGATGTATGTGTAACAGCACTAATTATTACGGTATAAGAGTGGTGGAATAACGATACAGGTATTAATTCTCTTTGGGTAACAGTTATACGTACTGCACAGATTGCTTTGGTTTGTGGTCTAATAGAGTCTTCCGACTATGATACGAGTCTTAAACCAATCTAAGTAATTGTGAATTGTCCTCAACATATTTAATTACTCAGTCGTCTAATATATTAGCATCAACATGATAGAGCATATGGGTAACCTTCAATATTTAGGATAAAACGTTAATGTGAAACTGTTACAATCGAAACAAAAATTATATTGGTTACATCTTTCCGTAATTAACATACTAGTGTAGTAATTACATCCTTGCTGTATTTATTTATCTCTCGGGAGTCCACGTTTGTATGATGATAATGCCAGACACTTTACCAAAGATGGGTGCTGGCAGAAGGACACGATGGATCTCTGTCGCATAGTATAGCACAATCGATATTCGAGCAGTCATTCCTTTCCAACAAGGAAAGGGATGTATCGAGGTTATTCACTGTGTCGTGGTCTAGTTCCCATGTAATACAGCTACTCATCAGGATATATGTAGACGAGTGTAAAAAATTATTTATATATGATATATCCATTTCTATTTGCAATTCTATTTCATCTTGTCTTCAGAAGGTAAACGATTTTAAATAACCTCGGTCTCAACACGGTTGCTGTAATATTTGAAAGAATAAAGATCCCCAATGATCATTACTGTGTAATTTAATATCTTCATGTTGATGTATTATGTTTAAAAAATGCACATATTGTATGTTTTATTATATTTCAACAGGAGTAATGTTTCTGAGGAAACTAATCGGCTGTTGCGAAATCCAAATAAATTGATTATACATATTTCAGGCCATGACAATTTATCAAACTGTAGAAATTTAGCATTTATGAATGCATAATATCTTATAAAATTTATTCCTAATATTTCAACGCCTGACTTAATGATTTTATAGATATTGTTCATTAATTACTAAAGGTAAACTTGAACAAAATCATGACGCAGAATTAGTTGATACAAGTCCTTGCTCTCTCTCTCTCTCTCTCTCTCTCTCTCTCTCTCTCTCTCTCTCTCAGCAACTCCTTGAGCCTCAATGCGTATTGCTGTATTGCTAAATAGCATTTCATTAAAAGTGCACACGTCGTTTGCAAATATGACATTCAACATTTCTAAAACAATTAGTGAGTCTTTCAAAATAAAGCCGTGAATCTTGAACGTTTATGAATTAATTATGTATAGGCGCATGAGTCAACTACGTATTCGGTAAAATCGACTGTAGTAATAATTCTGATCATGTGATCCTAATTTGTTAGAAATGTGTGCGATTTTTACCATTAACTTTGCTTAACTGTAATGCTCCTTTTCAGGCTAAAGTTCCTTAAGATGGGCATTTCCAATTAGTTATCTCCCTTCGTACTTTGAAACACGGATACTACAGCTACGCGTTCTTTGTAAATGGCAACACCTTATGGATAACTCTTCTCGCAGCAGAGAAAAACAAAACAGGTGACACATTTGATAAGTAATTTTATATTTAAAACAAACAATAATTTCGATTATGTTATTAAAATTATTATGAATTTGAATGCCACATTTTGACATTATTTTGTCTGTACTTGTAGCTGCGTTGTAGCATGGCGCAGAAATGTGTCTTATAAAAAGATATATACGGATGATTGATTGACAGGTATATATATAAATACGTGATAGATGGATGGATTTATAATATATATGAATTTATAGATAGATATGAATGGGTCATATATATTTCGTATAATTAGACGTAAATGAAATGCTGCTAGAATTCAAAAGAAACCCGACAATCATGTGTCTACCAGGTGGTGACTAGACGACGACAAATTTTACTTGTGATAATTTAACGTTTCATTACATGATTACGCTATTCATTCTGTTTAATACCCACGTATTATTATGCCTCCAACTACATTATTCATGGCTTATGTTGGTTTGCATTAAATACCATTTTCGTCTCTCGATACGCTACACTTGGCACCCAGTATTGCTGGTACAGGAAGAAACAAGATAAAGCCAGAAACATCTGCCCGCCAACGGGAATCTATAGGTTAGACAACTCGGCCACCTAGAACACTTATAAACAGCATCACGATTGAGGTCATAGCGTCATAAGGAACATAATATATGAGCCTATCCAATTATTTCAATCTACGTTTATTGAAAGCTATTGAGATAAATGCTAGACAAAAAGGCTTGTTGTCGCGTTTATATACTTGTAGGGTACAGCAAATTCGTTCACACAACACATAAATATAACTAGAATGTGCTTTTGTATAAATAACATCTCTTCTAATTGGGCAATACAGTTTCAATTCAGTTAAATTAGGTTGCGAATTGTTAAAACTACATTTGGGGCAAATAAGACCATCAGGGGTTGAATCCATATGAAGAGGGCTCAAAACTGTTCAAAACTGGACCTAAGATATATACTTCAATTGGATAATCCAATGCTATCACTCATGCATACAGAACTGCAATAGGTTTGTATTTGTCGTGAACGTAGGAAGTCGCTCTGACTGACTGAGGTTATCGACGGTACATTTGTGGGCACAAGTGTGTGCGATGTTTCAAAAGATGATAGGAAAATGGGGATTTGGAAGTAATAAGTATATTTCAGAAAATAATGTGATTAATGATATTTTTGATGTCAATTATTTTGGTCAAATGTTTGTAAACACAAAATGCTTAAATTTTAAAACACTGTATATCAAAATAAAATTTCAATAAACATCTTAGCTTAAAGTTCTCATTTTGCATTAATTTCCTTACGCCGGCTGCGTTTTACACTGGCTGCATATCAATCAAGAAACATACCATAATAGAATGTCCGATGTCACCAGCAATGCTATAAAGCACCTTATAATCCTCATTTTTAACCATTTGGGAAGTTTCTCACATTAAACACATTCTCCTGATTTCGTTGTAAATAACACTTTATAAGAACAGTAGTAAGATTTTTCACATATGTCTGTATCTTGAAGCCAGTTATGTATTGCATACATATATAAAATTCATGCGATTATAACAAAAAACGAATTTCGATGTTGGAACAGTATGTAAGACGCCTCCTGCTAAGTCCGGGACGATAACTGAGGCAGCGGAAGTGGAGATTGGACAGAAATACACATACAGATGCCAGGATGGTTTGATCGGAAAAAGAGATCTAAACACGAATATCATGTGTCTACCAGGTGGTGACTGGACGATGACAACTTTTACTTGTGGTAAGTTAACGTTTCATCACATGATTACGCTTTATGTTGGTTTGCATTTAATACCATTTTCGTCCCTCGATACGCTACACGTGGCACCCAGTATTGCTGGTACAGAAAGAAACAAGATAAAGCCAAAGCACCTGCCCGCCAACTGATATCTATCGGTTAGACCACTCGGCCACCTAGAACATTTATAAACAGCATCACGATTGAGGTCATAGCGTCATAGGGAACATAATATATGAGCCTATCCAAATATTTCAATCTACGTTTATTGAAAGGCATTGAGATAAAGGCTAGACAAAAAGGCTTGTTGTCGCGTTTAGATACATGTAGGGCACACAGTACATTCTTTCCACCAACACATTAATATAACTAGAATGCGCTTTTGTATAAATAACATCTCTTCTAATTGGGCAATACAGTTTAAATTCAGTTAAATTAGGTTGCGAATTGTTAAAACTACATTTGGGGCAAATAAGACCATCAGGGGATGGATCCATATGAAGAGGGCCCAAAACAGTTCAAATCTGGACCTAAGATATATACTTCAATTGGATAATCCAATGCTAACACTCATGCATACAGAACTGCAATAGGTTTGTATTTGTCGTGAACGTAGGAAGTAGCTCTGACTGACTGAGGTTATCGACGGTATATTTCCGGGCACAAGTGTGTGCGATGTTTCAAAAGATGATAGGAAAATGGGGATTTGAATGTTATAAGTATATTTCGGAAAATAATTTGATTAATGTTATTTTTCATCAAAATTATTTTGGTCAAATGTTTGTGAACATAAATGCTTAAATTGTAAAACACGTCATATAAACAATAAAAACTGAATAGACCAGTTAGGTTAAAGTTCTCGTATCGGGATACATTTCCTTACACAGGCTGCTTGTCAAGAAAGGAACATACTATAACAGAATGTCCAATGTCAACAGCAATGTTATTTATTACATTATTATCCTCATTTTCAACCATTTGTGAAGTTTCTCACATTAAACACATTCTCCTGATTTCGTTTTATATAACACTTTATAAGAAAAGTAGAAAGATTGTTCACATATGTATGTATCTTGAAGCCAGTTATGTATTGCATACATATATAAAATTCATGCGATTATAACAACAATTGAATTTCCATGTTGGAACAGAATGCAAGACGCCTCCTGCTAAGTCCGGGACGATAACTGAGGCAGCGGAAGTGGAGATTGGACAGAACTACACATACAGATGACAGGATGGTTTGATCGGAAAAAGAGATCTAAGCTCGACAATCATGTGTCTACCAGGTGGTGACTTAACGATGACAAATTTTACCTGTGGTAAGTTAACGTTGCATCACATGATTACGCTATTCATTCTGTTTAATACCCACGTATTATTATACCTCCAACTTCATTATTCAAGGTTTGTGTTGGTTTGCATTTATTACCATTTTCGTCTCTCGATACGCTACACGTGGCACCCAGTATTGCTGGAACAGGAAGGAACAAGATAAAACCAAAAACATCTGCCCTCCAACGGGAATCTATAGGTTAGACCACTCGGCCACCTAATACACTTATAAACAGCATCACGATTGAGGTCATAGCGTCATAAGGAACATAATATATGAGCCTATCCAATTATTTCAGTCTATGTTTATTGAAAGATATGCAGTTAAAGGCTAGACAAAAAGGGCTTGTTGTGGCTTTTAGATATATGTAAGGTACAGTAAATTCTTTCCCACAACACAAGTATATAACTAGAATGCGCTTTTGTATGAATAACATTTCTTCTATTCTTCTAATTGGTCAATACAGTTTCAATTCAGTTAAATTAGGTTGCGAATTGTTAAAACTACATTTGGGGCAAATAAGACCATCAGGGGTTGGATCCATATGAAGAGGGCTCAAAACTGTTCAAAAATGGACCATAGATATATACTTCAATTGGATAATCCAATGCTATCACTCATGCATACAGAACTGCAATAGGTTTGTATTTGTTGTGAACATTGAAAGTCGCTCTGACGGACTGAGGTTACCGACGGTTCATTTGCGGGCACAAGTGTGTGCGATGTTTCAAAAGGTAATAGGAAAATGGAGATTTGGAAGTTATAAGTTTATTTCGGAATCTAATTTGTTTCATCATATTTCTCATGTCTATTATTTTGGTCAAATGTTTGTGAACATAAATGCTTAAATTGTAAAACACGGCATATAAGCAATAAAACTGTATGAACCAGTTAGGTTTAAGTTCTGGTATTGTGATACATTTCCTTACACCGGCTGCTTATCAAGAAAGGAACATACTATAACAGAATGTCGAATGTCAACAGCAATGTTACATGTCACATTATAATCCTCACTTTTTACCATTTGTAAAGTTTCTCACATTTAACACATGCTCCTGATTTTGTTGTAAATAACAATGTATAAGGACAGTAGTAAGATTTTTCACATGTATCTGTAGCTTGATTCCTGTTATGTATTGCATACATATATAAAATTCATTCGATTATTACAATAAAACGAACGTCCATGTTGCAACAGTATGTAAAACGCCTCCAGCTACACGTGGCATCCGGTATTGCTAGAACAGGAAGAAATACAATAAAGCAAAAAACATCTACCAGCTCAAGGGTATCTATCGGTTAGATTTTTCATATATCCAGACATGAGATGAAAAGGCAGTAACATGTAATGTTCAATCTTTAAGGCCACCCAGAGCTCTTTTAATTCGGCATCACGATTACATAAATCCACATTAATTACTAAAGGTCAACATGAACAAAATGGTGACGCAGAATAGTTTGATACAAGTCCTTGCTCTCTCTCTCTCTCTCTCTCTCTCTCTCTCTCTCTCTCTCTCTCTCTTCTCTCTCTCTCTCTCTTAGCGAGTCTTTGAGCCTCAATGCGTATTGCTGTATTGCTGCATATCATTTCATTAAAAGTGCACACGTCGTTTGCAAATATGACATTCAGCATTTCTAACACAACTAGTTAGTCTTTCACAATACAGCCGTGAATCTTGAACGTTTATGAATTAATTATATATAGGCGCATGAGTCAACCGCGTATTCGGTAAGATCGACTGAGGTAATAATTCTGATCATGTGATCCTAATTTGTTTTAAATGCGTGCGATTTTTACCATTAACTTTGCTTAATTGTAATGCTCCTTTTCAGGCTAAAGTTCCTTAAGATGGGCATTTCTAATTAGTTATCTCCCTTTTTAGTTTGAAACACGCATACTACTGCAACGCGCTCTTTGACAATGTCAACACCTTATGGGTAACTCTTCTCGCTGCAGAAAAAAACAAAACCAGTGACACATTTGATACGTAATTTTATATTTGAAACAATCGATAATTTCGATTGTGTTATTAAAATTATTATGAATTTGAATGCCACATTTTGACATTATTTTGTCTTTACTTGTAGCTGCGTCGTAGCATGGCGCAGAAATGTGTCTTATATAGAGATATATACGGATGCTTGATTGACAGGTATTTAGATAGATACGTGATATATGGATGGATTTATAATATATATGAATTTTTAGATAGATATGAATGTGTGACATATCTTTCGTATAATTAGACGTAAACGAAATGCTGCTAGAATTCAAAAGAAACCCGACAAGAGAACATTTTACGAAAACAAAGAACTGTGAAAATACGAAGCTGAACTTTCATAACATCCAAATTTAGATAATCCTTACGCAAAGGATGGGGAGATGTTGTGTCATTGAGGTTACAAGTTCTTTTCAGAGTTACATAAAATCACATGTGTATTATAACAGACAGAAGCAAGTATTGGGATCAATGGCGACTATACTTGTATGTGTGGTCTCATCTATAGCTCTCTCTTTAATCTCACTTTTTGCCATTATGACTGTCGCTCTCGTTTACATAGGTCTACAAGGGTACATACTCACAAGCGTACATTTCCATACATCATTTTCATCAAATATTCAATGGTCTGAATTTAAAAAACAACTGCTTTGCTTCTTTTTGTAATCACGAGTAGTACATTGTTTTAACGTTTGGTAAACATTGATTTTCTGTGTATGGAAAGAACAGGATCAATGACAAAACGATTTCGATTTCGTTGGCTGCGATATATGTTTACCATACGATGAAGTTATACCACATCACAGGGCACATTATTGTATGAAATGATAAACTGTCCATCATTATTATCTGTAACGATACACTGTCCCCCCGTATTGAATGTAATGATTCACTGTACATCAATATTATCTGTAATGATTAACTGTCCTCCCCATTTTTGTATGTAATGCTTAAATGTCCATCATTATTATATGTAATGAAACACTGCCAATCATTAGTATCTGTAATGATACACTGTCCACACTCAGTGTCCGTAATAATACACTATCCCCCTTTATTATCTATTATGATAGACTGTCCTTCATTATTATTTGCAATGAAACACTATCCATCATTATTATCTGTAATAATACGCTGTTCACCCTTATTGAATGTAATGGTACCCTGTCCCCCCATTATCTGCTATAATATACAGTCCATCATTATTAACTCTAATGATACACTATCCAACATTATTATCTCTAATGATACACTGTCCCCATTATTGTTTGAGATTGAAAACGTTTGTTAAATTCTCAATCAATGTTTTTTTTTGCATTTCTGGAACTATTAGAACGTAGTTCACGCGGACTAAACGGAGAAAGTAACGCTCGTAAAGGAGACGCATCAAACGATACGAATGTACATATGATAAGAAATTACATAAAAACTACAATTACAATGTATATATTATGCCATTTGTTTTGGTTTTGTGGTTTTTGTTTTCTCGTTGGTGTATAAAACATGGCAATAATTCATGACAAAAGCGGATAAAACAATTGCCTTGGATAAATACGTGGTGTGGCTACTTCAGCGGCCTACTGCTTACAGCGTACAACTCTGATGCGGTAGGACGTGCGGTCGATTTCCTTGCATTCGTTCGCTGCGATATATGTTTACCAAACACTTAAACAAATGTTACAAACAAATGCCTTGCTTGGCGCTCAGCATTAAAAAGACTGGTCGGCCAGGTTTCAAGATAGTATGACAAGGTGGGACACCATGCCACTTGTCTGCGACATGATGTTCCAGTGCTAGACATCATTAATAATTGCCACACTGCAGACATAGTAGAGAAACGAAAGAATATTTTTTAAATCTACGTATCGAATCAAAATCAAACACGCACACACGCATGCACGCACACACACATCAAGTTAATGACATTATAATGTTTTAAATTATTATACTTATACACCATTTTAAACAGATCCAAAGAAAATGTCTATATTTGCAAAACAAATGAAAAAATTTGGTAAATATAGATCGCAATTAGTTTAGCAATTAACACGGTTGGAGAGCGTTGGTGGAGACGATTTCGAAAAGATTAATGAAAATAATAGATTATAAAACCTGTCCATGTTTGAAATTCTGAGAGAAATGTTTACATGAAAAAAATTTAAAAAGGGATGATGCGGGTAGTGCAACTGGTGTGACGACACAATCTGCGGGTCTAAAATATGGCAATATATTTAAGAAGGTTTTTCTTGGTAAAGTTCATTATTATATTGCTCAGATCTGACTGTTACACCCATTTTAAATATGGTAATTTGAACGAAATTATTTAAGTACTTTTCAAATTACCAAATAGATCCATTCGAACTTTTTATATATTTTATTGCGTTCGTGCTTCAACAAAAGACATGTCTATTGAGGCGTTATAAATGGTTAGGCTGATTGGCAAAACGTCATTGTTTAATGATAAACGTTGCCTGCTAAGCACATTCACCATATATGCTTTTTGTCTGAATAAGTCGAAAATTATTCGGTATTTTATCTTTCTAGCAAGTTCTTAACATCCTTGTTGTAAAACTCATTTTTTTCAATTTGAATATTTTCTATACATCATCCGTTCAAGACTTTCATGAAAGTATTGTCTATGTCTCTCTTCTTGTAGCTAGTAACAAACGTCTGTTATCATAGCAAAAACGTCTTAAATACTGTTCATTTTCATTTTGTGTCAAAGACAATGAAATCAAAACATGCAAACAAATGTATGCTTAATCAAATGGAATTAAAAAACCAACAGACTCACATTAATAATTACAATGTTCCTTTGGTTTATAAGGCTCTCTCATGTACAATCGAAATTTCATAGACAAAACAAGTACGATGAAGAGGCTGGCCTGCACATGCCAATAAAAAGAGAATTGAAGTGATGTGTATAAATGCCACATCTACTCATTCAGTTATCAACAACAGTGACGCCAAAACATGACGTCAAATCCAGGTTATATGAGCCAGACGTGTTTTCAATAGACTCCCACTTATATGGAAATCGAAACAATATAACCTCAAAAAAATGATCGAAATTAACAACAGCAGCGTACTGCTCCGAGTGTAAAAAAGTTTATGAACACAGACATTAGCAGAGTAAATCAATTGCACAATAGCTGCCTCCACAAAATCTGCAACTTTTATTAGCGAAACGAGATCTCCAATGTGAACCTATATGATAAGTCGGGAAAATAGATCAAAACACGTCAGTTACGTGCCAAAGTGATTGTAACTGGACTTCGACAAATTTTACTTGTGGTAATTTAACAAAACATTTCATCACATGACTAAAGTATTATTCCGGTTAATAACGTATTATATTAATTCCAAACTACATTATAGAACGTTGTTATTGCTGTGAGTGTATCGCCATTTTTCAGCACATTCTAATGTGTAGATGGAGGTAGTGCAACTAGTGGAGAACGCATCCAGAATACACTAGCTAAAATCTCCAACAAACGGGAAGCTACTGGCGAGCTTTCTCACATATCCATATTGACAAAAGTTACTGCCTTTTGCTATATAATTTAAATGGAATTAACCATTTCAAGTTTACCTCGTTATATATATACATTATCAGCAGAAAATACGTTTTTTTTAAAAAGAAACGAACAATGTAAATCTTAACTGAAAATTATATATATATATATATATTATATATATATATATATATATATATATATATATATATATATATATATATAGTGTTTGCGTAGAGATTTAATTTATTTGCACAGTTCTATTAGAAAAAGTAAATTAGTTCGTCATATCATATGTGCATCAAACTGGTCCCGAATTAACAATCACATTCTTTGAGAGGCATTTTTTGGAGAGTTACACCATTAAAGGCACGCGATACGAATGTTGTCCTTTACCGAATGTTCTCCAATTGTCACGTTATTTTTGTATAACACATAACTCAAGTGCAAAAGAATAACCCCAGTTTATAAAAATAAATATATATGTTAATAAATATCCAAGCAATCTTGAAAAATAATTAAGAGACAGCTCTCGCTCGTGCATACAGACTTGCACGAAATGCATTTTAGTCGTGTGCATGGAGAATCGCTCTGATTGAGTGAGGTAACAGACTGTACATATTCGGTCACGAGTGTGTGCCATGCACCAATGGTTTTTAGTCCACAAGGGAAACATTAAATATATTTAGAAATATAATTTGATGAATATCGTTTTGCCAAAATGTGAACAAAAACTGAAAAAATTATAAAACGCAAAGGGGTAACAGATAAAAAAGAAATAAACGGTTAAATATTTAGTTTTGGAAAATATTCGTACACCCGGCTGCATATTAACAAAAAACAAAACAACGTACTTATTCCCAAAGTTTCATAGTACTTAATAATACTCACTTTAAACCATTTGGAGACGTTTCGACTCCCAACTATTCTCACCAAATGCATTCTCCCGATGTAAATACCACTTTGCCAGAACAGTTGTAACATTTTTTCGATATGTCTGTATTTTAAAGCCCATTGGTAGATAGGTAGGTAGATTGTTAGGCTGGTAGGTACGAAAATACGATGTATTAATGAGGTAACTGAACTTTCTCTATTCTCTTTTAGTAAAACAGAACTGGAAGCAGGACACAATCTACTATAACAATATGCATACTTCTGACCTGATTAGTAAAGTGACTGGGATTGATTTGTTGGAGTGCATGCGACAATGTGATGACATTCAGACCAACTGTTTGTCCTACTTTTATGATAACCACGCAAGTCAGTGTTTGTTGTCCCCTTCATTCCGAAGATGTTTACCACAGTATTTATAATCTTCTGAAGGATTGGTCTATTACACAGGTAAGTATTTAAGAGAAATATATAATTATATCTAAGAGATGGCTAGCGGTATGACAATTTCACAACATATATGATCAAATAAATATTTTTAGATAAGGAAAAGAAAACCTCGTGCACAATCGATACAATCTTCGCGTATTTGTTTCATAAGGTTAAAATAGATAAAATTGTATACTACTTGATAATACAGGTAAGTATCTGATCATTGCGACACAGATGGCTAGATCTATTACACAGGCACGTATATGATCATTGTCATTCAGATAGTTAGGACAATTGCACGGGCATGTATCAAATTTTTGATTACAAATGGTTTGGTCTATTATACAGGCATGTATTGAACATTGGCATACAGGTGGTTAGGTCTATTACACAGACACGAACCTGATCATAGTCATATTGATGGTTAGTTGTGTTAGGCAGACATGTATCAGGTCGTGGTCATACAGATGGTTTGGTCTTTTAAGCAGGCATGTATCTATTCATCGTCATGCAGTAGGATTGGTCTATTACTTAAACAGGAACCTAATCATTGTCAAACAGATGGATTGGCGTATTACACTGGTATTTATCTGATCAATGTCATACAGATGGATTGGTGTATTACACTGGTATTTATCTGAGCAATATCATAGAGATGAATTGGTGTATTACACTGGTATTTATCTGCTTAATATCATGCAGATAGATTGGTGTATTACACTGGTATTTATCTGATAATTGTCATCAAGATGGATTCTTCTTTAACTCAGGAAAGTATGACATCAATGTCATAATAAACAGTGGTCTACTAAACAGACAGGGATGATATAATTCTCATACTGATGACGATGTCTTGATGATGTAAAAAGTTCATCAACTACTATGCATCAATTAATACTAAATATGAGGAATAAAATCTTTGTTTTAATCGTCATTATGGTAATATTTCTTTAACGATCGATATTAATTACACTTATAAAATAGAAGTGCTTTATTACAGAAACTGATATATATATATATATATATATATATATATATATATATATATATATATATATATATATATATATATATATATATATATATATAAACGTCCGTAAATGACATTTAACAGTGACTCTATAGGCAAAATCAATGATCAATACAGCAATGACCAAGTACTCACTCAGAAATAAGAAAATTATGCAACTCAACAAATAATGTATATCCCCAGAATAAAAAGCGCAACTTTTAAGGAAACTTATAGCATTGGAAATGATATTCCAGATAGTAATACGTGGTCCAAAATAAGAAAAGTGTTAATAATGAAATCAACTAATAAATGTGCTAATAGCCCAGAATTCGTGAATAGCCCAGAATATGTGCAAAGAGTCTTGATCTATATCATGTTTGTAAACCAGAACGTACTTTAATAAATCGACCGTAATCTCTAAAGGGTTACTAAGTCCAAAATGAACAAATGTAATTCCTCTGAATAATTCTAAATAAATTACAACTGTAAAAAGGCATTTATACAAATCTAAATTGTATGTAGGAAATAAATTAAAATTACATTTTTCAAACTTATGTAGAAACCAAAACCAAAATATAATCAACAAGGTGTGGGTTATTTTTCGTTCAAAGTCGTACTTGTTTTCTTCTAGAACATTCTAAAGCTAGACATTAACCTCAAAAATTAGTAACTAAAGATTAGGCGCTATGCAAAGTCCTTATTATTGTTACTATTATTATTATTATCATTATTATTATTATTTAGAACATAAAAATGGAACCGTATAAAGTGAGAAGGACATGTATAAATGATTACCTCATCTTAAAGTCCAACCTACAATCATCGATGAAGTTTAATCCACTATACATACATACATACATACATACATATATATATGTATATATATATATATATATATATATATATATATATATATATATATATATATATATATATATATATATATAAAGATAGATAGATAGATAGATATATAGATAGATAGATAGATAGACATAACGGTTTATAAAGTCGCATTCGGTTCAACATTATTAGTTGTACTTTAGGCATTATTTGTATAGAAGTCATCTAAATATTGTATTATGTTATTGATCGCCACAACTTTTCTACGAATGTAAACTGTCTTCATGAGATAATTTTTACACCATATTTTGACAATTAATTTCAAAGGTAAATAAAGGGTCGTTATAAGGTATATTGCTTAAATTATTAAATGTTCAAGTTTTTCCATTAAGAATCTGTTCTGTCAAATATATTCTTATTCTGTAAAGCATTTTATAGAAATAGTCCATTTAAATCTTTCTCTTTATCAGTTGCTATGTTGAGACTAGAACAATTAGACAATGCTGCGTATCCACCTTGAACCTTTTCCCATGGCAACACAAGTCCTAAAAAGCTTCCCCAGTTTCGTTTCACTCGATATCTCTGAAGGAATTAATGTCATACAAACGTATGGTTTTGTGATTTGCTTTTAGGTCATTTCTTTCCCATAGCAGCTGAGAAACTAAAATATTTAGCAAAACATGATAACATCTGCGTTAATAGCTTAGAATTTTAAATGGAATAATAAGCAACGTAACAATGTATACAATTTATTAGTGTCATAACTACGAGTTTCAAAGTAACAATTCTTTAAATACAGCATAATGACAGACACATTATATAACAAAATTAACAGGACTGACAAAGCTTAAAAATAGATTATTTAACATGCAGGGTAACAGTATAAACCGCACAATACATTCACTGTAAGCATTTGCATAACGTCTAACAAACAAAGAAATATAATACAAGATACATCTAAACCCGATATAATCCTCCATACACGATATCGCAATGTACAAGTAGTAAAACATCCAAGGTTATGTGCAAATGTTATAATACATACTGTACATAATTTAAAAAATGCACACATACATACATACATGCATGCATGCATGCATTTTTCTTGCATACATACATACATACATACATACATACATACATACATACATACATACATACATACATCGATCGAAGGAATGAGCGTACTAAATGCGTTAACTTTTTATTATTTACATAGGCTCGGCATATGTTGATATATCGGATAAAACTAAAGAGGGAAACTGGGTACGCTGGGATGGATAGGCGGTTAACCTCCACTGGTATCCAACTGAACCAAATGGCGGAGCATACGAGAATTGTGGATCTATTGGTTACAATTACTACCACATCGGACTTATAGACTATCCCTGCTCTTGGAACGCGCATTTTTTATGCTTTAAAACTGTTTTTGTGGACAATAGCAGGTTAATGTATAATTGTGTCATGTCAACACTAAGTTATACTTTAGACGAAATATCTCTCTTTTATTTTAAGTAGTTTCATCTCTACTCAGTTGACATTCAAGTGTTGCTTATGATATAACGCTTTGATTGTCGTGTGGTTTTTATTAAGGTTTAGTTTTCAAGCCTATTTGGCAACATTTGACCATAGTAGCTTCTAGATGGTGTCCTATCTATTCTAGCTAAAAACAGAGGTTTGAAGATGCAATAATTTCATCAGCGTCTCCAAACTGAATGATACGATATTTATACATTTTGAACGTAAGTGTTTCAGGTTCGCAAGATAAATATAAATATAAACACTGTATCAAAACGCTATTATACATTTATATCTGGTATAAACTATTTTTGTCATTTCAATGATTAATTCTGGCTAAATTTAATATGGCAATCCATGTTTAGAGCATGTTAACGGGAAATAAATGCCGGTTAAACAAGCATATTACCTTTGTATCTACTGTTAAACTTTTCTCTCGTAAACCTAAATTATCCTCCCCCGTTCTTTCTGCTCAACTAACATCAAATAACACATGCATCACAAATGTATGAATTATATGTTTGGTTTTTGTTTGCTTTGTGTTTTAAATAAAAGTTAATGGCAAAAATGATTTTGCATTACATAATAGCCTTAGCTTAACAAGCTTAGAACATAGTTCGCTTTATATACAATTAACAATATGTACAATTTGTCAGTGTCAGCACGCAGGAGTTTCAATGTTGGCACATTATTTAAATAATCTACAGAATAGCAACCAACACACCATATAATAAATTATCTCCAAGCAGGAGCTGTAAATCTTAAACATTAATTGTTCAATATGCAAGATAACGCTAAAGCTATACCAGTCATAACAAGCATATATGCAACAACTTGCAAAATAAAGCATGCAATACAAGATAACACTATTCCTTATGAAATATTACATATATGATAAATCAGTCAACAATTAGTAAGCAGTACAACGTCCTGTTAAAACGTTATGAAAAATATTTTACATAAATTTAGACCTACCAAACTACCTTCCTCCCTCCCTTCCTCCCTCCCTCCCTGCATGCATGCATGCACACACACACACACACACACACACACATACATGCAAACATACGTATGTACATACATACATACATACATACATACATACATACATACATACATACATACATACATACATACATACATACATACATACATACATACATACACGCATACATACATACATTTTTTTGTATTGCGTAATTATAAGTGCATTTGCAACTTGAATTTAAATCACTCATTACTTTTGTATTTCGTATCCTATTTATTTTTGCAGGTTCCAGCCGACACTGTTTTATTCAAGTTAAATAACTTCTTTTCTCAAGGGACTAAATTTACTCCTTCAAAAACGGACGAATTTCATTTCATTTGATAAAAGTAAAATATTTGTATTGCAACTAGTATGAGTAGATGTAAGATGTTGACTTAAAACGTATAGGAAATAAATTTACATATGAAGGTGAAAGAAGGAATCTTACAATTTTCCTCAAGCACAATGACTTGATTATGTAGTAATCCACTATATATTTGTCGTAGCTTTTCACCATTAATATTTTTTGAGTACACTTAGTATCAGATAACAAATACATACCTTAGATATGTGGCATTCACTCGTATGTATGTATGTATACATACATATATATGTATATATATATATATATATATATATATATATATATATATATATATATATATATCATGGACTATTGAAAAAAATATACTAGTTGTAATTCAAATAGTTGTATGCTAAATATCGCGTGATATTTCCTATATGTATGTTAACTAGACAAAATTCATAAAAGATTAAACCAAAATGAACAAAAATGACTTGATAGTTCGTTCCAAACCAATTTATTATTCTTTCAACTCAATGTGCCATTGGCGAGAAAAGAACAAAAACTATCCATTAATCGGATATATTCATTAAGTAAGGTTTTGAAACGGCGTAAAGATTTGAAAGAAAGGAGTAGTTTAGCAAACATTTATACAATATATGGATTCAATATACAATATAAAAAAGGTGCGGGGTTTATTTGGTGCCTTATTGAACAGCAAGACAAGTAGGTTATTTAGTGCCGCTAGACTTATGGTAAATTGCATTGCACAAGGACGCTGCCCTTTCGGTCACGTGTTCGGTACGATAAACACTGAGCAACCTTAACCAGCAGAGACAACCGTGAAACGATACCAAAACAAAGGACAAAATAATGCAAAAAATTTGCTACAAACTGTTCATGTATACTTTGCAAATATGGCGATTGTCCTCTCTACCTATGTCCTTGTTTGGAGAGGGGTCCCCACATTATGAATTAAAAAGTACAAAAAAAGAAAACTTAATAATCAGACACAATTAGAATTACATAGGCATGCCTGAAAGTTCTTGTCTACACTGTTCCATATATGTAATGATCTTTTTTGTTGTCACGTCTAACTTTGTCCAATATATTCTGTCTAAATGTTTGGGTTATTCAGATGTAATAACGTTTGTAAATTTCTATACGTATTTGAAAATATGTTCCTCATTAATTTCAAAATTTTATTCTAAGGCTTTGACAAATTACTAACATCGATTTATGTTATTGGTGGGAATTTGGGATATATAGAGTATTCGACTACTAAGAATTGTTGCATTTTTCTAAACAATTTTTGCAACCAACTTTTAACAATAATTTTCGGAAATGACTATTTTTTATCTTTTTGTGTATCATTTTATATATGGTGCTATTTTTGTTTGATTTAATAAAGCATACTTTTATCTGTATAACCGAGAGTTATTATCGTCTTCGTGACAGATAACATCAAACCTTCTCACCATGCTCATTACCCGAAACGTTCTGATCACACGGAAAGTATATATATATATATATATATATATATATATATATATATATATATATATATATATATATATATATATCCAAATCTCCACGACAATACATGCAATACATACCCTTACAAGGAAAAAAGTTACACGAACTTATATCTGATTCGATACGCCATATACGTCGTGGCATGAATCGTTTTATATCTATCTATCTATCTATCTATCTATCTATCTATCTATCTATCTATCTTTCTATCTATCTATCTATCTATCTATCTATCTATCTATCTATCTATCTATCTATCTATCTATCTATCTATCTATCTATCTATCTATCTATCTGTCTATCTATATATCTATCTATATATCTATCTACCAAAAGAATATGTTTTTGTGAAAGGTCCACAACAATTGGCACGGCAGACTGGTAAGGAAATCTTTGACATTATCCTGGCTAGCAATAACAGTTCAAGAGATGTACACCCATACATCCGGAGATCTACAAGAAAATACAACACTAAACTGCATACGCCTTGAGGCGTACAAGAAAATAAAACACTGTACTCCCATACACCTTGAGTCCTACAAGAAATTAAAAAACTGTACTCATATACACCTTGAGGCCTGCAAGAAAATAAAACACTGTATGTATGCAATACACTACTATGTCAGATTTATGACATGGAATTAATAAGGAAATGATTTATCACAAAGCTAACTCTATTTGACAAAACTGAACTAATGACATGGGTTCTTAAGGTCTCTTTGAATGGTTTTCTTTGGAAAATTTCCATCCGACGATGACATTTTGTAGCAAACTGATAATAATATTACACAAAATATAGAAATAACTAATTTTTTTTTGCTTAAAGGATGCATTTATAATTTTGACTGAGGTATTACAGTTAATTCCTGATGCAAATAGTGGCTTTTACACTGAAACAACATTGTCACAATACCCTGTTTCTTATATTGATTTTTGAAAGGAAAAGTTATTATTTTGAATATTTATATCTATATTATATATATATATATATATATATATATATATATATATATATATATATATATATATATATATATATATATATATATATATGTATATATATATATGTATATATATATATATATATATATATATATATATATATATATATATATATATATATATATATATATATATATATATATATATTATGTATGGGGTTCCTAGTGGGTGAGTGGACTAAAGCGCTTTCCGTTACGTAACACTGCCGTGTCACCTCTGTCCGCGTGGGTTCGAGAGTAAAATTCGGCTAATGTAGTTATGTTAAAATGCTTGCCAGTAGCTTCTCGTGAGTAGGTGGTTCTTTAAAGGGGTTTTCACGGGCTATTCCTACACCAAATAATACTGGCCGCCATGTATAACCTATCTTGTGCTAAAAAATGGCGCTAAACCCTAAAACAAACACACAAACAATCTATCTATCTATCTATCTATCTATCTATCTATCTATCTATCTATCTATCTATCTATCTATCTATCTATCTATCTATCTATCTATCTATCTATCTATCTATCTGTCTGTCTGTCTATATTTACTACTATACAATGTCAGGACATTCCATCCATGATAACTTAATTGATGATTAGCTTGCTATTATTCTCAACGATAATTCCCCAGATATATTCCTGATTTGGTGGTATATACCTAAATTTATCATGAAAGACTCGCATTGGGTGATAATAAAGCTAATCCTATTTGCAACTGAAAAAGTATATACAGTCTTTTAGAGACCAGAGTTTGAAACTTTCCGCTTACTGTAATTTGCCTCGATTCTGGATCACAAATTGAAAAACAATTAAAACATTTAAACATTTAACATTATTCCTATTTTATTATCATGGAGTTTACATAGATCTACAATGGTAGCAGGACTAGATCGACAAGTCATGAAAGCAAGAGCCTTATTTTGAGTCAGTGTAGCTAGGTTGAATTGACAGAGTTAACAGCACCGTCCAGGCTATTATATTGGTGTAATTGTTCTTTGATCATAAAATAGGGTTGCTGAGTGCAAAGTATAGCTCACCTTTAAGAGCCTGCTGCTTGGCGCCTAATAGCCTTGATTGAGGCAGTAGATGGCATTCAACAGTTAGAGCTGAATGCACAAGGTCAATTCTCTTGCTACCAAAGAAGTTCAGCTGATATTTCTAAAGTCTGAAGAAGAGCAAAGGACAACAATGTATTCAGGAAACTGCTCGAAATGAGATCAGAAAAGGTGTGTATTGATCTTAAATTATTTTATGCTGATTTTTAAAATACTAAACAGCAAACTCAAAAAGTATACTCAGTGTGAATTAGTATTAAATTTGGAATAGATTTGTACAATAATCTTATAAGACAATATGAGCTTATATTACTTGCTATAAAAAAAAAATGTCTTTAGCATTACATATGATAATAGACTTAAAACTAGTAGATTTACTTATTTTGATTATTACATTCACTCCTAAACAGGTAGGTTTCTTTTATCTTCAAAAACGTAATGTTTCAAGGGACTGAACAGTGATGTGTACTATATGTTCACTCTGCTTAATATAACAAAATATCAAGTTTTAAGCATAAGTCAGATTTGCATTCTGATGGAAAATGTTACACAAAATATTTTTTTTATCTTACAATTCACTGCAAAACTTTTAAAAATGAATAAAACAAGCTCAATATCATTTTTAGTTTTCTTCACAAGATCCCCGTCTGGTGACCACTGAATACATTTATAGAATACAATTTGTTTACTAAGGTATTACTTATAAAAACCAACATTCAAATTTAATGAGCATTTGTTCCACAATAAACCTGGTTTTGTACCAAAATATTCCTTTTAAGAAAGACGTATTTTCTTTATGATATTTCTTATGAGAATCAAATACATAATTTTGTTCTTTTTTTAAAATAAGGTCATGTTCAACTTCAAATTACTAGTTAGAACCAGTGAATACTTCAAAACGTTTGCTCTGAAGAATCTTACACTGAAACAATAATGTTGTAACAATGCAGATACAAATAATCAATGATTATTCTCAAATGTGCCAGTAACTTCTATGGGCAGATGATGCGTTAATGAAAGTTTCTATAATGTGTGCAAAAATTGAACACTTAGGAAGTAAAAAGTATTAAATTTGAATACAGCCAAAGTTTCATTTTATTTTCAACTAGCATTGATTCTAGGAAAGAAATATTGAACATAAATGTTAACAGCTGTCACAATGGAATTTGTCATATTTTATGAAACGGATATGTGAAACCTTGTCATATAGCATTAAATGATTTAAAACTCATTTAATATAATGTACATGTTTTTTTATAAGATTGACAAGGGTGATCATGTAAATCTGCAGTGGGAATGGATCGTTATTAAATCAGGCCTTCTGTCTTTGTTCCATAACTTTTTGACTCAACTAAACAAATGCTATTGTATTTGGAATCAAAATATTTTAAAGACAGAAAAATGTAATTTATATGTAGAGTCCCATCATTTATTCAAGAAAGTAATATTTAAATAACAGTTTGCATTGCTGTATAAATATGATTCAATTTTAAATATTAGAAGTTCACTATTCTTATAAACTGGATAGTAAGCAAATTTAGAAAGTTGACTTAACAAGAATTAATAAAACTCTAATGCTAAGATCTATTGAATCCCGCATGGAATTATGATAACTAGCATGTCATTTCTGTTAATACGTTATTAGACTTTAATAAATAGTAACATAGAAAGAGTGAAAATAACAAGCTTGTGAAAACTTGATAAACAATTTATTAAGCTTAAATATTTTCCAGAAAAAAAACTTACGGTTTTAAGAATCAATTCCAAAATTAATCAAAAAATAATTCAAAGTATTATCCACTAGTGAAATTGCAAAGGTTCTGGTAATAAAATGTCTAAATAATTCCAAGTTCGAATCCCAGGGAAGTATCCAAGATGGAAGACGATGTCACTTGATGAAGTCAGTTCTTGTTAATAAATGCTATGAGCACACCTCTTTTCCAGATAAATAACACAATAACTCCTCTTGAATCCAAACGAATTGAAATTATTTCCAATACATGGTAACTTAAAACGACACAACTTACTATTCTAACAGCCCATTTTCTACTGAATAGCTTGCTCCAAAACATAGTTTATATAATTGTTTTAACATAAACAAGAAAGTGGTCGTGATCTACTAGAATCTTTCAGAACAAATTTACGTTCAAAAACTCACGTACCCACTGTATGACCCAACTAAAATAGAAAGATGTTTATACAAAGCTCCATAATGTCCTTGGAACCAACCAATCATTTTAAAAGCTTGTTTACATCTCTGAAGCCAGGTCAGAAATTAGGTCAACACATGTTGTTTATTCTGTAAAGTACAGGTCAACACCCCCCCCCCCATGAACGCATCTTAAACTTAAAATGCCAAATTTGAATCTAACAAACAATTATTTAAAAAAAAATATAAATAACTTATATCAAATATACGTAACACTGTATAGTGTAAGTTCATTTTGTCTGAATATATGCATTCAATAGCCAAAATATGAGAGGGTCACCTGAAGATTCACAAGGGGAAAAGCAGCACTAATTAAGCACTAATTATAGGTTTTACATACATGGATGAAAACGTCCATAACATCTGTGTTCAATGGGGCTACAGCTAATGGAAGAAAATCAGTTTTACCTATTTGACTTAATTTTAACTCCTCCGGTCATAAGGTTAAGTGACATTACGTTTTTGTCCTGTATAATTCGTCATCTTTCCATCCTTTAACAAATACATTTTTATCACTATCATCCACATAGATGATCTACATTTAAGTAAAATATGGAACCGATTACATGTGCTTGTTAGGAATATTAAAGCAATATTTTTTAGTTTTATAAAAGTTGCAGTACAGGATTGTATCATTGAGATCTCAACAATGTAGTAAGATTGATATCTATTCATAGTAATTATTTGATCTTGGATCTGACGGAACCAGTGATCGCTTGAAAGGTCATTTTTGAACATGTTTTTAAGTTGTATTAAACCTGGAATATAAGCTTATATTACGACATCTCAACTGAAGCGGCAAATAGTTGCACGATTTTGTAACCACTTTATGATCTGATTTCGATGAATATTGACAGATGGGCTCATGAAGATGTTTAGTGAATTGTTTGACGAAGATTATATAGCAATGAAAATATCTGGCATCAGAAGTCTTTCAATCGAGTATTTCTAACCACATTTGGATCTAACTTATTAAAAAGGTTTAAATCATCAAGATGTTTTATGACTATTCTGCTATAAACTAGTTGATCGTGTATCTCATATCATAGAATAAGCTTGTTTGTATGGCTTTATCAAACTTGGAAAATAAGCTTCTTTAGTCAAGATATAAGACAAGTTAGATTCAGAGAAATATTCCATCATATTAAAATTGCAACTCTTATGTCTGCAGAGTGGCAGCTTATAGTGCTGCCTAACACTGGGGCAATATTAATTTGAACATTATTACTTTAATATAAATTTCTTCTTTTGTGACAGTAAACCAGTCATTCAAAAGACATGCTTAATTTAGTTTAAAATACATAAATTTCATTCAACAATACTGACCAAACTTTTTCAGGTATACACAACCCAAAAGGGTGGATATCATGCTGACCCTGCAGACAGAAGAAAATATAAAGTTGGGAAATATGTTCTATATCTGATCGAAACAATCATTCAAATCGGTCAGGTCCAGGAAGTCACGACCACTTGTGATAAAACATGGATTATACAATGCAAAGTAATTAAGGTATCAGTGACATCGTTTAAACACCTAAAGGACACCAGTCAATAATTTTATACTAGGGGGCTTTGAACTTCCTTCTTCAAGACGAATGTCTATAGCCATGCATCTATGCATCTACCTAATGGTCCAATTTAGGTTTTTACAGTTTTTGCAAAACTTATAGGGACTGTGTTTCAACAAATAACAAACACGTATGTGTGACAATGAAAATGTATTACACTCTCACACTAATGAGCAGGAATTATGAGATTAACATAAACACAAATGTACATAACATGGATATTAAACAAATAAATAATTAGACACAGACTACTACACCAAGCTCATGTAGTCATAAACTACTGCACTACACTCATCTAGTTAAAAACTACTGCACTAAACTCATCTAGTCACATACTACTGCACTAAACTCACATCTAGTGAAAACACCACTGCACTCAAATCATGTAGTCAACTCATGTAGTCAAACATCACTGCACTCATGTAGTCAAACACCACTGTGGGACACCGAGTGGCCGAGTGGTCTAAAATGCTCTCCGTTACGGATCAATGCCATCTCACCTCTGTCTGCGTGGGTTCGAGTCTAAGATTTGGCTAATTTAGTTATGTGAGAAAACTTGCCAGTAGCTTCTTAGGGTCGGTGGTTCTTTCAGGGGCGTTTCCCGGTTACTTCCTCCACCAAAAATACTGGCCGCCATGTATAGCCTAACGAGTGCTGAAAAATGGCGTTAAACCCTAAAAACAAAACAAAAATCACTGTACTCAACTCATGTAGTCAAACACTGCTGTACTCAACTCCTGTAGTAGAACACTACTATACTCTACTCATGTAGTCCAACACAGCTGTACTAAATTCATGTAGTCAAACACTACTATTCTAAATTCATGTCTTAAATGCATGTAGTCAAACACTAGGGTATTAATTGCATGTAGTCAAACACTACAACGACGATATCTCATGCGTATCCAATGTTGACTCTGTCCGCTTTCCGGTAAGGTCACCCCCACTCTCCAGACTTCAATGTATCTTGGCGGTCTAATGTACGAATGGTGTACCAGATATCTCAATATTCGTTCACTCATCTGATTATCCATACCAAGTGAGCTGAATATGGAAAAGAAACAACTTTCAGAATAGTCTGCATTAATATATCTGATGGTTACAAATGGCTTCAAATAATACGCCTGAAATAGTCCTCATGTACGACTGTGACGTAGGAACGGCGTGCCATGACAATAAAAATCAGAAAAGCTAAAACTCTCTTATACATGCACAGTACGTCTATCAGCATTAATTTTAATAGCGACCAGATAAAGTTATCAACAGGAGTATGCACATGTATCCATATCCCTGTTAATAATCCGAGTAGTATCATCTCTTGCTACCAAATTACATAAGTCATAGAAACTTAATGAATTAAAGTACAAGCGCGATAAAAGAACGCAAACATATAATACAACATTGAACGTGTTTTACGAACCTGAATGCTAGTTACAAAAGACATGAGTAAAAGCATACAACTCACCCAACTCTTTGGCTCAAACTAAATAAATATAATGTCCATCACGCCCCGACAGCTAATACACCAAGAGCTTCTATTTAGTGGCTGTCTCAGTGAAGATTAATATATGGTATATATATATACAGACGTGCGCATTGCCATGTAATACGCACATGCTGCGCAAGCAGTAAAGGCGTCACGCGATGCTAAGGAAAGTATATTTACAAAGATACTATAGCACGACACCTTAATATTACTGGAATGTAGTGTGTACTAACCAGGTCATATGAGGTATTTCGTAACACCTACCTATTTCAATAACGAAAACAGTTGGTGTGATAAAAATGGAAAGAAATATTTATTTCATTCATTGATTTATAATTTCTAATCCAACGTTTACCAAGAATGCCCGAGCACGGTCATAGTTTGAGGTTTATGTGCTTAATGTACTTTCCTTACTAACACTGTGTCATGTTATGTATACTATGAGTGAGTCAATTTTCCTCAGACAGCAGAGTGACACAGTTCATCTTGTTTGGTAAGTGCCAGATAAATCCACAAATCGCCATTAGGTTGAGAGTTATAGCACTTTGCACACATGTTAATTTAACCATTTAATGTATGGTTGTTTCTAAAACAAATTGGAATGAGGGTACAAACAAATAGAAATGTTTATTCAGACAATAGGAAGAGCTATATAAAGGGAAACAAATTAGTTTAGAAGCTTTTGTTGTTTGCCTATAATGCTTTTAGCAAATCCTAATCAACAGCGTCGAAACAACCAGTCTTTATTACAAAATAATAATTTAGTAGTAAGTAATATAAAATATTGTTTTCAAATGTGTCACTTTCATTAATTTCTTCTAGCTTAACTGCGATTCCTATGACAAAAATGACATTTTGAATTTGATCATATTTCAAAACTCTTGTGATCATAAAAATATAGTATTCTAGATTTCTTTATTGAAGCCATACATATTTAGCCAATACCGCATTTACTCCCTATGAGTGATTTAGTAATACATTTAGCCAAATTTGTATTCTAAGAGTTATTGCTGTAGGTTATACGAAAAAAACATTGCAGGAAATGGCCAACAATGTTATAAGCATACATTTGCACAACAGTTTGGAATTTAACTCTGAGGGGGATAGTAAAATATGGCTTACAAATTCTAACAGCCATACAGGCAGCTGTTTTTAAAACCTGCTGCTGACACTAGCCAAATTTTGTTTAAAAGACATTAGTAGTACACCAGCCTGACTGAGCATGGCTACATAAATATATAGCCAAAATTTTGGCTAAGGATACATTTATCCAAAATTTGGTTTCTGCCTAAAGGTCATACAGTACATTATGGAAAGGGACAATATTGCAGGTATCCAAATTTTGGCTCATTATAGTTACCTAGATTTCGATCTTTTCAACCATGCATTGCTATTATATTTAAAGACACTAGCAAATTTGTGGCAAAGCATAAATTTATCCAATATTTGATTCCTACCTAAGAGTGTGAAGAACAACTTTGTAGAGATTAGCCGAATTTTGGCTAATTTAATACCTGCCTAACTCCTCCAACATACACCCAAGATATTGAATTGTTATAGGCCATATATTGGTCAAAAGTTCTTCCAAGATTCTCATTATATGCCTTTTCTACTTTGAGTTAAGAGATCGTAGTCCGTAGCTGATGCCTGATTGAGTAACTGGAAAAGCTCAATTGCAATCTGAAACTGTTATTCTGTCTTATTAGGTCATCGAGGAAGGAGTACTAGCAATTGTGTCAGCGACAATGCCGATGTGAAATGAAGGTATATAGAACTTAAGTGCAAAGTTTATCCTTTCTTCCCAGCGCAATATTTTAACGCTAACATAACCTTTAAATCACGAGAGTTGACAATTATCACTATTATTTTGTTGTGGGAAATGTAAATGTTAAAATATTCCACGCACGGTAAGGCCATTGAGCAATGAAGTAAAACTTCATTTTGTCATCTTTTTTCTCAAGGTATATAGAACGTAAGTATGGTTTGTTCGAAAGGGTGCATAACTCTTCCAAAATAGTGTCAATATAAGGTCACCGTATCATATCATATATTACGTGACTGAATTAAATTGAAAGAATAACGGTTAATCTTTCTTACACATCGTTATTACAATGAATCAACATGTAAGGTCTTTGATTACGACCATCAACTTTATCAAGTATAATTGAAATCTACTGAAAACCGTATATCTATTTGTGTTATTTATAATTTTTCTCATGCAGAGACACGGAGGAACGAACACGTGAACTGAATATTATACACGATGCGATGATATTGAAGAATATATTGATTCACATATTATATTCATAATCTATATCACTAAACGAAAACAAGAAAATCCGATGAAACTTTTCCCCGGGGATAAATATTGTAGGCACATTTTGCTCTGATGTTACGGCAGCTAATGATACTTATGACAATTTTGTTTCTCTTTTTCTCCAGGGACGACTGTTAATCCTGAACGCAATCATGAAATTGCAAATTATATATTCGGTTTGTATCATATTTATGTATTGTACCTAATTAAATTTCATATTAATGCTTAATTTCGTTTACTTCAAAGTTGTAATAATAATGATCAATTCAATACAATAACACAAACGCAACACATTGGGATCAAATCAAACGCAAAACATTATTTATTGACGATGTTTTGTTCTGTGTAAATAATAATCAAAGGGAAAGACATAGTTGTGCGATATTAATAGCTTGAACGTACTCAAAATACTATCATCATTTGTTATGCCTTATTAACTTAAACAAATTTAATATTAATTTGAAAGTACTACTAATTACGAAGTAAAATGACAAAAGCATTATAATAATATTATAACAGGTATAAAGATGTATTATTTTAATTTTTTTCTGCAAACAAATATCCCAAATACTTGCGTCTGTGCGCGTGTGGGGAGGACGTTGGCACCCGATAAATAGAATGCATCTCAACTAAGAGTCATTTTTTCAAAACGATATGATATAAATTATAAAGGTAACCTTCTTGTCAATATTCAATATATATATATATATATATATAATATATATATATATATATATATATATATGCAAAAAACTGACAAGCAACAGTGCAAAAACTAGTATCACTCTAGCCTGAGCGCTTTCGACTCTCAATGAGTCTTTATCAAAGGCAAATAGAGAACATAGACAAGACAGACAATTAAAATACAAAACCGTGTTTATAGAACTTTACATGCCTGTTTCTACAGGAATTAAACCTTGAAAATTAGTATGTTACAACTAGTCTCTTTTAACTTGATGCGGATGCTGTAAAATGTGAAATCGATGAACACTTATTTTCAATTGCTAACAACCACAACTGGAGTTCCGAAACCAGAAAAGGAAAGGAATCTTACTAGATACGATGCCTTCCAACATTGAAACCAAGCGGTTTAAACCAAGAAGACTAGAAAAAGACAACCATGCACAAATGTTATTATAATAGCTTAATAGCCTCTAACTGCTAATGTAAAATATCCCGGATATAATTTGCGCGCACATAAATTTACATACAAAAACAGATGTGTCGCTTTGGCTCATCGATTTCACATTTTACAGCATGTTATATGCCATATATATATATATATATATATATATATATATATATATATATATATATATATATATATATATATATATATATATATATATATATAGGTGGGGTGGGGTTGGGGTGTGTGGGTGTCGGTGTGTGTGTGTGTGTGTGTTTATGTTTCTGCAGAGTAACATTTATCAAGCTATAATCACAAAATAATTTGCTAATGTATGAGAAGGTGACGCAAATATTATTGTTGAAATATATTTGTAAAAACTCAAATTGCTTTAATGTTAGTATCCTCCGCCCGCCCGAAGTAGGTTATCTTCATCGCAGGTCTTACAGAACATTAGCAAGCGAGTGTTTGCGATATATTTTTTTAAATATAGAATCAAATTTACATCTGCTATCAGTCATTGTTGTAAATCTGTATGTTTTCTAGGTTACGTGACGAACGTGGCACAGTCGATCAATAACATGCATTGGATATTCGCCATATCTTGATATGTCTCATATTGATTGGTCTCATTCGTTAAGTCTGGTTCCAAGACCAAAATATTATATCCATAAAGATTCTTCTTGCCAGGATACGTAGTTCGTAGAGTCCCTTCTAAATTTCCCAGTGAAGCAGCAATATCTCCGCTATCTTCGTACGAAATAAAATAAATATGTTTTTTTGATAGTACCACATTTCACTCGCATGCCTGTAATAGCACGTTTTTAATATGTAGTTATTAGTTTTTTTAATACACTTGTGAACCTGGATGCGCTTCATCGTACAAATTATTAAACTATATCATTTATTATATTTGTAAAACATGGATGTCGGTAATTTCTAAGCGACACGAACTTAAGTGCCACTCAACCATTATGCAACGCTGCCAATTTACATCAAAGCAGTTCTAATATGCTCGTATGGGACTGGTAAGACACCACTGTAGCTCAATCAAACAATGACATGGCTCAAATGGTATTATGTGCATAAAAATTTCATTGACAAAGTGAGGTCGTCAAATTCAGTTGGTAATGATATTATGTTGTATAACCGATATTGATAGATAACCTCGAAAGACTATTAATATTTTATGATACACGACGATGTGATGCTGCTCAAACAATCAAATCCAGCTCGGATATTTTCTCGAGGCAGGGACAAAACACAGATTTGATTTATGTTACTCAGCAATATACACAACAACCGAAAGATTTATACAACATCAATATTTTAGTTGTGTTTAATGGAGTCGATAAACATCCAGTGCGAAACATTCAACAGACAAGGTGTTCATAGGACATGAATATGATTAAATTCAAAACATTTTTTCAAACGGGTAAGATACCCCGCATGGTTTTATCACATTAACTTATATTTACCTCGAGCGAGATATATCATATGTCTCGATAAATAGTTTGGTTGCGAGACACGTCAGCAAGAAGAATGACGACACAAACAGTGTAACTAAACACGCATGAAAGAAACGAAAACACAAACGTCAAAAATAAAATAAAAAGCTTTATTGTTCATCTACTTTCGCAACTGAAATATTTCCTAAAATAGTGAAGGGTTCACCATCACTGCTGCTAATATGTTTCTAGGTATATGTAATCAGTAGTCTAATACCTAACTTAACAATCCAAGAAACTAGGCACTTTTAAGAAATGCATTTCTTTTTCAATACTTAGACTTAAATTTTCACTTTGCAATATTAAAAGGCATTTTCTTTTTCACCTTGCTATTTATAAAACGCATTTTTCAGTTTTGAACTCTGCACTTTACGAAATATAGCACATGGGGTGTTACAATATCTTACTGTACCAATATGTCGTCATTATGTGGGTACTATAGTCATATATGTGCCATTAATAGCTTTACATACGTTGCTAAATTATGTCTTCATGTTTTGAGTAATATGGTTAAATCGCCTTAAAAAACATACAAAGAAGTCGAAGCCAAGATCCTTTCGCACAAGCATTTTGTTTCTCCTCGTTTTCATATTGCAGGCACATTTTCAATTTATTTGTGTTGCGTTTTATATTTAGTGAACACATATTATGTTTCTTTTACAGCGTTCAGTGTTCAAAACTGGTATCATAAAGAGTTTATCTTCTTGTACTACATTATGTCGTGCAATAGAGTTTTGCAACATGGTACGTACTTTGTACTGCCTTATATATTAAGAGGCGAGTAGCGTACAAGTGTTGAATATCATATATTGCGTGATGTATTAGAGACAACTGCTGCGCACGTGCTGATTTAATTTTACTGTGTGCTCTATTAAATAACGATATTATAAAGATGACACAATTTTTGTTGCTGTGTAATGTATTAAGAACAGAGTAGTGGAATCATGTTAAAATTTCTTATTGCAATGCATTATGTATTGAAGGCGTATATTTCTAACTTGATATATTTCTTGTAGGAAAGATAATAACGGAACAAAAACAGCTATGAATTCATTTGCTTGTGGCAGTTAATTTCGAAAACGGCGCTGAGACAATATAAGGTTATGAATAATAACTGGATAGAAGCAATATCTACTGTTTACAACGACAACAGAAAGATTAGTTACATAATATCACCTTCTAAATGATTGGTCAGGATTTTCATTTCCTCATGGTAATTTATAATGTCACTTACAATTGCCGACAATTAATTAATCAATATGATTAACCAGTTCAAATATGAATTTGCCTTGAAAAAGCTTATAGAAACTGTAGATTTGCAGATGGGTGTTTGACGGTCTAGAGCTAGACCTAACATGTTTCAACTCTTAAGTCAAGATTTAACATATCCATTTTGTTAATCTTGGTGGAAATGTGGTTTGCATAGTTAAATATATCGTTGTCTCTAAACACATTTCTTAAATTGTAGACGTAACACGTGTTCTTAAAACAAGAGAGAAATTCAGCTGTACGTTGTGTAATACTGGGATAAAGGCTTCTAAGCTCTATTGTTTAGTAATTACCCAACACGATTAACTCGTAATACAAAACAGTGCTTAATACTAAATATTTACCAGCCATATAGGTGACATATATTAGACTTGAATATTCATGAAACATTTAATAATGACCCTTAATGATTACTATTTTTGCTGGCAAAGGTGTTGGTCAGTGGTGTATGGGTACTGACACGAGTTTGACATTAGGTGATAAGAAAAGTGCCAAACTTCCAGTCTCATAAATTAATCACGATGGAAAATTGTCACTCAGTCAACAAAAGATGTAAATAATTAATACTATTTTGACATATTGTAATAACACAATTCTTGTCACTGGCTTTCTGTAGTATTGATTGCAAAAATACTTAGTAGCAGTATGTCGTAATCAAATATTGCAACGTCTTGACGTGAGAAGAATGTCAGCCTTCACTATAATCCTACTTGTGCGATAATATTGCTAAATTGACAAATGAAAAAAGAGATTATTTCAAATGTTATTATAAATTCGTAATGTGTTTATATATATATATATATATATATATATATATATATATATATATATATATATATATATATTTCACGTTCATTATCTTCAAACACAAACTATTAATTTACTATGATTAAGCCATTCTGTATGAAAATACATACTTCTTGAGTATTACTTGATGATTATACGCCATACATATTGAAAATACGTACCTCTAGCATTGTAATAAACAAATGTATGCTGCTCTATAACATATGTATGTTGCTATATCTTTCAATCCAAAACAAATTTTCAGATATATTCAAAACCTTGGCGTCTATCTGTCTCTATATCAAAATTCAGCTGCACAGATGTTTAGCAGAACAGTGCCTCAGCGACCACATTAGGTCAAGAGACTGATGAAGATGATGATGATGATATCACAATTATGATTAAAATGTTTGTTAAAAAAATGGCACTTTGTGTTCAGAGACAAAAGCTGTCAGTTTTATGCCCATCCCATTATACATTACTACATGGTAATGCAAGCATAAACCACTGCATTGATATGACAAAAGCACATCTATAAATATCAAGTAGACATTATATATATTTCGTGTTGTATTGATAAATGTTTCTGCTGCAGGAATCAATTGACAATGACGTCTGCTTCAAACTAATGTGCCCTTGGGATGAAATATGCATGCATAACACAACAACAAATCTGGCGGAGTGTTATCCATGTAAGTAAGCAAGAAAGCATGGCTGTATCTTTCAATGTAAGGATTGGAAATATGTCAGCCTGTCCGTCTCTATAAACCAATTAAAAGTGAAACATATCATTCATACACACATCGACGTAATGACTTATAATACGTACATATATAGAACTACTAATTTATGTATATATATAATTTAGCATCACTATATCAAATCATAAAATTAATGTTTCATTTCCATAGATGTAAAGCTACAACTGCTTCCGTTCATTCAAGATACAGCATGTTTCAGTAATATAAAACAGGTATCTCGTGCTATGTTATTGATATTCAATCTGATACATAGGCGAATTCATTGATGTGCACCTGGTACCTAATAACATACGTTCGCTCCTGGAATTTATATAGTACTGGGTCAACAGAAAATTGAATTCAATATCATCAACTACCACTAAATATTTTCTTGTGAGCAGTTTATATATGTACACACACACAGACACACAGACACACACACACACACACGCACACACACATACACACACACACATATATATATATATATATATATATATATATATATATATATATATATATATATATATATATATATTGTATGAAACTGTAAACAAAAACAAATTGAAATCCATTTATTAAGAATTAGGTCGATTTCAAACAGCGTTAGACTCTCGTTAATAGAGGGAGAGAGAGAATATATCATATTAGTTCCATCCTGAGACATCAAATCTTTACAACAGCATCATACAGTTACGAACCTGAGTAAGTGTGCCTAGTAAAATGGTTATGAGTGCAATAATAATGACAGTGTACTTTCGTTCTACCACATTCTAACCTGGTTTATGGGAAGACCGTTATTTCACGTTATTCACATCTTCTTAATCCTGAAATTATTATGCACATTAAAAATGGCTGCTTTTAGTTTGGAACTGAAGTTTAATTATTGTCGAGTATATGGAATATTTGAGTGAGAATGAAGGTAGTTATGAAACACAACCTCGTATTTGTGCCAGATCCTGAAAATATAGAAATAAATGGATTAAACTGTATGTGAATTAAAATACCCACCATAAACCATTTAAACAGATAATTCCGTAAATAAAAGCTAATGACAGAACTTACTTGAATACCTCTTTTCGTATGCCACTCGTATATTCTGTTTTAATGTTAATCCAGTGACCCAGGTGTGTTGCCGAATCAGTAACCGGCAAACATGACGGGCCGAGATAACATTTCATATTGATATAATTTTTGTATTTGGGACCAAATATGATAATGTATGACTTTGTAACACTAAGCTCGAATCGCCACTTATTACTGTAGTCATATGCTATATCTAAAAGCTTTTTAGATTCCTAGGATATATAGCCAAATGTGAAATATCATCAGCTAAAGTTGGATTTCCCACAGCTAAGGATCCAAACGTTGGTTCAAATCCACTATTTTATAACTGTAGCAGCAAGTCATTTATAAATATTGTGTACATCAAGGTTGCCTAAACACCTCCTTGTCTCACTCCTTGGCCAATTTATAACCAGTCTGAAAATTGCCCATTTACAAGAACTTTACTCTGTAAATTTGAGAACATGTTCAAAAATATCAAAAGGGATTTACCCGTAATTCCAAACACGAATAATTTTAAAAGCAGTCCTTTGTGCAACACAGAATCAAATGCCTTTTTTGTATCAAGAAATGCAGCGAAAACCCGTGATCCCATGTTTACATTATATTGTACTGATTGCAACAGCACAAAATTCGCTATTGTGCAGCCTAAACCTTTTGGTAACCATGTTGCTAGGTATACTAGAATTTGCATCTTTGAACCACGTTACCAAACGTTCATGAATAATTTTCTCAAAGGTTTTGTAGATAACAAGCAGTGAAGTAACAGGCCTGTAACTTTCAAGGGAGTTCTTTTGATTTTCTGTTACCTTTGTACAGTGGTATTACTATACCTTTCTTGCAATCTGCAGGTATGTAACGTTCGTCAATCATCCGAGTAAATGAAATTGTCATACATTCGATGAGGTAGTCGCTGCCATAGATTAAATGTTCGTTGCAAATTTGATCATGTCCCGACGCTTTTAATTTGTTTAGACTTCTAATGATTGCTCTTGCTTAGTTTACACTGATACTGGTCTGTAAAGCATCGATACGGCTTACTCCGTCCTGTAGACCCCGATTTAATTCTCTCTATGTAAGTTCATAAAAGTTTCCATCAAAACTATGGCTAGGATTCGGCGTGTGAATGTCCTCATAGTATCTGGCAAAGCCATTTGCGATGGAAGCATCATCAGGGACACAAGCTCCATCATTAGATAGTTCCTGAATTTATATTGTTTCCTCTGTTAACATTGATCATTTTCCAAAAGTGTCTTACATCGCATTCACGTGCTTTTTCAATTTCTTCATACACATCCCACTATATATTTTGACAGCTAGTTTTTGAAGGTTTCTAAAGGCTCTCTTCTTACCTTAATATTTTCTGTAAGAATTATATTGATTACCTCTCGGTCTTCCTTCATTTATCCAAGTATACCTAGCTTGCAGTTGAAGTTTATGTACTTCTTTGAGTTCATTTGACCAGTGTGATTTGGCATGATATTTTAATTCAATCTTTGGAAGCGAGATGTCGCTTGACTGCTGTATTGCATTAACAATGTGCCCGTACAATCTATCAAAATTATACGATCTAAAGTCCAGCCCATATCAATAGTTATTCAGGATATCAGCGTCTAATTTATTAAAGGAATGCCATTCTGATGGAAACTGCTGTCCAGCTGGGTCCACATAATGAATCATGATTGGCACATGCCAATGGAATTCAACAATAATAATATATACCGCGAGTCAGACGCAAATTGGAAAAGTTGCTGTGCATTTATTATGAATCCAATTATGTGCTCTTTCCAAAGTTATGTATGTGCTTAACAACCGCATGACGGAGGTGAAGAGATAAATGTGTTAAGATGTCGTCCTTTCCAAGCAGCGTTTAAAATTTATCAGATCGAATGTTCCATGCCAGAAGTACTCTGATTACTGAAAATAAAAAAAACAGTACCTACAATCTCTAGACTATTTATCAAATTGTTTTCCAATTTCACCCCAGGTCAAAGGTAAACACTCAAAGTGAAACGAGCTAATTATGTCTCTTAAACTACGTCAATGAGACAAACAAATGGTAAAACAGTATTCCATAAGGTACTGACAAAATACTTTGGAGAAGTTAAATTGATCTCATACTAAATCAAAATTCTATCACTTTGCAGTCTACAACAAGACTATAATTTTCCATTTTGAATACAGTGCAGTAACCACTAAATAAAATACAGACACACGCACACAAATACATACATACATACATGCATGCATGCATGCATGCATGCATACATAGATAGATAGATAGATAGATAGATAGATAGATAGATAGATAGATAGATAGATAGATAGATAGATAGATAGATAGATAGATAGATAGATAGATAGATAGATACGCACAATATTTCTCGACATAACATGACAAATGGCTGTAACACCGAACAATGAAAAAGTTAAATTCCTTTTGTGTAGTAGATTCCAATATGAAGTTGTTTCAAGATTTCCATACAAAGCTGCTTGTTGTTTATTGCATGTTGGTAAAGGGACAAACCGCACATTAACACTCCTTTTCCACGAGACGGTCTCCAATTGTTTAATAATGTCATTTTTAGAACTTAGGAGGTGTTTCGACTCTATTATCTAATACCACCATCACCATATCCCTTTTCAGTTTATTAGGTCATTGAAACCCAATTAATATATATTGATTACATTTCTAATAGATACTATTTATTAGATTAGTGTAGATGGTCAGTAGTAATGGTATATTTTCATGTTTAATCAGTTTGTAAAAATCCTCCGGCGATACCAAGGACATTAAACGAGACGGTAGAAATATATGCCGGGCAGAACTACACCTACAGATGCCGGGATGGTCTCTTCGGGAAAAGAGATCAGATCTCCACAGTAACGTGTCTACGGGATGGACAATGGACAGGGACAAATTGTTCATGTGGTAATTTAGCAATTCATCTAATCATTCGATCGATGTTTCGTTTGGTTAATAAACGAATTATATTCTTTCTAAATTGTATTGCTTAATAAATATTCCATGGGTTGAATGATGCAATTTTGTATGAATGGATGACTGCATGTATGTGCTGTTTTTGTAGGTTTTAAAACATATTTTCATTCAATAAAGGATATTAATATATATCAATAGAAAAAGCAGTCCTCAAAACTAAATCGGTGCGTAACTAGCCCAAGCGATTTTGTAAAATACTGATTCGTTATTCAAAGGCACAAAACCGCAACAAAAGCAATTACGTAAACGACTGCATAACAAAACACAGCAAACATAGCACTTGAGTACTATAAAAGTGAATATTGCTTTTGCCGTTACTAGGTGCGGTTAATTACAAACAAATATTGAGCGACATTGAGTGCTGCTTCATGTAGGTCTCGGAATGTAGGAGGGTCGGAAACAGCTGATACCTTCAATAAGTGTTACTAGGTCAGCTATATTTGTTTGCGTCGTCTACAAAATGTTGCAACCAGATGTAATATTTCATCCTTGATAGCGTATGTCACTGAGCTGGTTTTATGTTTAAAGGTACACGAATTTACGTTCTAAAAAGAAGTTGTATCAAGGATTTTAAAATATTTAAAATTAAGACTATTGCTTTGAGAGAGCGGCTACATAATATGGGAATCTGGCTTTAGTAACCTGTATGCATTGATAAATGAATATTTTAATTATGTACGAGTCCAACCTCTGGGATTACGTGCACACACTATCTTTTGAGGCTTGCTTCTACTTGTAATGTTAAAGTTTGATATATGGGCGATCATGAGTTGGATTATGTTTTTAAAAGTATGAACCGGAGGGGTAAATGTTCCGCCACTATGCTTCTTTCCACATTACTGATTTGTCATTTTGATCAATAGAGATTCATTTGAATAGTTAATATCTGCGCTTCTCTAATATATTGTGTTGCATGTTATGGTATTAGTATGGTTGTGAATATTAAGCGTTGACCCGTGGCTTGTTCAAAACTATGTTAGCAGGTTTTATATGGTTTGTTTCCACAAACCGAAGCTTTCAAAATGAACGATGTTAAACGTGCTATCGCATGAATAAAACACATATTTTCCTCTAAAAGGCAGTTGATATATAATGCAACATAATATAATAGAACAACCATACTGATAGAGTCATCTATATTTTTTATGAAGGTCATGTTTAACCATAAGAATAATTTGAAAATCAATGTTATCCCTCAATGAAGGCAACTCCGTATCTCCGTAAGTCGAATTGTATCAGGCAACGCTTGAGCCGTGCGCAATGGTGTCTAAGTTTCTATTGACGGTATTACTATTAGCCATGCCCCAAACACTGCAATCATACCGACATGTACCATATTTGTAAATCAAGAGCGTGAAAGGACTGGATGACTTAGTCATATGCATGAGTTTTATAGTCGCACATGAAATATATAGTAGTTGGTTTGTGTGCCGCGTCAATGTGCTTTAACAGCGGTGGGTGTTATGTTGAATTCTGTAGCCCAGAGACTTCACCGAAGGCGAGACAGACTGATAAGCATGTATAGTGGCGGTGCCTTTAGCAGCTTGCCGTTAGTCGTTTTCCGTTCGTTCAAAATGCTGTTATGTTAACATAATTGACTTAAAACTTATCAAGCATGATGCTTATGTGGTCGTGGATGTTTATTAATATAACATCCTGATAAACTAAAAATTCGTGCCTCTGTGCGCTGGCGCTTCTTTAGGTTTTGAGAGGTGACTGTTAGACGTCTACGGACATGGTCTAGAAAGCCGGGGTGCGCATGCCTGCAGAACCATGTTTGTCGCTCCAGTCGAGGCCATGGGTACATTGATCACAATTCTGGCCAGTAATATTGTTGCCAAAGATGTTGGCATGATTAGGTATCCGATGATATTGTTCGTTCTGTTACCATATTATAGAATTAATTCTGGCCGGAGGCTGCAACGACTGATATTTGCAAAGTACGTTATCTCATTGTACGTCTACCCAGCACCATGCGCAGTTTAACGGCTTCGAAACGTTTAAGTTCTTTACCTGCAAAGTGGTTTCCAGTGGCAACTGTAAGCTTCATTTTGAATGCCCTGTTTATGGCATGACCTAGCGAAGGCAACGTTACTTTATCTTTTCATGGGAATCGTTGCAGCAACTATAACGTCGGTCGATTAAATGCAGCGACAATAACATCTAAGCAAACCGATGAGCATAACATTTAAATTAACATTTAACCACAACATTTAAATTAACCTTTGTTACCCAATATACTACAATGACGACTATAAAGCAACGCCTATATAGCAAACATTAGACAGAAAGAGCTGGAGAGCTTCTAAGCTGATCAAACTCAAACACTTTGTTCCAGATACCAGGCTGGACACAAAACGATATACCATGTTTCACTTAATTCTAGAAAACAGTAAGCTGTATGTAAATGAAGATAAAATGTTTAGAAAAAATGATTTCAAAAGAACATTCGTTGGTAATGCATTGGAAACACTAATTATCATGTGATTCAATGTATGTTCGGAGTCAGTTAAATAAAATCCACACACATGACACTTTACTGCCTCGTTTGTGATGACTTTTAAAGAAACCTTAATATCCAACAAACGCACACACTGTATATACATGCTTCTTTTTAGTTGCAGCTACCACTTCAATAGTGTTGTAAGATATTTTCTCGATTTGGCGTGTTATAGGGCATCGTTAATGTAATGCATCTGTTTGTAATATTCTTATGATAATGATAGAAGCGTTTGGTTTAAATTAAAGTTTCATTTTTCAATAGTGTGTAGAAATCCTCCTGCAAAATATGGGGCAATAATAAGCAAAAGAGAAGTGGAAGTAGGGAGGAACTACATCTACAAATGCCAGGCTGGTCTAGTCGCAAAGGAAGGACAAAATCCGAAAGTCACCTGTCTAACAGATGGTAGATGGACTTCAACAATGATTACTTGTGGAACGTTATCAATACATTTCACTACTTTGTCCACATGTATTCACTTTCAAAGCGTATACATAAATTGCCGACATACACGGTTGTTAAAGTACATATCCTCGGTGTCTGACGTTCGCTAACAACTCTTTCCTGGGTGATTGCTATTTTGACTTTCAATAGTTTCTTTATGTGAGCAGCATATTTGTGTATTTGTGTTTTATTACGCTGGCACTAATCAGTATCATTTTAAATGTTTTGTTTAAGCACGTGCATACCGATTTGTTTTCAAAATATTTCATTTTAGAAAGTTATCCTCATAACAAAGCAACCAAACTTTCTTATTTTTCTTCCGCATGCTGAAACGTGCTTGTATACATTTTAAACTAGGACAAGCTCGATCGGATGACCTTCAGTCATTTAATTCTACATCGCCTTACTGAACCGTATATATTATGAACTTAATAATTGAACATGAAATACAGAACAGTGATAGAACGTAAATCGCTCGATTGTTGCTAACAAATGGTCGCAAACTTTGGTAATTTGCAATCATAATCATAATCGCTCAAAAGTTGAAGTTTCTTAACATCACCAATGAAAGTTTTGATCCCTTGTCGTTATGTTTTTGCTTATGATACCTAGGATTTCATTATATATTTTATATATTTATATATGTTGTCTCTACGTCCAACAGCCAGCCTGACATATTTCGGTGTCTTAAGTCAGATAATAAAGATCCACACAACTGACACTATCACAAACTGTGTAGAAAACAATGGTTCCGACATAGATTATGTATTTGTAATCATAGCTACTTAACTTTTGTCCTAAATGTATGATATGATGCTTTCTTAACATGAAATATTAAACCTTCTTATTGAATTACTTGAGTTCTCTGCAATCGAAATCAAGATTGATATAGTACAAATAACTGTGAATTTAAATTCCAAACCAACGCATTACAAATTCACATTACTGGTGATTATACAATAGTAGCTGCATACTATAAAATATAAATTTCAGAGAGTAATAGAACATTCATCATCATATAATTACATGTTATTTTTTACTAAGGTAAGGTCAGCAGATCAACAGACTCCTATGTATGTTTTTGGTCCGTCAAATACAATCCACACATAGGATCCTTTTGTGATGACTTGATTAGGTCAGTATCATCAATGATTTGATTGCAAATTAAATTTTTCCATAAAGGTACGATTGCATTCCTGTTAAATGTAAATCTGACCCTGCGTATTGAAGAACTCATTATTAATGGTAGTTTTTGCACCTTGTCCAGCTCTTGAGATCAAGTAGTGTTTGCATGTAATCCACAATTCCATTATGTCAAACTCGATGTGATCGGTTGTTTTCAAAATATTTATATTGTACTGTTTGTACCAATGCAAACAAAATTTTTATCTGAGTGTCCTTCGAATGGTTCTAATGTAAGTAGAACTTTTTTGCCCTTAGTGGTGGCGATGCAATATATCATCTCCACATAAAGTGATGTCATAAGAACGAATATGTCGTGGTCATTACTTTCCGATTTGACTAGTTTCGGTTAGTAACATAAATTATTAGTTTGTAATCTCAACTAATTCCTTTTTTCTAAAGATGTGCTAACATATTTGTTGACATATGTAAAGTTGAGCCTGCTTATAGCATTACTTACGTTCTCCAGAGTTGTATGGGAGACGTTATTGAATAGTCTTTGTAAATAATCTGCAATTACGTTATTCCAGGTTAGAAGTGTTTAGTTGTGAAACGGTACCAGAACTGAAATGTTATTCCAATGCGTGTACGGTCCTTTCATTCCAGTACTAACACCGTTTGCGTCGTCTTAAATAACATTTCTTTTTGTTTGTTATTAATCTCATAACGCTATTCATATATGGCCTTTTCTACTGCGAGTATGTCATTGTATAATTCATACTATTGTAAGATGTATAATGTTTAAAACTTCATGCATATTTCTGAAGAACTAAAGGTAAAATTTGTCACTAAATGCAAATGACTTGACCATAGGAACGGATTCAACTCTGTACAGCTATATCTTGACTTTTGGTGTTCCCTTTATTTATCATAAAGTTTGGAACTGCATTCTCTCGTTGGTTATCATTACCGTTTTTGTTGGTACACATATGTACGGGATTCGTTTACTTGAGAGCCGATCACGTCCAAGGAGACAATTTAAATGAATTGTCTTCTGTTTAGCAGTCCCAAATAAAACTGTACTAAACAAAAGGAGTCTGAATTATTCAGCATTTTAACGACATTTGCTATCATGTACCTTTTTGACGTGATCTTTATGAATCCGAAAATGATAACAAGACTGTCGGTCAAAATTTTTCCTGCTAAACAAATGAAGCCTCTTACAAGAATTGGTGTGCCATACAGAGAACAAATCTACCAGAGTCGCCCGTATAGCTGGACTTGAAAATATTGTCTTCCACATAATCCCTAGAATATCTACCCATCAGCACGAGGAGTGGACGTCCAAATGCGAATTTCATGAATCGATACATTATGTAACAACATCATAATTGCGACTGCAATGAGAGCACCAGAATTGTCTCGGTATTGATGTGCATTACTAAATATTGTATAAAGCAGCCACGCACACGTAAAGATGTCGTTCAATACAGTTGGTCTTAATTGTCTTATGTTGATCCAGCCATATAAGATCGACATTTGTATTAGAATCAATATTTTGTAACAGTACGGTACAAATGGAAATTATGTTTGCATAGCTCAAGTAAATCTAGCAAAATGAATATTCACATGACACCGGAAATCTAATGAAACTAACAGGAAATTAAGTAGATGCATTCAACGCTAAGTTTATTCCTGCAAATTTAAGTTTAAAACGTCGTGCGTCATAACATTATGCACAAAAGCCAAACATGTACTATTTCTGTATGTGATAATCTTGAAAAAAACATTTTTAAACAGTTAACATCAAGACCTATGTTCGTCTACTTTCCAGAAAACCACTCGTCGGCTTTTAAGGTGTTCTAACTCCTCTTCCTACCCAACAATTAATATTTCACTTAAATGTCAGCTAACAATGGTAGTTGAAAAACATTCAAAACCAGAACTGTCCAGATACGTGTATTTACAAATAGAGCCATACCATTCAATATTAACAATACTAAATGAAAAGCCAAGTCATATAATCATGTGTTCAAGCCTGCAAATTTGCTGACATTCATCATTCACAACATTATGTTTATGTAGGATTCTCTATAGGTTATCTGCTTTGAGGAGTTCAATTACTTTGAATACTGTGTGATGGCAAGTCATGCAATTATTGGTCTGTGTCCGATTCTCTATACTATCCTTTGCCACCTACACTATTAGAAAAAAAAACGAGAGAAAACTCTCGAGAGTGTACACTTTTTGAAAACAACACGGGACTGCTAGTTCTGGAGTTGCAATATCGTTATGAATGTTAAGGCATTCACTCTACGTAAATAAGCAAGCATGTTTATATGCATCTCACGATGTGACTGGGGAGTCAATGACGATTCTAAAGAAGTAAACATTAGTTTGTTTATTTGTTTTAATATTATTGCTTTCTCTTTCGCATTTTCTTTACATTTCATCAACGGATGGTAAATAATCAATCGCGACAAATAAAGAGTTACATGTGGCTTAGATACAAGTAAATGTATGTTGTATTGTTCATCCCTATGTTTCATTTATATAAACAATATATACTACAATATATTATGTTGCATCAGTAATATTTTATAGCGCTCATTGAAGGTACTCTACACATTTTCTCCATGGAGTAGTTTATTATGTTAATCTGTAACGATTAAGATGCGTTTAACCATGTAGGATTCAAGTACCGAGTTACTAGAGCTGTAATATTTCCTCTGAAACGATTTGTTACATACTTCTCGTATGTTTACATGAATATTATAATTATAGAATGTCAGCGCTCACGGTGTATTTAAATGTTTGTCTAGTTTGTAACACTCCTCCCAGGAAATATGGGGCGATAAATGAGATGGCTGAACTCGAGGTCGGCCAGAACTATACCTACAAGTACCAGAGTGGTCTATTCGAGAAAGGAGATCTAAACCCGACAATCACTTGTCTGGAATATGGTTACTGGACATTGACAAATTTTCAATGTGGTAACTTAATAATACATTTCATTGAATAAGTGGTAACAAGCCCATAGTATAATTTAATCTGATATACAATATTTCTTACAATGTTTCACATATCACGTCATATCTGATTTGTAAAAGTAAAATATTCTCAAAACTCCATTTCAAAGGATTATGTAATAAAAGTAGCATTTATTGATAAGCGTATATAAACTAAACTTCATGTAACTCGACTAAATATATTAATGTTATCTATAGGAGCGCTCTCAAATTGTTCACATCGTTGTAAAATCTTCTTTATGAAATGATTAGTTATGTATGTATGTATGTATGTATGTATGTATGTATGTATGTATGTATGTATGTATGTATGTATGTATGTATGTATGTATTAGCTTTTCATGACTTGACGCTGTAAATATAATTCGTTTATAGACGCACATCAGGGTATTAAATTAATGATTCTTTTCTAAATGAGATATTTGTTGTAACATGATCATACCTGTTATGTTTCTATGCTTTTTGTTTCAAATCAAAATTATCAATCATTATGAAAAGCATAATAGAGTCGACTGTTTCCCATCTTAAACAAAGACCATAATGGTGTCTTTCTTGGTTTGTTTTGTTGAAAAAAGAAAACTTTCAGTATGGTTAACAAAGGCCACCTACGAAACTGGGAATACACAAAATAGTGTTAAAAAACTGAATTAAGGCATCTGACCAACAAAGACGCATATTCGTTGTCACACCCTCTCTGCTGCTACGAATTACAAATTCTATCAAGCCCGATACGATAACGTGTTCGTGGGTCATGCACGTGTATTGTTATAAAGCCATGTCGTGATGACATTACTGAATCCATGTCTTCAAGAAAAAACTGTAGGTATTCTTGTAAAAAGTTACAAAACTATTTAGACAATGTATTTGGAGCACCTGTCAATCGAATACATCACAACAAGTCAGCTAATCGTATTTTGGTACCAAATATAGACATGCAATCTATTATGCTCAATACAATATAGAAATCCTGTATTTAAAGCTAGCTTTCAAACACAGGGAACTGAAATCGGGGCATCATGACTGGAAAGTCAGCTGGGAATCTCAATGCAATTATGTTTAACACAGTGAAATTCACACTTGCTGATAACAAGGATGATGACAGATAACGCCGACATAGGCATCCAAGCATCAGAATCTACAGATTTCTGACCTGGGTCCTGTCTATACATTGTTTCATGACCTCGTATCTCATTTGGAAATAAAGCTTAAATACTGCACATCTTTTGTTTTCTTTGTGATTTTTAATTGAATCATGGCATATTTCAGTATAACAGAACTCAAAGCCAGCTTACCATGTGGTGGATGCAGATCAAATTGTTCCAATGACTGTGTTAAATGTTTATTGTGTAACAACTGGTATCATAGAAAATGTCAACAAATCTCGGACGATGAAATGAAAATATGGGGAAAGATTGAACTGGGCTATGTGTGCCTTTCGTGTCGTACATTGAATGGGGTAGAGTTTCACTACCTCATGGGCATGCGTCGTCTGAAGAATGTAAGGATCGGTATTTGTAATTTGTAACTAATTTTAAATCGCACAGATTAGCACACGCAAAAATTCAATTCTTCTGCTATAGACCCCTAATTATGCGTGTCGTGATCATGCAGTACCATGTATTTTGAGCAGAATCGACTACCATTTTATCTACTAACAAATGCAGCCAATGCACGAATTTACATATTTTAATTTGTCTAATATTTATATTTTTTCCAAAGAACATAATTGTGTGCTATAATTATGATACAAAACGATCATATGACATTGCAAATCTAACGCACCAGGTGAATTTCATAACATGTTACAGTCTTTACAGCAAATGGGACAAGGATGCACTCACCGGTATATAGTTTTTTGCACTTTCTGTGTGAATACTGCTATTACATAATTCAGCTGTTAGAATGTTATATCCACTCCACAAAGTTTGGAACATTTTTATTATTGTTTGTAACATATTATATTCAGCGCCGGTGTAAGGCATTTTGGTGCACTAGGCGAGATCAGATATCTGCGCCCCTTCCCCTTCCAATCACGCCCTCCCCACCCGCCTATTATGAAATAAACTCTTAGCCCAGCGCCCTAGCCGATTGCCTTGTTCGCCTAGCGGAAGCGCCGGCCCTGATTATATTTAATTTAATAATAATGCAGTAATTTCAATAAGGTTATTGGCTAATAAAATCTCGTAATGTTATGCCAGCCATCAAACACATGGATCCTACATGTTGTGTTAAAAAACGTTAAATTTTCCATAATGGCCACTTGATTTGCAACTATATTTAGTGAACAAAAAAACCTGCCCATTCATCTGTCTTAATCGGCAGAAGGAATTCGAAAAGGTACTACTAATTCAATTTCAAAACTTTAGAATCTTTGTATTACATGCAAATTTCATGCCAGATTTAATATTTGTAGTGGATATACATCTTGCAATGGTTTATCTTCATCAGTGAAAGTACATCACAAATATATATTTCTGATTGTTCATAAATATTTCATTAACACATAAGGATACACATTTAAAATTTACATTAAACTAAATATAATATTTGTTATAGTCAGCTTTTTTATATCACTTACTTTGCACTAGTAAAGCATTTGTACATCTTACTTTGTCACAATGAAAGTTTTTTAATAATTTATTTTCGGCATATGCGAAATTACTGGACACAACTAAGGGTGCGTACGCACTTATAATTTATTTCAATATTAACAAGAAACGTCGAAAAAAGTTATGTCAGTCATACCAAGGCCATTGAAAGCTAGATGTTACCTTGAATAATCGCTCCATGTAACAATTTCAAATATCAAACTGTAGAAAAATAGCCGATGTTCAAGACACGTGCGATGATATGCATATAATAAATTCCTTTGATAAATAAACAAGATTTGAAGCAACACCTAATTATATCAAACGTCATCATTTCAAAAATGTGTTACGTAATTGTAATCGGATTAAGCTCACGCTTGAGTGTTCAAACACGCGGATTTCTAGAAGTTATGTATCTTCAACGGCTATAGGTAGTGTAATATGGATTTTTTGAAAAACATTTATATAAAAATTTCGAAAACCTTTTAAAGAGTACGACGTGAAAAGGAATAAAATAACAGAAATACAACAGGGGAAATGAGACAAAAATTGAGGAATTACATTATGATTATGCAAAATGATTATATACAGTGCAATACATACCAGATAAGCCAATGGAAGATTATTTCGGGCTTGTGGTGTTTTCAATAAAGTCAATATTGATAGTAAATATGTCATGAAAGAACTAAAGGGAAGTGAAGAGGCAAGATATTTGTTATAAGGTTTAACGCCATTTTTCAGCACACGATAGGCTATACATGGTGGCCAGGATTATTGGCGGAGGAATAACCCGGGAAAACCCTGCAAAATAAACACCGATTCATGAGAAGCTACTGGCAAGCTTTCTCACATAACTACATTAGCCGAATCTTAGATTCGAATCCACGCAGACCGAGGGCAAGATATTAGAAAGGCAAACCACAATATATTCTTAATGCTACTTTTTAAAAAATATTCTTTGGAACTTCGTGGCCTTTTAATTTTTTTTTATATATACGCTTATGGATGCATGACCCTTGTAGTAAGACAATACCGAGGCCTGTATAAGTTGTTTTATCAATAAGACCATATGTGTATTATTGATTTTATGATTAGATCTACTTATGAGTGTGTTTGTCCCTTGTATATGACTTGTGCACGCATAGTGACAAATTAATCTCTTGATTACAGGCAGCCGATACGAAGGTCCTGGCGAAATTTAAAACAGCAATCAAGCGTGAGACCCTTTTTAAAATCGAGTTTAAACCAGTATGTGACAAAGACGTTGTTTTCCCTCCCGTCAAAGTTGATGCCATTGCGAAGGAAGTGATGATTAAATATTTTGATGAAGTCAGTGGTGACCCGATAATCACAAACTGGGAACGGCAACTGCCTATTCAATGCAGTGTCCCTTCTCTTGTATGGAGACGAAAGCAAATCAGTACAGTATCATACCTGTCTTCGTATGGTACGCGATTCAACATCGTACATGAATCATCCCCATAGGAAGCGTATACTTTGTGTATCACCATCTTTTGAAGCTACCTGTATTGACTGTGCTAAAACTGGTGGTTTCTCGTCTACATGGACAATTTTGGCTCTCTGTTATATTATCCGGCGTCCGGTGCGGATTTTGTACCCTTCAGTCAATGGCGTGAACGACTTTGCAGACACATCGTTGACCAAGACTTTCAAACCGTCTTCAGACGTACCAGTATGACATTCAACAATCAATATTCTCTGGTATGCTCAAAGGCAACTCCCAAAGCAAGGATCTTGGTATGCAGTACACCATTTTGTTCCTGTAGTGGATATGAAATGTAAGTCAACGAACCCTTTGACATATTATAAGGATGATATTGACCATGGATATAAAGAATCTGAGAAGAGTGAGGTCGATAATATATTAACTCCTGATTCGCTGAACTTCAGTGCGGGCTTAGATGATGAGACTGACATTTTACAAACCGATGAGTATGGAGAAGACAAATACATTAATGGAAGCGGAAACCACGGGCGAATGTAGTGAATTGCTAGATTATATCGTATCTGACGTATCAGATGTCAATACTGACCATAAATCAGCTCCACTACAAACGATGAATCCAGCTAGCATCCCTGGAAAATGCATGACCAACGAGGAATTACTGAAAGCTATCAAGTCCACTGAAAGAGGTGGAAAACGCATCCCACACGGAATAAAATGCGACGTATACATTGTCATTGACGCATCTGATGACGATATTGTTGCCAAATATTTCCTTGATGACTGTGTTTGGGATTGGAAAAGTGCTACAACAGTTAATCAGACTTTTGTTGTCACCGATTCGGTTGACAAATTACGTACCGTGCATATGAAAAAGGAACAGTACTGTGTCAAGAAAATGGTCAATGGCGCGATCATATATGAACCATTATTTCCTCAGCCGTCGAGTGTTTTAACATTGCATAGATATTATACTAAATTTATGGAAGACAAATCATTCAAAAAAAGAATAACAATAATTGCTGGACTGGCCGATTTTCTTTCTGTAGAGAAATAAATGCTGGCCATTGTGGAATACTGCGGCACAATGCCAACCATCTTGAAAAGGCACGGAAATTCGAAGAAATTGAAGCCATGTATAAGGACAGACGCAAACATTATTCAGAGAGCAGCTGAAATGGCAGAGGACGAGAAAGTCAGCAACGTTATGACAAAATTTATGGAAGAAAACAGTTTCACTGCTCCAAAATCTACGTGACAAATAAACGACAAAAAATTCAGATACCGCAAACGAAAACGTGAAGGAAATATGAACTCCAGAATAAATATAGCTGATGATATGGTCAGTGTTTTAAGCAAGCTTCACAGTAATCCAGTCATCCAAGAAATAATTTTGACAAAACACAAGAAACCTGTTGTCATTGTTTATAGTAACCAACAGATGGATGACATAATCAGAAACTGTGAAGGAGATGACGGGAGTGTTCTAGGTGTTGAAAGAACTTTCAACTTGGGAAATTTTTATGTCACAGTCTTTCCCTACAAAAACCCATGTGTGATAAGCAATAGAACCAAGGATTTTCTGGTAATGATTGGGCCGTGCATGATACATTTTGATGCCGAATATATATATAGATAGATAGATAGATAGATAGATAGATAGATAGATAGATAGATAGATAGATAGATAGGTAGTAAGGTAGGTAGGTTGGTAGGTAGATAGATAGATAGATATATAGATAGATAGATAGATAGATAGATAGATAGATAGATAGATAGATAGATAGATAGATAGATAGATAGATAGATGTACATAACGCTATTTTAAGTCGCATTCGGTTAAACATAATCAGTTTTACATTAGGCAGTATTTGTAAAGAAGTCGTTTAGATATTGTCTTATCTTATTGACTTCCACCACTTTTCTACTAATGTAAAGTGTTTTCATGAGATAATACTTTTTACCAAATTTTGAGAAATTCATTTCTGAGATAAGTAAAGGGTCATTAAAAGGTCAATTTTGTCAGTTAAGAAAGTTCATGTTTTTCCATTAAGAATGTTTTCTATCAAATATATTTTTATTCTGTCAAGCATTTTCTTAAAAAATGTCCTTCAAAATCTTTGTCTGGTTAGTGGCGGTCACCATATTGGTTTGCGGATCAGCGTTATAGTAAGACTCTGCTTTGCCGCGATGACTTTTTGCAGACGTCGTCCTTTGTCATCGTAGCCAACAAACTTACATGAACTATAAGCAGTGAAGGAAAATTAGATCAACTCAAGATGTAAGGGGCTCGTATTGGGTGACAAATCGACATCGCTTGAAGAAACGTCTGTTTTACAAACTTATTTCAATACAGGATGATTCTTTTCATGTTTTCTCGACAATAATTATTTTCAATAGGTTACTTCATGTAGTATCAGTGACTTGGATTTTAAAACTTCTTATTTCATAGTTGATTTTTCGTTCTCACTGTTTTACGATATTTTCTATTGTAAACGTTCAAAAGTGAGAATCATAAATCCATATTCTTTCTAGTACGTAAATATGCTTGACAGTTATTTTTTTATATGTAAGTTTAATTATCAGTTGCTAGGTTTATACTCAAACAAGGTGTACATAAACTCCGCTAAGCTAACAGCAAAGCTTCGTATCCATCTTGGACCTCTTCCCTTGGCAACACGAGTCCTAAAATAGCTTCCCCAGTTTCGTTGCACCCAATATCTATTAAATATTCTATGTACCACAAACGTATGGTTTTATGATTTGTTTTTGGTTGATTTCTTTGAAATAGCCGGTGACAAATGAAACAATTTAGCAAAACATGATAATATTAGCGTTAACAGCTCAGACCTTTAATTAGAATAATGTACAACATAACAATACATACAATTGTTTAGTGTAATAAATAAGAGTTTCAAAGTAATAATTTATTTAAATTACAGGATAACGACAAACACATTATATAACAAATTAACAGGAATGTTCAAGCTTAAAAAAAGATTTTATAATATCCAGGGTAACAGAATAAACCAAATAGTATATTCTCAGTAAGCATTTGCGTAACATCTAGCGAACCAATTCATCTAATACAAGATGCATTTATACCCTAAGTAATCCACTATAAATGATACAGAAATGTACAAGTAGTAAAATATCCAAGGTCAAGAGCAAATGTTATGATATATACTTTGCATAAAATTAAAAATTGCACACATATACATACATCCCTATATTCTGTCTAAATGTTTGGGTTTATTCTCATGCAATAACGTTTGTATATTTATATAGGTGTTTGAAAATATTATCCTCATTAATTTCAATATTTGATTGTAAGGCTGTGACAAATTACTAACTCTTTTCATTTTATTGGTGTGAAATTGAAATATATAGAATACAAGAATATAAAGAGAAATGCAGCAATGATAGTAATTTACACCCTTATACTTTTCATCATAGATTATCATTATATTAATTGCTGCCTTGTTAAAAACGGTTTTCTCAAATAAATTTCAACTTTGATTTTCAGGAAATGATATTTGTGTTCGTGTGTCATTTAATAATACTGTATTTTCTTTGATTTAATAAAGCATAATTTTATCTGTATAACCTAGAGTTATTATCGTCTTTGTGACAGATAACATCAAACCTTCTCATCTTGCTCAATGCCCGTAACGTTTTGATCATGAAAAGCGTCCCCCACCCCATATGTTATGGGGTTAGCGCTTATAAAATGCTATTATATACCCATCCTCGTTTGTTACTCGGTATCTAGGAGATTACCACCCTCGATGTAATTGCACCGGTTCGAGTTAATATAAGTGGTGAAACTTATAGATGGAAATATAAATAGAGATCTGAATAAATATATAGAACAAACGAATACGATCCACAGTACAGCTAAACAAGCAATTTAATCAATTACATAAAACATCTATCTGAAGTCATTATATTAAAAATTGTATTAACTTTTATAAACAAATTTATCTAAATTTATAAACGAAAGCACATGGATTCAAAGAAAATAATTAATCTTTTTGCTGATTAGTTCATCATAAGATCGAGTGAACAATCGAAGTCAGCGCCTCGTATGATTTCATAACTTGTTCTTCTTTTCGCTCGACATCCTCTGTAACTATTTCGGAGCCTGGAAATCCGGATTCCTCTCTCAACAATCCGTCCAGGACATTCAGTATTTATATTCAGTATTTATACGTATCACAAGTACGTCATAGAGTTACACCTTTCAGATTTTCCCGTCTCAGAACGAACTCTGAAGTTTCCTTTCAAGATTGTACGTCATGGCTATTTTCTCCCATTTTAATAAATATAAATAGATCCAACTTAAATTTCCTGTTATTTATGATACGGGGATTTTGAATTAATTCCCACTCGTTATCAGATATTTGCATCAGTAGTAAACAGACTATTGGACTATCAAGCGACTTCTCATGTCCTAAAATGACGCTAGTTAGTCGAATGGCTAATTCGTCACGCATTAACATCACTCATTAACAGAGACTGCACGAGACTTAGAGGTTTTAAATCCGCCATAAGTAATCAGTTACGTCATTTCCCAGTCGCTCTAAATCATAAGTGAGATCTTCTAAATTTGGTGACGTGACATGGATTGTCGTAATCATATTAAGCAAAGTAATGCATTCGATTCTTAAAACCAACTTTTTATGCAAACACGACAACATATTACACAATTCATCAAACGTATCTAAAGATTAGAGTACGACTTTCTATGAATAACTCAATCTACTGTTTATAAAAACACGACAACAAATTAAAGAATTTGACAAACTAAAGCTTAATGTACGATTTCCTATGCATATCACAACATCGTTATCATTCAAAAAGCACGTTATTCTACAAATGTGTTATACACTATTCATTAAAATACATATAAATTAAGAAAAGCATTAAATATATCGTAGCAACAAATTACATGGAATTGTCACACTACCTCTGCTGCAAACGTTGACCCACACAGTTCGTGTGATTAGTTAGACTGATTTCCCCTTTGTCCTCTTGGCCGCGACGTTTAGACTCGGTACAATTCTCGACGAGACGATTATAAAATCTAGGTAGTTTTGACTGTGAACAAACCCCTTATTTTGACTTAACCAATCAGAGACAAAAACACTCTGCAGCCCATTTTTACCAGATGCGTCAAAGTTGGGTCAGCTTGACCTGGTAGTTTGAGTAACAGAGTTTCTGCGATTTCTCAGTTTTCACAAGTTTATCACGCAAATGAAGATGATCGTGCCCCTAAGAGTCAGTCTGGTTGTTGTTTAAAAATTGTTTTCAATCAGGATAGCAATCTCCCTCCGAAATGACATTTCGACACGGCAGTGTGACGATTGATTCGCAACCATTGTCTAAAAATCTAATCAATGGTTGCAGCTAATGGGTTCAAGCTAGATCGCCAACAATGTGCCTCTTGACAATATATATGCAAATCTCCATGACAATCAATGCAATGTGTACCTTTACAAGAAGAAACGCTACACAAAATTATATTTGATTCGAAACGACTTATATAATTTACTTCGTGGCATGAATCAATTATATATATATATATATATATATATATATATATATATATATATATATATATATATATATATATATATATATATATATATATATATCGGAAATATGGGGTGTTTTTTATTAACTCCCATGATCTTGAAATTATTAATATTATTGACTGTGTTCACAAGATCAAAGTATTTGTACTGTTTTTGGGGTATTATCTATATGAAATGTAGCGAAAAAGCTTAAGGAAACGTTTAGTCATATCATTTGATTATGGTCTAAGAATTATCCAGTCCATTTTGAAGTATACATCGACAGTATTACATTATTATGTATCATGAAATTATTAATTTTCATGATTATACTTTGGCCGAGTAAAGAACCTATATTTCTCTCATTGGTTTAGAGGGAATGAACCGATATGCGCCAATGTTGTTTGCCGAAGTTAGTTTCCCGACTTCAAGCCATTATACCAAAATGTTAGCAAACGTATCCACCTTATAACATTTGATGGATGTGTTCTTTGTCAAAACAAATCGGATATGAGCATAAAAATATATGGATTCTAAAAGTGCAATACCATGGACACGCAAACCAAGGCTTAAGTGTAGATTAGTTAAGACAATTGGAAAATGTTTTCCATACTTACTCAGGTAATTCCAGAAATATGATATGAGGCGAAATCGCTTCATGAAAATAATTATGATTATAAAAATTTGCAAGACGAATAATATCTTGTCCAAAGTGGATTACAATAAAGATCCTCAAGGGAAAAAGCACACAATATGACAACAATGATATATCCGTACATAATGATCCGATAAATGCAATCATGCAAAGTCCAACTGTATCTTTCAATAAGATCTAAGTACATCAGGATCTAAGATGAGATGTGGAATAACATTTGGAAACTGAACAATACAGGTTTCCATTTTAATATATGGAACTATTATGCAACAAAACGTTTAGTCCCACAAAAGCGTTTTAAAATTGCATATATTAGAGATAACATTTTCATGTTCCAAAATATGTTTAATGCGGTAATCAATGCTTAAATATTATTTTTTCTTATAATGAACAAATGTTTAGTTTTGAACGTGCCTATAGTGTGACGAACGATATGTGTTTAGATGTGTCACAATTATAAAACTCAAATTAAGAATACTTTCATATTCTAATGACTAATGATTTAAGTAAAGACATACAACTAAATGAAAATTTCAACACTTCAATAAGACTAATTATGTTTTAGATTTTACTATAATAACGAATGAAAAAACTGAATAAGTCTTAAGTAAACATGACTCCGTTCCACTGTGCTTGATTTAAGTCAGATATAATGATTCCACGCACTGAATGCAAGATCAGAATATGATGATTAAATATATCTATATTTGTATCCCCACTAGACGCATGTGGCATTATAATTAACTTAAAACATCTAGCGAAAAATAGCTATTGTCAACAAATTCCTTCCCATAACCCACGAGAAACTCTAAATCATTAACAAAGTTAAAAGGCCCATTTATAAATGTACATATAATCAGTAATCAAAAATTAAAATTGTTTTCAATTACCCCAATAACAAGAACAAACTGAGCTTGCAGTAAATGAAAAAGTCACAGCTAGTTTTCAAATAGTAGCTCATTTATGTGAAAAATGAAAGTATAAATTTCATCCTGTGCCTAGAGACTGTCAGATTACTATCTAGAACTAACAACATTAATTAGATATACCATACAATGGCTCAAGTTCAATTTTCTGGTGACTTTTGTAACATCAGGTCAAATTTTATTTAATGAATTACATCATTGAGAGTTAGGGAGTATCAAATTTAGACATAACATATTACGAATAACATTATTTCAATTCATAAAGTTTGCATTTTAAAATTTAATTGTATACGTTAGTGCTAAGAGAAAAGATGGTGCCTGTATTTAAATATACAAGTTGTCTAAAGCGCTCTTCGTTCCAGAACACTACCATCTCATCGCTGTCGGCGTGGGTTCGAGTCTCAGGTTCGGCCAATGTGGGTATGTCAGAAAGCTTGCGATTAACTTTTCTTGGATCAATGGTTCTTTCCTAAGGGTTTCCCCGGGTTCTTCCTCCACCATTATTTACTGGCCATCATGTATGCATATCGTGTGCTGAATAATGGTGTTAAACCCTACAACGACTTTATTGTGTACATACAACAGTTTTACTCATATTGGATTTTGAAAACAATACAGACGAATGTCAAATTATTAAAATGAACAAAATTATTACTGTACTCATATGCAATAGTAGAATATATGGAAACATTATATAGTAAGGGAAGAGAAAAGAAAATTAGCTTTATTTGTGCCGATAAGTCGTGCATTGCCACGTGTTTCTAAGCACCTCGATGTGCTTTTATGGAACAAATATGGCGCCCGCTTAGGACAGCGATGCCGTGGTCAAGAAAGGTCTCACTGGACAGTCTTTTGGGTACATTTTCATCCGATCATGATCTATTGTGCAGCATTTATAAACTCATCTGAACTCTCTCACTGATTTCATGAAGGTCAAATGTATACTAGAACATAAATGTGAGGTAGATTGTACGGGAGGCAACTCATCAGTTAACATTGAATGTAAAGACTAATCTGTGTTAACACATCATTTCGGAAACTTAAACAATGCAATTTTATACTCAGATGTATCCCATTTAATGATATGACAGAATGTATGGATAATGTGTTTTAAGAATACCAATGTTACCTTTGCAACATTTTTTCATTAAACAGCAGCTAAAGCTGATGCTATTTAGAGAAGTGTGTCTTGCTAGTGAGTATAAGTCGCATTGAATAAAATCCAAAGCAAACAGAAAAACAAGGAAAGCTAAAATGAGGAGGGATGAAAACAATTTAAAACGGGACATCTATTTAACCAAAAACGGCAATCAAAAGAAACTGTTTTTGTGAAAGGTCCACAACAATTGGCACTACCAAGAAAATCTTTGACATTATCCAGGCTACTAATATCAGTTATAAAGGTGTACTCCCATACATCCGGATACCTACAAGAAAATACAAAATACTGTACTTCCATACACCTTGAGGCTTAAAAGAAATTAAAACACTGAACTTCATACATCTTGAGGTCTACAAGAAAAAAAGACTGTACTCCCATTCACCTTGAGGCCTACAAAAAAATAAAACACTGTACTCCCATACACCTTGAGACATACAAGAAAATAAGACCACGAACGTCTTATATAGGTTATTATCACTTACTTTTCTGTAAATAATATGGAATATATGTACTGAAACATTATATCATGAAAAGAATTGTATGCAAAATCTTTAAATTAAGGCAATCATCATCAAAGTATGAAAATATGCTAGGTATGTACTGATAATGTTGATAAAGTTAATAAGTATTTTAAATACTTCAATTAGACCACCTTGCATGAAACGTAACTGGCTTTTGTTGTTCATTAGAGAAATGGATGATAAACAATACATGCATGATAACTCAGATAGTGCTGAAATAGATTTCTTCTACTATGATTTGCTACTATCAAATCCATAGGACGTGTGTGTGGTAATACCCTACAAAGTCAAATTCAAGACATGGAAGTAATAAAGAAATGATTTGCAGCATAGCTAATCACATTTGACAAGACTGAACAAATGACATGGGTTCTTATGGTTTCTCTGGACGATTTTTTCTGGCTAATTTCCATCCGATGATGAGGTTTCTATGTTTTCATTATATTGTTGTTGTTGTTGTTTTAGGGTTTAATGCAATTTTTTTAGTACAATATAGGCTATAAATGGCTGCCAGTATTTATTGTGGAGGAAGTGTTCGGGAAAATCACTGAAATAATTATGTCAAACACAGCTTTTCGAAATAACGTACTTTCAAAGAGAAATATTGTTTGGCAGTCCGCTTTACCGTCAGATCTGATTGCAAAATATTTCACGAGAAGAGATGGATAATTTCAATCAAAATTTGAATTAAAGCCACTTCCTTGTGATTCACCAATGAATATTTCAACCACCTACTTAGAATCATTTCAGGCTGAGTCGGTTACTAATTCTTTGTCCAAGGAAGAAGAACTGTGATGTTCCTGCTGAAAACCAGAAGTTGGAAGAATTATAGATTGTAAAACTAAAAGCTACCTGAACAATGGGTTCATTTTAAATGCATTGGACTAACGCAAGCTTAACAAGGGCCGTGGTACTGTCTAGAATTCCGTCAGACTAAACAATTATTAACTAATGGGAAGGCCTCCAATAACAATAAGAAAAGAGAATTCGAACAGTTATTTATGTTTTGTTCTATTCATAGTATGTAAAGAATGTACAATTATATTTTGGACAAGGAATCAGAAATTTATATCAAAATACAATAAATATATACTATGTATTTCCTTTATCTTTTTCTCAAGGCATGGGATCCTATATTCGTGTAAACAAAGTCATGGTACAAACAAATCTTTTGAAACGTCCTTGTTTATTTTCTACATATTCATATTTGTAAACAGTTTCACAATGTTAATACAATGAAATTATTTTGCACATTATCTACGTTAGGACAATGATATGTTAATTTGCGATACATCAATTAACTCTTTTCTACTGATGGACACCAATTTACAAAGACACTGCACACAACCACCAGTTTTTCCAGTGTTGTTTCTTTTTCTGTTGGAGCAGTGATCAGGTAGTCAATGGACACTGGCTCATGAAGTACATTGTACTTTTGGAGAATTATTCCTATGACACGCTCACCATGAATTCTTAAATGTGCAAATGGCTCTGTTGTTTCAACTTCAGTAGCTGGAAGTTGAGGTCTGCATTTACTAAATGCAGGTATCGTGACCTCAGCACACGTAATTTTTCATTGAGAAAGCAAGTTCGTTTGAAAACTAGTTTTCTGTGATGAATATGTCACTGACACGACCACCATACACTGTCGATAGAAAACGTATAACCCCTTGTGGAGTAACACTATTAATTAGAAATTTTGCTGTGTGTCCAGATGTTTAATGAGAATATATCTCAGCCCATGCTTTCATGTTTTAAGGTCTTTCAATTTCAATCTCAAAGCAGTCAATAATTGTTGCTACAACTTTTCCAAGTCTTGATAAATTCGGATGGCATGATCGTTTGCAGACATCCCCTTTCTGGACAGTGAAAAAACAGCTTCAAACGCATGTACATGACATGAATGGTCTTTAGCAGTATGTTTGATACTGTAGACATGGATGCAAAAGACAAGTCACATAGCACTTGGTGTTGCCCCTTTAGACTTATAAAAAAAAGTTTTTCGTTTGGAGTTTTAAAGTTGTTATTGCCCCAACCAGCTACAATACAATCGCATACCGTTTTGAATACAGCTTCTTTAAATGTAACTTGAATATTTCAAATTTAGACGACGGTCTAAAACACTCTGGTGAACAAGTTTGTGGAACACGATACGGTGACCCCACGTAAACAATGGTTCGCAGAATTGATGATGTGTTGTGAAAACACTCTATAGAGGTGAAAGTACATGGAAATTAAATAAATGCTAATATAATTACACACTTGGTAATATTATATTATTGGATGCTGAGATATACGTGTGTTCTTAATTTAAATATATGTCTTAATGTATACACACTAACTACTATCATCACACATTCTAGAAGAATATATCTACCATTTTGCAAACTGTAATGGCGGTTACCATTACTAAATAGACTGGAGTCACACAGGCAGGGTTATAGGTCTTTGAATATATGTTTCTAACAACGATTGGAATATACAATTATGATTAGCTTCAGTTTTATTGCTGCATTACGTGAAAACTTACAGCTTTCCTCCCACATTCGTATAATTGGCGGCTTTGAGCTGGGAAACATCAGCTACATTCGCAAATATATTTCAGCTGATGCCAGTATAATACTTGTATGCTCATTGGTACTTTCAAGACTGGACTATAGTAACTCAAGTCTGTTTGGTTCATCTCAATATCTACTCCAGAAACTTCAAATATTTAAAATCACAGCAGCTAATTTTATCCTTAGAGTAACACGATCCGATCACACCTCCCCGCTTCTCTGTTCCCTACACTGGCTATCCATTCGATCCAGAATCGAACACACCATATGTTCTCTGTGCTACATTGCACAGAAGGAATCCAGTCTTACATAACTTGCTGGCCGCATCTATGTGTACACACCAGCAAGACATTTACACTCATTATTCCCACTATGAAGAAAACGTGATTCGGACAAAGGTTATTTTGCATACCAGGGCCATAATACGTGAAATGAAGTGCCCATTGAAATTAGACACAAGGTCACACTGATCCATTTTAAGAGTATTCTTAAAACTCACCTTTATCGACTGCAAGAACAAACTTAATGACCGAACCATGTTTCTAACTTAAATATTGTCAGCTAATCTTGTTTTCAGATTTCATGGTGTTTTATTTGTTGCAGGCATAACAAATATAGATGTTGTAAAGCAATTAGAGCTTCTAAAGATTAGGCACTAAAAACTGTCATCATTAGTATTAATATTACTATCAGAACTTCTTATGTGAACTCCTTTACTAAATTGCAGAACTATATTGGCTACTGATGTGAACAAAGTACAATAATAATTTAAAATGTTTAATTCAAATTTCAAATATATCAGTGGATTTTTGAAGCCGTATATTAAATGACAGGACCATATTGACTCAATGTAATTGTAATTTTAATTACAGAATAGTATTTCATTTACAGGATTTAGGAACAAGTACCACGAGTCTTAATAGAAAACTGTTGTTCTAATCCATGCGCTCCATTGCTCTGAAACAACATACAAAATTATCCAGTGTTCATTCCATTGACTATGCATGTACATGTACAATGTATCTGTTAATTCCATAATAACCACATGTGATGGGAATTGATTTTTAAAATAATATTTGTGTACTGCTAATCAGCAGTGGGATCCTGATTATCGATAATACATGATGCTGGTAGGTGAAGGTTGTTTAAATGCTTGGTGCTTACTACCCCATAGCCATATTCTCCTGACACCAGGCCGACCTGTCCTAACACTAACTTTCAAATGCTGAACAATGAGCGCCTTGCGGGGCTGCTTTTTGTATAATTTTTTTTATAAATCTTTGGTAGGATGCGGCCGGTGTTCAAACCCATGACCTGTCACATCCTCTAACCACTCGGAGTCTGGAGTGGTTTCGTTATTGTTGTCATCATGCGACCAATAAGAAGTACACACCTGAATGTCAATTGTGATAAATATGGCACTCAGATGTACCTCTACATAACAGTCAGATGATAACCACAATATTGACGATGAAGATACTCAGACATGCAAACAACTAAAATTATACGTTAGTAAACTATCATGCAAGGGATCGGCTGATAAAGACAGTACCCTGTTATATTGTTATTATGCTGATGACATAGATCCAGATGTCAAAGAATACGGTAATATAGAAGACAATAAGTACATATATACAATACACAATTAAATATCCTGAGATAATGCTCTAATGGAGAAATATAATGATGAAGATGATAAATGATGGAGATGAAAATGAAACTGAACATAATTGTTAAAATAGTAAATGTTTCTTGAAATAATCAAAGCACAAAGACAGATTTGTAAGTGAAAAATACACGTTTCCATGCTCACAAACACCAACAATTACCCAATATGGGGCGAACAACAATGCATATGCTACAGTATATTTAACCAGAACGTTATGCTTAAAATGTAGAACAACAAACAACTGCTAATGAAGACATGGCAAATACATGCAACAATACATATGTAATGTCGGTGTATATGTTAATGTTTTCATCTATATTGATATGTATAGTATTGATGGTCTGTTATTTACGTAATAATGAAACTGGTTTTTGCATGCAACATATTGGTCCATTTTCATATTGGTCTAGACTACTCCAGTGGCCTAGTGGTTAAAGCGTCCGCCGTGGAAGCGGGTGGTCGTGTGTTAGATTCCTGGCGGAGTCCTAGCAAAGACTTACAAAAATTGTACTAACATCCGCCTTGCTTGATGCTCAACATTAATAGAATAGTGTTACGACTTGTCGACCTGGTGTCAGAATATTGTTCTGAATGATGTTAATGACGAAATAAAACATATTTATCAGAAGATGACCTCATATTGGTGTCTGTCAGATCTCAGTAATATCAGAGATTTTGATTTTAGCCAGACTGACATTTCTTCGAGTCTATCTCAGAAAATGTCCTTAATTTCTACATTTTGTCTTATCATGTCATCTCAGAAGGAGTTCTGGCAATTTTTTCAGCGACAATGCCGATATGAAATGAAGGTATATAGAACTTATGTGCAAAGTTTATCCTTTCTTCCCGGCACAGTCGGAGGTAGGAATGGAGTACACATTTACATATTAACGCTAACATAACCGATCAAATCTTAGAGGTGAAGATTATCACGATTATTTTGTTGTGGTAAATATTAATGTTAAAATATTCCACGTATGGTAAGGTCATTGAGCAATGAAGTAAAACTTGATATTGTCATATATTTTATCAGGGTATATAGAACGTAAGTATGGTTTGTCCGAAAGGGTGCATAGCTCTTCCGAAATATTGTCGATATAAGGTCACCGTATCATACCATATATTACGTTACTTCAATCAACTGAAAGTATAACGGTTAATCTTTCTTACACATCGTTAATACAATGAATCAACATGTAAGGTGTTTGATTATGACCATCAACTTTATCAAGTATAATTGCGATCCACTGAAAACCACGGGTTTAGTTGTGTTCATATAATGTATCGCATGAAGATAGACGGACAGACGAACACGTGGACTGAATATTAGACACGATACGACGACATTGAAGTATATATTGATTCACGTATTCTGTAGATCATATCTTTCACTGAACGAAGACAAGAAAATTCGATGAAACCGTTCCCTGGAGATGAATATTATATTCTAGTTTGCTATAATTTTACGTTACCTTATGATATATATGCTAATTTATTTTCCTGTTTCTCTAGAGACTACTGTTAAACCTGAAAGCAATCGTAAAATTTCAAATTATATATTCGGTCTGTATAATATTTATGCATTTTAACTAAATCATTTTCACATGAATAGTTAGATTTTTCAAAATAATGTTCCACTCAATAAAATAGCAACCAATCTACATATTGTGGTCACATGAAACGCTAAACGTTATTTATTGACGACGATGTTTCGTTTTGCATCAGCAAAAATCAATAAAGGGAATGAAATACGTGCGCGAGATTAATAGCTTGAAACGTACTCATAATACTCTCATCATTTGTTATGCCTTATTAACTTAAACACATTTAAAATGAATTTGACGGTACTACTATTACGAAGTAAAATGACATTGTCAAATTAAAGTTAACATGCCTATTAGTGTTACATGTATAAAGAAATCATTATTTTAATCTTTTTCTGCAAATAAATATGTGAATACTTGCAACTGCGCGCGTGTTTGGGGATGGAGGGGACATCCGATAAGTAGAATGTATCCACCTCAACTAAGAGTATTTAAAAGATAAGGTAGAAATTTTTAAGCTAATCCATTGACAATATTATATATATATTTATCCAGGTATAATCACAACCTAATTTGGGAATATATGAGAAGGTCACGGAGACAATATTGTTCAAATATATTTGTAAAACCTCAAAATCGAGACTTCAATTGCTCTTGTATGTTAATTGCCTCCTCACACCCCATCACTACATTACCGTTCATCGCAGGTCTTACAAAACATTAGCAAGCGAGTGTTTTGATATATTGTTTTAATATAGGATCAACTTCACATCTGCTATCAGTCATTGTTGTAAATCTGTATGTTTTAAAGCGATGTCACGAACGTGGCACACTCGATCAATCTTATTTATTGGATGTTCTCCAGATCTAGATTGGTCTCATTCGTCAAGTCGGATATCAAGTTGGGTTCCACGACCACAATAATACATTCAGGAAGATTCTTATCGCCAGGATACGTAGTCCGTGGAGTTCCTTGGAAATTTCCCAGTGAAACAGCAATAGCTCACCATATCTTTGTATGAGACATAATAAATATGTATTTGCTTCTATCACATTTCACTCGCGTGCCTGTAAGCACACGCTTTGTATTTTTAGGTTATTAGTATTGTTAATCCGCTTGTGAACGTGGATGATATTTGTGTCTAAGAACTCAAGCAGCAGTGATGTCTGAATTGGATCAAGTTTATAAGACTTTGGTGCACACTTCATCACGATTTTCCTTACTAAATTAATAGAGACAGGTTAAAATGCTACTATTGGTTGTCGCGGAAATTCTGTATCATAACTGTATGGTAACTAGTCAGTTGAAATTTTGCTGTCAGGCGAATTTTTAATGTTGTGTACTTTGTCATGTACGAAATTTGCAAATTGGTCAGAAAGATCTACTGGAGAGAAGGTAGTTGGAAGTGGTGTACATTTGTTCCTTGACATTAGTTTGTTAGTTATCTCGAAGAGATCTTTGCAGCTGAAACTCGCCGTGATCTTAGAACTGTAATGGGATAATTTAGATAAATGGACTATGTTTGTGACATTTGTCTTAGCGGCTTAGTATATTTGCTAATGAATAGTGAGTCTGGTGAAAAGCCAATGTCTCTGGTGGAAAGCCAATGCCTCTCTGCTTTTCGGCGATGTCTTTTAGCAGTGCGAAGGTGGTCCCGATCAATGATATACCAGGGAGAACACTAGGCGTGTTTTTCACGCAATGGACGCAGGCAGTATAGAAAATTGTTAGGTTTTCTTTGTCATGTATGAATTTGGTTCTATTTATCATACGGAGATTTCTCTTAGTTGCAAATAGAGGAGGAGGGTTAGGGAATGATACGTAGAAATGGCATATAATGCAGAGGTGATCTGATCCAAGTTCGTGGGATACAAGGGTGAATTGCAGAATATTATCATCAGGTCTATAAAGGAACCAATTTAAAATGTTAGCTGACTGTTTAACATTGAAAACATGAATGGAATCTAGGCGTCTTGAATTTTATGGGTTTCCAGGACAGTCAAAATGAAAGTTGAAATCTCCAAGAATAATTAAGTTGCCACCAATCCATACCCCAGAAGGTTTGGAAACTGCTCCAAAATGAGAGCTTGTTTTTTCTACCAGGAGGAGAGCGGCAGTGACATAAAAAAAAGACTGACCTTTGTTCCAGTGTGAGTGTTGTTTGGACGAGTTTAAATGATGTGTGGCATAAATTGAAGGTTGTGCTGTACTTAAGGCATTTTCTCATGGAATTCTTTGTGATGACAGCATTTCCACCTCCGCGAGAGTTGTGGGGGAACGACTTGATGGAGTAATTGCTGGTGTTAAATCCGCACACTTCGCCTGATGGTTTTAGCCATGTTTCTATCAGGAAAACGACGGCGATATTCTGGTCTAATGGCAATTAAACAAACAAACAAGAAAGCTCGATATTATCATAAGTTGAAATTTTTGCGTGTTGATGTAAAGTCCCTTTGCGTTATTAAAAGGCATGTTCTCTTTCACCTTGCTATAATATTTAAAGCATTTTTTAGTATTGACCTCTGCTCTGTTTGAAATATAACACACGGGATGTTAGAATATCTTACTACGTTTTTCCATAATATGTCTTTATTACGTCGGTACTATGGTCATAAATGTGATATTAATAGCTTGACATAACGTGTCAAATTATGTCCTCATGTTGTCAGTAATGTGGTCCAAATAATATGACATTAATATCCTGAAATATTATATCGCCTTAAAAACATACAAGAAATTCGAAGCTACGACATCAACTAAAAATCTTATTTGATTACTGTATCTGGAAATAGAAACGTTCACCAGGATATGTGTCCTTTCTAGCCAAATTATACATTTGAAGATTATTTCGCACAAGCATTTTCTTTCTATTAGTTTTCAACTTGCAGGCGTGTTTTCAATTTAGCTGTGTTGCGTTATCTATTAAGGGACCACTGAACACATATTACATATCTTTTACAGCTTTGAGTGTTGAAAACTAGTTTCATGAAGTGTTTATTTCCTTGTACTACATTATGTCCCGCAATAGAGTTTTGCAGCATGGTACATACCTTGTACTGCTCTATGTATTAAGAGGTGAGTAGCGTACACATGTTAAATATAATATATTGCGTGATGTATTAGAGACAACTGCTACACAAGTGGTGATTTAATTTTACTGTGTGATCAATTAAATAACGATATTACAAAGATGACACCATTTTGTTACTGAGTTATGTTTTAAGAACAGAGTAGTGGAATCATATTAAAAAACGTATTGCAATGCATTATGTATTGAAGGCGATTATTGCTAACATGATATATTTCTTGTAGTAAGGATAATAACGGAACACAAACAGATATGAATTAATTTGTCTGTGGTAGTTACCTTCGACAACGGCGATTAGACAATATAAGGTTATGAATAGTAAATGGATAGAAGCTATCTCTACCGTTAACAACGACAACAGAAAGATTAGCTACATAAAATAGGTTACTAAATGATTGGTCAGGATTTTCATTTCCCCATGATAATTTTGGATGTCACGTGTGCTTGATTGTTTTATGTCAACCGCTGATAATGCCCTACTCAATATGAGCAATCAGTTTAAATATGAATTTGAATTTGCGTTGACACTGCCGATGGAAACTGTAGATTTGCAGATGGGTGTTTGACGGTCTCGGTTAAAAACAAACACTATGATTTGTCTGCGGGTATTTATTCTTTTCTTTAATGCAGTGTGCTTTCTGTTCGTGGGCTTAGATGCCGATTGCATAGAATTCATTGCGGAGAAACGCCAACGTGAGGGTATTATGGCAAAAGTTAGGCCCATTACTGCCGCGGGATGTGTAGAAATGTGTGAAGACCTAAATATTTGCTTTGCTGTTAATTACTTCAGGCTCAATGCTACATGCCAGCTTCTAAACCGGACTATGCCAGAATCCAAACTAATAAAGACCACCAAATGCTTTTATAAGGCTGTCAGAAGTCCTTCGCAGGTATGTATTGCCAATTTAGTATGCTCTTATACTTTATTAGAGAATGAAACCAACTTCTGATATATTAATTCTTATGTTCTTTTGATGAATCTGTACCAATGCGATTGGAAAGAATCTCATAAAGAACATTATTTTATCACTATTTTTAGAATGCGCAACAGTTAAACAGTGCAATCATATGTAGAGTTCACCATGATATTAAATTAAACGGCTCATGCGAATGATGGAAGAGAGAAAGTATTCATTCGTAGATGCTAAACAGTCGTAAAGTGTTGCGGTCGAAACCAATTCTTAGTCTGAAATTCAAACTCAACTTTTGTTATGCTTCCAATGCACGGATATAGCTAGAACTAATATATTTTGACTCTTAAGTCAAGGTTTAACATATCCATTTTGTTAATCTTGGTGGAACTGAAGTTTGCATTGTTTAATATATCGTTGTCTCTAAACACATTTCTTAAATTGTAGACCTAACACGTGTTCTTAAAACAAGAGAGAAATGCAGCGTTACGTTGTATAATACTTTGATAACGACTTCTAACCGTAATTGTTTAGTAATTACCAACACAATTAAATCGTACATTGCTTAATACTACATATTTACCAGCCATATAGGTGACATATATTAGACTTGATTATGCATGAAACATTTAATAATTACTCTTAATTAATACTATTTGTACCGGCAAAGGTGTTTGTCATTGCTTTAAGGATACTGATACAATTTTTACTTTGCATGACATTCGGTGATAAGAAAAGTGCCAAACGTCCAGTGTCATATATTAATCATGATGGAAAATTGTCACTCAGTCAACGAAAGATGTATATAATTAATTATATTTGACATATTGCAATAACACAATTGTTATCACCGGCTTTCTATAGCATTAACTGCATAAATACTTAGTAGCAGTATGTCGTAAACGCTCATCGGTTTTAATAACTGAAAGCAAAATTGTCAACAAACAAACCGTAATTATAATTATCCGCATTATTAGGAACATAATTTTTCGTACCAATAAATGGTGGACTAGACTATTCAAATGAGGCAAATATGTACAGATTTGAAATATTTCACTATAAACAAACTGCTACATTTCTAAATTCATTTTTTTTGTAACAATCGGATTTTATTCATGGAAAACTTAAATGGCTAATGTAGAATCGAGTCTTGCAACGTCTTGACGTGAGAAGAATATCAGCGTTCACTGTAATCCTAATCCTACATTTTGGGGATAGTATTGCTAAATCGTCAAATGAAAAAAAGAGATTATATCGAATGCTATTATAAATTCGTAATGTTTATAGGTTATATGGCACATTTATTATCTTGAAACACAAATTATTAACTTACAATGATTAAGACATCTTTTATGAAATTGCATACTTCTTGAGTATTATTTGACGATTTTAAGCCATCTATTTTGGAAATGTATGTTGCTTTATTTGCTATATCTTTAAATCTAAAACATAAGTTCAGATATATACAAAACCATGGCGTCTATCTGTTTCAATATGACAATTATGATTACAATGTTTGTTAAAAGGAATGACAATTTTCGTTCTGAGAAAAAAGTTAGTGTTTTGCCTGTCCAATTATACATAACTACATGATAACGCAAGCATAAACCACAGCAATGATATGACTAAAGCACATATAAAACTATCAATTAGGATGATATTTTATAAATATTTCGTGTTCCATTGCTTTGAAATTGTTGTATGTTCAAATGTTTCTGGTGCAGGAATCGATTGACAACGATCCTTGCTTCAAACTAATGTGCCTATGGGATGAAATATGCATGCACAACACAACGACAAATCTGGCGGAGTGTTACCCATGTAAGTAAGCACGAACGCATGGCTATATGTTTCAACGTAAGGATTGAAAATATGACAACCCGTCCATCTCTATGAACCAATTAAAACAAATATCATCCATACACACACCGACTTAATGACATATGATACATACATATATTGAACCACTCATTTATTATATAGAGTTTATCATCACTATATCAAATCATACAATAAATGTTTCATTTCATAGGTGTAAAGATTCAACTTCTTCCGTTCATTCAAGATACAGAATAATACAGAACTAATATGCACTTAATACCTACTAACACACATTCGCACCAAGAATTCATATATTACTGGGTCAGCAGAAAAAAAATGAATACAATAACATCAACTATCACTAAATATTTTCTTGGCAAATGGCATTGATAATGACGGTGTACTTTCTTTCATCCGACATTCTAACTTGGTTTATGAGACGTCCGTTATTGCAGGTTATTCACCTCTTCTTAATCCTGAAATTATTCTGCACATCAAAACTGGTATTGAAGTTCGATTATTGTCGAGTATATGGAATATTTGAGTGAGAATGAAGGTAGTTATGAAACACAACCTCATATTTTTGTCAGATCGTGAATATAGATATCAATGGATTAAAACGTATGTGAATTTATATACACACCAGAAACCGTTTAAATTCGAGCAATCAAAGCTAATGACAGAACTTACTAGAATACCTCTTTCGGTATGTCACGCGCATTTTCTGTATTAATGTTAATATTTCGTATACATCATTATGGATAATGGGATATTGGAGGGCCTTAAATTTACGTGTTTTTTTAATTTCACAAAGGCAATTAATTACACTTTATGCATGCAAATCACATTTACGTCTGCAACATAATGATTTCTTAACATGTTATGAGTTTTCAACCTTTACATTGCATTTTGATATTGAATTGATTTGATATTAATATTCATGTTGTTTGCATTTGAACTGAATAGTTTGTTATTCTACTTTAACCTTCTTATAAAGGAAATGAGAAATGAATACACTAGGCAGACAAACAAGGAAATCTTATCTCACACTTAAATATGTGTTGGGTTGCACTATCGCTATGTTTCTATACATGTGTATAGCAGTTATACCCTTTTATGTACAAACGTAAATGCCCTCAGCATTTATATCACATGAATGCGGCTATACTTTGAAAACAAAAGCGTACCAAAGTTATTAATATGCATATTCCAAAACAGATTTGCTGTTTGAAATCTTTCAAAAAAGCTTCATAAGAACAAAACTTAATAAGCAGAAACAAGAACTATTTATATAATTCCTGGGCGTCGTTACTATAAAATGCAAACTCTATAGAAAACGTTCGGTAGACTTCTGCTAACATTTGACGTTAGATTTGGTTACATTATATCATTATCATCGTACCCTGTTTGACATAAGAAAAGGGAAAACATGCATAATCGTGTTACTCTTATACCCTTAGAAAAGGTCTTATAATCGTACAGATAAATTTCTATTGTGGGGAATTACTTTAACATATATCCCATTTAATTCCAAGCACACTTCGTTAGATCCTGCCATGCATATAATATATTCTCTTCGGCAGTAATTAGTGAACGGCTTTCGTAAACGAAGTAATATATCAGATAAATGTGAATATGGGGAATGCCATGTTGATGGAAACTGTTGTCCAGCTTGATCGACATAATGAATCATGATTGGCACAGACCAATGGAATTTAACAACAATAATACCTACCGCGAGTCAGACGCAAATTGGAAGAGTTGCAGTGCATTTATTATAAATCAAATTAATTGCGCTTTCCAAAGTTATTTAGGTGCTTAGCAAACGTATGACGGAGGTGAAGAGATAAATGTGTTAAAATGTCGTCCTTTCCAAGCAATGTTTAAAATTTATCAAATAGAATGCTTCATGTCAGAATTACTATGATTACTGAAATAAGAAGAACTGTACATACAATCTCGAGACTATTTATTAAAATGTTTCCAATTTTACCCGAGGGGAAATGTAATCACTGAAAGTGAAACGAGCTAACTGTGTCTCTTAAATTACGTCAATGGGACAACAAATGGAAAAAATGTATTCCATATGTTACTGACAAAATACTTTAGAGAATTGTTTAACACTAATATAGGTTAAATTATTCTTAGACTCTGTCAAACTACTATCAAGTTGCAATCTACAACAAGACTAGAATCTTTCTTTTTGAATACAGTATAGTAACCACTAAATAAAACACACACACACACATATATTATATATATATATATATATATATATATATATATATATATATATATATATATATATATATATATATATATACATTAGTTCTCGACATAATATTACAAATGGCAGTAACATGGTACATAAATTAATCTGGAATTAGTTAAATTCCTGTTGTATAGTACATTCCCATACCAGGCTGCATGTTTTTGCATATTGCTAAATGGACTAACCGTACATTAACACTCAATCTCCTCGAAACGGTCTCCAATTGTTTGATAATGTCATTGTTAGCACGTAGGAGGAGTTTCGACTCTATTATTAAACGCCACCATGACCATACCCCCTTTCGTTTTATTAGGTCATTTAAACCCAATTAATATATTGTGATTACATTTCTAATATATACTATTTATTAGATTAGTGCAGATGTTCAGTACTAAGGGTACATTTTCATATTCAATCAGTTTGTAAAAATCCTCCGGTGATACCAGGGACACTAAACGACGCGGTGGAAATAGAGGTCGGACAGAACTACACCTACAGATGCCGAGATGGTCTAATCGGGAAAAGAGATCAGATCTCCACAGTAACGTGTCTACGGGATGGTCACTGGACAGGGACAAATTTTACATGTGGTAATTTAGCAATTCATCTAATCGCGCAATCGCCGTTTTGTTTGGTTAATAAACGAATTATATTCTTTCTAAAGTATATTGATTAATAATTATACCATGCGTTGAATGGTGCATTTTTGTATGAATGGACGACTGCATGTATGTGCTCTACATGCGTAGGTTTTAAAAGAAATATTTTCATTCAATAAAAAATACGAAAACACATCAATGGAAAAAGCAGGCGACAAAAACAGTGCCAAATGTGTGCGTAACTAGCCCAAGCGATTATGGAAAATACTGATTCGTTCTTCAAGGGCACAAAACCGCAAGAAAAACAATTACACAAACGACAGCATAACAAAACACAAAAAACATGACACTTGAGTACTATAAAAGTGAACATTGCTTTTGCCATAACTAGGTTGCGGTTAATTACAAACAAATATTGAGCGACATTGAGTGCTGCTTCATTTAGTTCTAGGAATGTAAGAGGGGGTCGGACACAACTGATACATTCGATAAGTGTTACTAGGTTAGCTATAATTATTTGCGTCGTCTACAAAATGTTGCAACCAGATGAAATATCCCATCCGTGATAGATAGCGTATATATTTGAGCTGGTTGTAAACGTACACGAATTTACGTTCTCTGTAAATGTATTGATTGACATGTTCACATATAAACTGATAATTAAGACTTGGTTGCCAAGATGCCAGGATGGTACGATCGGAAAAAGATATCTAAACCCGACAATCATGTATCTACCAGGTGCTGAAAGGACGATGAAAAATTTAACTGGTGGTAAGTTAACGTTTCATCACATGATTACGCTATTCATTATGTTTAATACTCACGTATTATTATACCACCAACTACATTATTCAAGGATTGTGTTGGTTTGCATTAAATACCATTTTTGTCTCGCGATACGCTACACGTGGCACCCAGTATTACTGGTACAGAAAGAAACAAGATAAAGCCAAAAACATCTGACCACCAACGGGAATCTATCGGTTAGACCACTCGGCCACCTAGAACATTTATAAACAGCATCACGATTGAGGTCATAGCGTCATAGGGAACATAATATATGAGCCTATCCAATTATTTCAATCTACGTGTATTGAAAGCTATGCAGTTAAAGGCAAGACAAAAAGGCTTGTTGTCGCATTTAGATACATGTAGGACACAGTAAATTCTTTCCCACAACACATGAATATAACTAGAATGCGCTTTTGTATGAAAAACATCGCTTCTAATTGGGCAATACAGTTTCAATTTAGTTACATTAGGTTGTGAATTGTTAAAACTACATTTGGGGCAAAAAAGACCATCAAGGGTTGGATCCATATAAAGAGGGCCCAAAACTGTTCAAATCTGGACCTGGGATATATACTCGAATTTGATAATCCAATGCTATCACTCATGCATACAGAATTGCAATAGGATTGTATTTGTCGTGAACGTGGGAAGTCGCTCTGACTGACAGAGGTTATCGACGGTACATTTGCAGGCACAAGTGTGTGCGATGTTTCAAAAGATGATGGGAAGATGGGGATTTGGAAGTTATAAGTAAAATTTCGGTATATATTTCGTATCAAAAAAAGAAACATAGCATAATACAATGTCCAATGTCATTGGCAACGATTTATAGCACTTTATAATGCTCATGTTTCTAAATTTGAGAAGTTCGTCTCCTAAGTATTGTCACACTAAACCCATTCTTTTTTTTTTCGTTGCAAATACCACTTTACCAGAACTGTTGTAACATTTGTTTTATATGTCTCTATTTTGAAGCCCATTATTTACTACATACATATCTATTATTTCCATGTTTGTGAACAGTTTGTAACACTCCTATGGCAAAGTCAGAGATAATAATTGAGGCCGCGGATGTGGAGCTTGGACAGAACTACACATATAGATGCCAGGATGGTGTAATTAGGAACAGAGATCTAAACCCGACATTCATGTGTCAACCAGGTGGTGACTGGACGACAACAAATTTTACATGTGCTAATTTCATCACATGATTATTCTGTTGAAGACCCACGTATTATATTACTTCCAAACACAATATTCAAGGTTTGTGTTGGTTTGGATATTGATAACATTTTTCTCATTCGATACGCTACACGTGGCACCCAGTGTTGCTGGTACAGGAATAAATAGACTAAAGCAAAAAACATCTGCCCGTCTACGGAAATCTATCGGTTAGATTTTTCATATATCCAGACATGAGATGAAATGGCGGTAACCTGTAATAGGAGGCTTTTAAGACCAGTCGGCCACCCAGAGCTCTTATAATTTCGGCATCACGATTGAGGTCATAACGTGATATGGAACATTTGGGCACATACTCTATAGGCGTGTCAAATTATTTGAGTCTACTGTTAGTGAAAGGTATGCAGTTAAAGGCTAGGACAAAATGGCTTGTAATTGCCTTTAGATACATGTAGGGCCCCATACATTCTTTTCCACCACACAGTAATATAAGTAGAAGGTGACTTAGTGTCTATAACAAATCTTATACTATCTAACTTCATATGCCACCGGAAAGTAAAGGTTACCATTTCATCCTCAATAGCTAAATGGGAGGCTTATTGTTTGCCAGAAAACTGAGAATATTTCAAACTCTTTTGATGTCATTCATATCACAGATCAAAAACATGTCAAGCAACAGCAATTTACAGCAATTAATATTATCTGGAAGATTCAGGACACCGGTGTTTCGAATTGTACTTGCCACCTTAATGTTACTGTCTTTAAGTGTTTAGTCATCTTAAAACAATTAACATAAATCTCTGCAACACGTGAAATGTATGTCTAAAGGAATTACTTTGTAATTATAGAAGAGGTTGAAGTTTGGTTTCACATCAGTCTGGTCCTGAGTAATACATTATTGTTTGCGTTTTAAGTATTTATTTGAATCACTTACCTAGAGAAGACGTATTGGGGACGTATTCGAAATATTTTCTTATTGGAATTTTCCCCAATTGTTCTGATATTTCCTAAAATGAAAACGTTTAAATCACTGTATTATTCATTCAAGAAAATCTTAATTTAATAATGAATATTCAAACAATTTGGAAAACTAGTTAAAACAATTTAGGGCTATACTTGCTATAAAATGACGACAATCGTACGTTAGTCCCGATTAATAGGTCATATCAACTTTGTATAGGTGGATACATATACCATGAACGAATGTTTGTTATATTCAAGAGAGGTTTGTAACAATTCTTTGGGCACAATGTTTGATTCTAAGCTATATATCTAGGTCCAGTTTTTGCTATAATTATAAAAAATGTATTACTTGTAAAGCACAACAAGTAATCACTGAAGCCTCCTCTGCATTTCCTTACAACAACCATACTCCCATTTTGGTGTCAAATTCTGCTCTGTGAGAAGAGTTATATATTCTTCCGACTTCCATAATTTAACCCCCTAAGTTTATTGCATATATTTCAGACATTCAATGGATTTTTATAGAAAGTAAGCGTTGCCTGTGTATTTTATGTTTAAACAGTGTGTACAATTCCTGCGAAATCCGGGGCAATACATTCGACGGCAGAAGTGGAGATTGGACAAAACTATACTTACAGATGTGACATTAATTTCTTCAAGAAAGGAGATGCGAACCCATCAATCACATGTCTACATGACGGTAACTGGACATCAACAAATTTTATTTGCGGTAATTGAATAATGCAATTCATCACATGCCTCCAACTTTATCTGGTTCAATTACATAAGTGACGCCATAGCATGCTACAAAGGCAAAGGGATTATGTCCTAGATACTCGTCGAACTGTTGTAAGCGTATATTCACCGGCACTTGTTATTTTGTTTCTAAAACTTCAAATGAATGCGCACTTCTATAACAATATATAAGTATTGCCCTATACTTCAACCATAACATCATCCTACATTATATAATATTGCATTAAATTGCATGACAAATAGATCGCCCGTCCTTGCGCTCATCCTGATTTTAAATTAAATTAAATTACATTTTGGTTTCTGCTGTATACCTGACTTCAGTTTCCTCGGGACAATAATGTGACCTAGTGCAAACAAGTGTAGCAAAGACAAATAATTTCAAACTCTTGACTTCTAAAGAGAATGTATTAACATTACAAAGAAAAGAAAGTTTTGTCCTTTTGTGGGTTCAAGTGTTGGTCTTTATTTGTAAACAGAGACACAAACAAGCCGAGTTATTCTTAGCATAATTATACCTTACATACAATCAATATTTATTCAAAATCGTTTTTATCAAGTTCAAACGTCCGTTAATCGGAGCTGTTCAACAGAACAGAACATATTCTAATAGAATGGTTCCATACATTTGACCCCTTTACGTCGTATGTTGTGATGACTCTTGCTTAAGTTAATATATCAAAGGTCTTCATTATAATTTAAATTATAATTTGAAGAAGGTCCGTTTAACACGTCAGTTTTGGATATGAATAGTTCTTGCACGTTGTCCAGCTCTTCTGTTTCGAAGGTAAGCAGTACTTGTTTCTATTCCTTTTGTAAAAGACCGGAACACGTGATATATGTAACAATGATCGGAAAACCTTTTGTCCCAGGTGAACTCCATTTTGAATTGACATGAAGATCACGTTTGCTTTAACTTTTGATAAAACTTTTGCTTCATTAGGTTTGCAAAATCTTTCCTTAATAAATCTAAAATTTCATATATTGCATCTTAAAAACATAACCACCATTTCACACGTTTATTGTTGAGCACTTTGATCACTCTATATTTTAAAGAACTGACATATATTACGGGCTACCACATGCAGTTTTTTGTATTGAAACTGGTATTGAAAACGAGACTCTATACATCCAATGCTAGCTAATTCTTTACTTTCCTGGTAACATGATATGATGTTGCACAACAGTATTTTATATTATCTGATGTGGAAGGCCTTTAAGTTGAATACATATGTTCGTGACACTAGGGTCAAAATAATCTTCAAACTGCTTCTTTAAAGCGCTCAGAGACCATTTTCCATAGACGATTTTAGGTTTTGGAGGTTTTATTCCTAGTTATTTGTTTTGCGATTTTCCCAAACGAAGACAATTCAATTTATAATGTAGAGAAATAGGTGTTAAAATTGTCTTTGCAGCTAATAAATTGTTTGAAAACTTGAAATTTGCCACTGGTCAGAATCAATGTCAGCACTTTCTTTGTAATATGAAAGCTACGCAAGTTCAGGACTTATTTTTTTACATGTATGTATGTATGTATGTATGTATGTATGTATGTATGTATGTATGTATGTATGTATGTATGTATGTATGTATGTATGTATGCATGCACGTATGTATGTATTTATGTATGTATTTAAAGCAGGAAACAGTTCCGTAATGACATTTTTCATCCACTTTCAGTAACACAGAACTGGACACTGGACACAGTCTATCCAAATAACATACATAAATCTGACGTAATCAGTAACCAGACAGGGATTCATTTGTTGACATGCATGCAAGAATGTGACAATGACCCGACCAAGTGTTTGTCCTTCTTTTATGATAACACAACTGGCCTCTGTGTGTTGTCCTCCTCATTCCAGCGAAGACTGCCAAATGGTTTTCAGTTTTCGGATGGAATGGTCTATTACACAGGCAAGTATTACAAACTTGCATATGTATATAATGCAGTCTGGTATTCGAAAATTGACATCCATATGGATTAGTCTATTACACAGGTATAAGTATAATGTCATACAGATGGAATGGTCTATTGTACAGTCAAGTATTAGTATATTGCCATACAGATGAAATGGTCTATTACTCAGTCAAGTATTACTATAATAACATACAGATGGAATGGTCTATTACTCAGTCAAGTATTAGTATAATTTCATACAGATGGCTTGGTCTATTGTACAGTCAAGTATTATAATAATGTCATAGAGATGGAATGGTCTATTACTCAGTCAAGTATTACTATAATAACATACAGATGGAATGGTCTATTACTCAGTCAATTATTAGTATAATGTAATACAGATGGCTTGGTCTATTGTACAGTCAAGTATTATAATAATGTCATAGAGATGGAATGGTCTATTACTCAGTCAAGTATTACTATAATGTCATAGAGATGGAATGGTCTATTACTCAGTCAATTATTAGTATAATGTAATACAGATGGCTTGGTCTATTGTACAGTCAAGTATTATAATAATGTCATAGAGATGGAATGGTCTATTACTCAGTCAAGTATTACTATAATGTCATAGAGATGGAATGATCTATTGCTCAGATGGAATTGTCTATTACTCAGTCAAGTATTGCTATAATGACATACAGTTGGAATGGTCTATTACACAGTCAAGTATTAGTATAATGTCATACATATTGATTGGTCTATTACACAGTCAAGTATTAGTATAATGTCATACATATGGAATGGTCTATTACACAGTCAAGTATTAGTATAATGTCATACAGATTGATTCGTCTATTACACTGTCAGGTATTAGTATAATGTCATAGAGATGGAATGGTCTATTACATAGTCAAGTATTAGTATAATGTCATACAGATGGAATGCTTGGTTTTTTATACAGGCAAGATATGGATCATTGTTATTTAAATGATGTTGTTCTGAAGACGTAAATGTCAATATTCTGCTTGATAATAATTGCTACAAAAATAAATAAGATAAGTATGCAGGCATTTTTGCTTATTTTACATTTCTTTTACGGACGATATTAACAAGAAATAGAAACTCGAAATATTCCAAAGCCAGTCTAGATATTTTCTAACCCTTACAGTTCACACATCGCATACTTTTATATAGTTTAAACTATTTGTTTTCATTTCCCTTGGGGTGATTCAACATCAACCAATATATACCCCGTCAACAGTGATCCGTAAACAATGAAATTTCATTGCACTATTCATCTGAAAGGGAAAATGAAGATGTGTTTAAGAGTTAACTAGAAATATGATAATTACAAGTGTATAGAATTATAATTACTTGTATGAAAGGGAAGAGTATGCAATCCAAAAAAAAGATAAAAAAAATACAAAATCACAGAATTAAGTTTGTAAATTCGGTCACATAGTCACATATTTGAACGCTAATGTTCTACTACTGATCTGATTTATAGTTAGTTTCAACGTAATATCAACAAATCATTTACCCTGTTACCATGAGTATCGTTAGTGTTAATTGTATTAAATTGCTTATGTCATAAGATTATTTAGGTTACCATGATTATCGTCAGTCTTAATTGTATTAAATTGCTGATGTCAGAAGATGATTTAGGTTACCATGAGTATCGTTAGTCTCAATTGTATTAAATTGCTTATGTCATAAGATTATTTAGGTTACCATGAGCATCGTTAGTCTTAATTCTATTAAATTGCTTGTGTCATAAGATGATTTAGGTCGATACGTTCGGCACATTATTAATGATATGGTTGATGGTTAACGTTTTCTTCATTATCTCTAATTTAGTAGCGAACACTCAGTGATAGAGAGATCATAGCTAGTTCGAACATCCTTAATAAAGGTGTTACTAATGTTGATGCTGATCATATTTTGCAACGATGGGGAACGAAAACGATCTGGGGTCGAGCTGTAAACAAAAGTGAATTTATTTCGGCGTTGCTTCAAATAATTTAGAACTAGGTTCCAAAAACAAACAATCATTACACCGAGTGATTCACTCGACCAATGTTTCCTCCTTTACGAACATAGTTCACAACGTTTTGAATGTAAGTCATTTTGAGTTACAGACGTCACAACAGAATACTTTGGCTGTCGAAGCCTTTTTTAAGATAGACTGATAAAAGCTTGATATTTAGATCTTGCTGAATAAACAGAGCTCATACTATCTAGAATCGTACAATATTTATGCTTCCAAAATTTGCAAACTAAGAAAACGAAAAGAAAATTTATAATACACATTTGAATTATAAGAGTAAAATTTGCATTGGATAACAAAACCTAAAAAATTCTATCCGAACACTTGAAATACAAACAGATTCGAAGACAATTTCATTTTAATAAAACAAACCAAGAACTCTCTTTATTCTTATTTCGTATTACTCAGTTTGCTTTTGGTAACTGCAATAAAAGATTTGTCATTGGTAAAAATTTTCATTTTCAGCACTGCAAAGTATTCAAATGTAGAGGAAAGTTCTAAATATCGTTTATCCTCTATATATATCTCAACCATGCTTAGATGATATCTATATATAATTGTTTAAAACTTTTCATTGTTATATATAAATTCCTACTGCTTATGATGTTTTTTATATAGGATTATATTCTTTCATATATATGCTATGAAAGGTTATAATACCTGGCTTGGTAGATATTTGAAGGTTGTTTCATCTCTTTAGATGCGCGATATCACGAGCTAATGTTTCGATGTCCATTGAAATGAAATACTAATGCATCTATAATATTGAAATCAGTGCGTAAATAACAATTACGATGAAACGGGAAAAGCAAATTATTATCATCTATGACAATATAGATTTAAATATACACCTTTACGAAGGAATATTAGGCATCATTCACTTTCCCCAGTTAAATATTCAGGCCGAGAGCACAATTCAGATTCCATTATAAATAAACGGTTTCTCATTTTCACAGTTGACTTCCATTAAATATTTGTATGTTTCATGCCTATATTTCAGTTTGTATTCAATATCATTCAAGAACATTTGATTTACAATGTAGGGACATTCCCTTATTGTCGCAGTTTGCGAGTACACAGATATATCGCTATTTTGCAGTACCAGGCATAGTAGTAGTAGTTTTGGCTTTCTTAACTGATAATTAATCTGTATGGATAGTCTCAGAAACACCTGCCTAACGATTGAATGAGTTATGTAAAAACGTGTGTCTGATTAAATGTAGTGCTTTATTCTTGCCAACCGATCGATCCGTCATTTGTTTATCTCTGTGTATGTTTGTTTCTATATTTGTCTTATTTCTTTTTTTTTTTTGCATTAAACGTTATGAATTTGCATTTAACAGCCCCATCAACCTCGTGTGATTCGCAATATATAAAGGGCAAATTGGCTGGTTCGTATTTCTGCATCAAGTACCACACGGAAACGAAATCTTTCAACGAAGCAATGAAATCATGCGAATCTGAAAAGGCCAAACTACTTGTTGTTACGACGAAGAATCAGATTACCGACTTAGTAAACATTTGGCCGAACCTTAGTAAGTGAAAGTGTAGCTAGCTATACAATGTAAACAATCTGTATGTTGTGAGGGTGTTTTTTTAATTATCTTAGCTTAACAAATGTTCAGTCCTAACGCTACGATGTCACTGCTCTCTCCCACCTATTAGCGTGGGTTCGAATCTCCAGCTCAGTTAATGTGAGCTTCACATTAATATTATCAGTAATTTACCGTGGATTGGTTCTTCTAATGGGGATTTATCGGTGTCCTTCATCCACCAGGAATGTTATAAGTCATTTATATCCTAGAATACGGTGATAAATTGTGTTAAACCACAAAACAATAAAATCAGCAACAGCGGCTATATTTGATGATGGTTCAGTGTCATATGTACAAACCTGATTTATCGTTCCTGTATTTTATGCTAATTTATTCAAAGTCTGTTTATAATAAATGACTATAAAGATAGATATCATTTAACAGATTTTTAACATGTTTTTTTATGGCGGCAATTTAAAAGCACTTGATGGCAGTATGTTTAGTGCTAATTTTAGTCCAAAATGCATTGAATGCTTTTGATTTAGAAAATTTTTAAAATACTAATTCTTGACTTAGGTAACGCGGTCTTAAAGATATACTTTAAGCTCATTGAATCTTACAGCTAGGCAACATAAAGTATGACAACACATCTAATAATGAAGTATAATATATATTGAACATTGTTGGTTTTAAACGCTCCCGTGAACTCATTCAGTGTATGTTATAGGATTCTTTGTTTCTTATAATTCATTTGCAAATATGGCATATTGAATTTGTATACCTGTCATTTTGTGACATCGTACATGCTTTTCTTGGACCATTCTTTAAATGTTCCCCAAATCCCACTGAACTACTGCATTTGTTTTATTTTTTAAAATGCATAATTTGTTTATTTAGTAAATTAAAGTTCTCTTGATATAATGCGTGGTATAAATAAATAATAAATATGCCTTCCATAAGGTAAAATGTCAACCAACAATAAAAATAAATAAACAGATACGCGGCTCACAGCAAGAATGTATACATGTATCTATCAAGAATGAGCATACTTTATGCATATAAATATTATTAATTTTACAGACAGGGTGGTATATATTGGATTATCTGATCAAATTGAGGAGGGACACTGGGTGAGCTGGAATGGAAAGATAGTTCATCCCTTTTGGAGTCCTGGAGAGCCAAGCAATAACAGTAATGAAGATTGTGGAACCGTTTTGCAAAATTCCATCCATGACATCCGCTGCGACTTGTTATATCCATTTATATGTCATAAAATTCATTTCTGATCCATTTCAAGCTAGAGGATCAGTTTGTCTTTACAACACTACCTGATATTTAAAATGGATCAATATGTTTCTTTCCTTATTTATACTGCTTCCTATTAGCTCACTTGGAGGTAATGGGATCCATCTTGTGATTCGTCCCACGAATTGTCCGTTCGTCAATATTTTCTATTTTCACTTGAGTAAATTTTGATGAAACGAAGTCATAGACGATATTTGATTTGACCAATCTATTAATAGCGGTTTCAGAGCCTAAACATGCTTGCATTTTCTCCATATCGACTATTATTCCATTCATGTGACATTTTCAATTTATTGACTAAACAACCAAACTCTTTCTGATCAGACCTGAAGGTAAGATGTTTCTAAAAGAAGTCTGATAAAACTATGTTAAATGATGTTGATTCTGAGGTAGCAGGTACAAACGTTTCTTTCTCCTATTTTTCTGTTCAACCAAGTTTGTTAATTCTATGAAGGAATATTATATTGTGCAGTTAGGCCTTTCCTATTACTATTTGTCTTCAACTGTTTCATAAAATAGGCAGAAATATACTTTAAAAGCTTTCTCATTACAGCATGTAGTTTGATATTTAAAATAAAAGACGAACACGATTAAAATTGAAACTGACAATGTATATCTTGGAAATTACAATTTTAACCGTATTCCGCCATTTTAATGATATCACACACCCTTTGGTCTTTTCCAATCACGATTCCAAATGCGATTATGTGAGATTTATAAAAAAAATTATGTGTTGCTTGTTTATACTTAAATTAAAAATAATGCATATTCTTGTGTTATCTGTATGAGACGTACTGAATATTCAAATCTCCGAATTTATCGCGTTGCTTCATTACAGTTTTGTTGTATTGCTATAAACTATTATATGCAGTCATTTGGTATATAATACATGTGATAGGTACAAATAGCCATGAGACACTATTTTCTATGCTCCGAATTATTTCGTTGTTTTTGTGTTCTTATATACAAAGAACACAGAAGTGTTGTATATTGTATGATTTTCTCCTCAGGTGTCGAGAAAGGAACATATATTTTGTTTATTAATTAATGTAGATGTGCCTGGAGTTTTGCAACTATTATTCCATCTATTGATTGGTTAGCACATTGAGAAAATATTTTTTGCAGATATCCTGGATGGTTGTTTAGTTATTAAGGCTTTTTTTCTTTCTCTGACTTATAACACGATTTTGCAGAGTTTTTATATCTTAACAATTCGATGTCAACAACATTATTTATATCATACACCTACTTTAAATTGTTTGTATTTCACAAATTCACAAATATAGTTTTAATTAGCCACAAGGAACAGCAACGTAAGTGTAAATGAACCGCATGCAATCAAAATTCAGTTGTTTAAATTTGAACAGTGTTCCTGCAAGATCGGGAGCACATATCATGAATGAATTCGTAGCAGTTCTCTTGTTTGTGTTTGTATAAATACCTTTCACTCAAATTAAACATGTACTAGCTTCTCGTTTGCTATATAGTCATCCTTTCTATTTCAAACTTACAAATTATCCTTTTGAAGTCAATTGCCTCCACAATCTTCGACCGGTGTACAATGCAACGCTGTTGCACTCTACTTTGGTTAGAGACAGTACATACTAATGGAGGCAACTCATGACGTCAAACAGAAGTCGCTAGGACAAAGCACTAATATATTTTCGATCCGTCAAGGCGTAGATATGATTAACATATCGGAACCCTGGCAATCAAATATGTTTATACCGTCAATATACTAAACCTATCCTGCTCAAAGCGAATATCGAAGGTAGGTTCTTAGGCGATATATTGTAAAATTATTACACGAGCTCAAACGTTAAAGCCTCCGTTTTATTGCTAGGACGTTTACAATTCTGCTCTTTTGTTCACACAAAGTTGTATAGCGCAGTGTCTCAAATCAGACATTGTCATCTTATACATGTCATTATATGTGGACCTATCTTCCATTATTTGACTTTTTGTCTGACTGAGTATATATTCAATAGAGTATAATATGTCTATGTAGTTTTGGTAAACAGAAAAATCTTTCTTTTCGAAAATTGTACTACCACTTGATTTTTTTATTTTAACACGAATGTGAAAACTATTTATTCCGTATTGTGAAGTATCGAAAAGTCTAATTAGAATCATGATATCAAAGCCTATTCTGATAAGATATGTAAGAGAATTGTATCATACTTTTTACATTTTGGAATTCACTTATATTATGTCAATTTCCCAATTGGTTAGTCGGCCATATCAGTTGTACTTTCTAGCTAATTCATGTAGGAGGGATACACACAGCCTGAATTCCTGTCATAACATGGGATTGACACTATTTTTTTCCCAAAGAGATATAGAATATAAACAGGTATATATCGCTCATTTACGGCCATCTTTCCCACCAAATTTAGAAGAGAAAAATGAAAAACATTTGTTGTTCCTAATATATGAGTATCATTAAACACGATTGTAAAGCATGATTGTGAACATGATTGTAAAATTATTGTATAATATACAGTGTCATTAACCAGCGATGTAAATGCTTACAAATATAACATTTAAAATAGCAAAATTACACTATAATATAACGGTGTTATAAATTGCAATAGTTAATCAAAATAGATTTGTAATGGTTTTGTGTAAGGTCGAGTTCAAACTTTATCTCATGTATACATACATGGATAAACTCATTTGTACTCTTCTGTCATCTCGGAATGGTTTTGCTTCATTACTTAAAACATTTCTTCTAGACCCCAATCCATTCACCGAACACTTCTCCTGTGTATTCATTTATCTGTCACTTTTTCTTTTGATCCATTCACATTAAGTAGTTGTGTTTATCGCTGAGTAATAAGGCATGAGCGAGTCTAACATCATCTAGCATTACCAAATTATATCAAGGCAGTTATCATAGGTCTATTTGGTCTGGTAAGAAGCAATTATTAGTTAATCTCATAACGAGATGGCTCAAGTGGGATACGATATATTGAGTGGCACCATCTGTGCATGATTTGAGATGATATGATGTGCTTAAAGATGTTAATGAAAACGGAAGATTATTGGATAAAGACAACAACACTGACGAAGGGGAAGAGTTTATTACTGATATTGATGAAACCCCATTCGTGGATGACCTCAATGGATTTATAATCTCGTAGTATACGATGATGTGATGCTGAATAAAAAATCAAATAAAGCTCAATTGTTTGTCGAAGCAGATAAAAATTGTATCATGCAATATGTTGGACAAACAATTCAACAAGTTTATGAAAGAATGAATAGTCATCGCTTTGATATAAGAAAGTATAGAGATTCTTTTTTTTCCTCTAATATTTCAACACATTTTAACACCAATAATCACCCTTTACTTTTTCTTTCATGCTATTAGATATTGTGGATGGTGACATTAACAGACTCATAAAAGAAACTTATCGGATTTAAAAGTTAGATACCTTATATCTATCCTAATGGACTTAATGCCAGTGCATTATATACATCTGAATAATTTAAATTAATATATTGTATAGCCTTCATAGCAATATGTATGCCTGTTTGTCTCTAGTTTATTGTATTAATTAATCGAAGCAGATAACACACACACTCACACACACATACATGGGTATATCCCGTTCTCAGTACATTTAGTCTTATATATATATATATATATATATATATATATATATATATATTATATATATATATATATATATATATATATATATATATATTAATTTATGTTGTTTTATTTACCCATAGATTATCATGATCTTCAAACATTTGTAGTTAGTTTTCCTAGTCTATCAATATCTTCTCCTACATATCAGAAATCCCCTCCTAGAATTAGCTGTAGCGATGTATAATTATTGATGTGTTTGCTAATGTTTTGAATAAATTCGTGTTTCTTGCATCTTGTAGCAGGGATGTATATATTTACTATAATGTGCATTTTATCAATTGTTATATGTAATACACTCTTTTCTAAATATTTCCCTTCCTTAATAGGCTACCAATTTAACCCGATTTTGTTACTTATAAATGTTGCTACTCCCGCTTTAATGTCTTTGTCCTTATTATCGCTTGTGACTACAGAAGCATCCATATTTTTCTTCTAGTGTACCAATCATTTGTTTGATGAGTTGGTTGTGTGTTTCTTGTACTAAAATGATTTCACAGTTTTTGAGTGTAAGTACTTTTCTTATTTTATCCTAATAAAAATATTGTATTTATTGATGCGATACGCTTGTTTTTTCTCCATTTTCAGCTGTTAATTCCTCGAGATGGCTTTCCTAATTCTAATTATGTTTATATATGTATGAATCGAACCATTAATATTATAAAGTTGGTGATCTTTGGGGCACTGACCCCTCTTCTATGTCTAGAGTTTCATTTTCTTATGTAGTGTTTCCGCCGTACTTTATTTTTTGCCACCTTTTAGTCTCGAGTTGTTTTTGTCTTTTTCGCTGTCCGTGTCCGATTCGTTGTTTTGTATTGTTCGTGTCTATGTATTGGGGTTCTTGTGTTTCTTGATTTTCCATTCATCCTTGTCAATTTCCGTTTCTCTCATGTTCTTTATGTTGGTGAGGTTTGCTGTAGGTGTTTCTTAATTATACATATTTCGTTTCTGGTGTTGTTACCATTGGAGCAGGAAGAGCCTGACAAAGTCTTTGTTATCTTTTTCATTGGCTAGGTATGGGCGTGGAGGCGAAGGGTTCCATCCCACTCAGGTCTTCTGCCTTCCCACTCAATGTTAATTCCAATGATGGTTGCATGTTTTCATTCTCTTCAGCTTCGGCTAGTAGAACGTATCTACTACACATTTGAATCCTTAATGGTATACGTGGGCGCCATCTGTAAGTTTTGAATGGCATGAAATAGTTGAGCCATTCTCCTTGTGTCCCGTACTCCCCTTGTGTCTCCGTTGACGTACTTGCTGTATCAGCCATGATTGTCTCTGTTGTGAGTGTGTTTTGTACTGTTTTGGTCCCCACCACGTTTCCTGCATAGCTGTTTGCAGTGGTAGCTGTAGTGTTCTGTTGATCTTTACAATCCTTGGCCGCATTGCCCATTGTTCTGCATATTGTCCAGTGCCTTTCCTTTTCGCAACCCCTATACCACGTCCTTAAGTGGAATCCCAGAAGGTAGTTGAAGGTCGGGATTTGTTTTGTCTCATCTTTTGGGACTTGAATTATCGCCCCACCTTTTTGACATTGGTGAAACCATAGATGGTCGGTATCTTGTCCGTTTTGACTGATACTTTGTATTTGGTGATTTTTTTATCAGTCACTTCTTGGGTGTCCACCTCATTAGGCAATCCTGAGACGAACTCGTCAGTCATCAGTGCTTCTACCTGGTGCAGTAGTGGGGGTTGTTTTACTCACAAAAACTCTTATGTCTTGTATTGTTGTTTCTTGATAGGAGATAAGTGGCTTGTTCTTCTTTGGATACAGTATGTATTTGTGTCGTCCCTCGTACTGGAGCGAGTCTATCTCATCTATGTTGTAGCCCATCACCTTTAGGTCGGTCAGGGTTTCAGCTTGTCTGGGAAGTGTTTCTGACTGAAAGTCTAGGGTTTGGCACCCTTCTGCGTGGTATGCAACAATCCTTTTTTTCCCGGCGTTTCCTTCTATGACAGTATTAAAATAGTTCTGCAATCTATTTCTTTCATAACCCCTTTCATTCAGCATGGTTTGGAGCTGTTTGCTGTAGATTTACACCCCATCTGCCACGTCCAGCTGTCTCTGAGCTGCGTTAATTCCACTACTCATGTCTGGGTTACCCATAAACAATTCAACTTTAGCAAGATAAACTAGATCTATCTAAATTCTTCTGATATTTGATTAAACTAGAGTAAAAAATAGTAATGCTAATTGGTATACTCAGTCACACAATATAATACAAAAAAACCAATAATGTAATGATCTAATTAGAAACTAAACTATAAGAAAATCTATACCCTCGAACACTCCTTAATTGTGTTAACCGGTTGACTTTCTAGCCGTCTGTTTTGTGCGGGCCATTGCGATTAGAAACACTTACTTTGCTTCTCAACAACAAATATTAAAATGACTTGTGCACGGACCACAATTTTGTACGAATTAATTTCTTCCAAATTCCACTCAGAGTATGTAGTTATTCTCTCTCTCTCTCTCTCTCTCTCTCTCTCTCTCTCTCTCTCTCTCTCTCTCTCTCTCTCTCTCTGACTCACTCTCTCTCTCTCTCTCTCTCTCTCTCTCTCTCTCTCTCTCTCTCTCTCTCTCTCTCTTTTATCCTCTTAAAGGAAAAGGGCAGATTCAGTAAAATTTCAATAAGTGTGATCTTAAATCGTATGCAATGTTGTGTGAAAACACGCTCTTTATTTAACGTGAACAATCAGAATGAAATCTTTGCCGCCCTTTCTTTCAGAGTCGCCAAAGTAGTTTGGGTAACATAATTTCTTCGATTTCTCAATCGTTACAATTTTCCCATGAAAATTAAGTTTACTGTGTCCCTAACAGTTAGTTCTGGCCACTGTATAAACAAAGGTCTAATCAGAACCAAACCTTGAACGCTAAATGAACAATACCGTACACGGCTGTTTGGCGATATGATACGCGCTTGTCGCCATAAATCTAATTTGTTTTCATCTGGTCTCAACTAATGTGTTCCTGATAATCCGCCAGAAATTTGACGCTTCACAAGTAAAACCCGTGTTGAGAACCACCTGTTTTGGGAGACCAGAATCTCAGTGCACATAATTATTGATCATATGGTGTTATGAACTGTTATGAGAGACAATGGTTTTTTTGGCATAAGTGGTGGTCATGTTTCTCCCCAAATCAGAGAAGAAAAGCCTATAAACACAAGAATTATTTTTTTTAAAAAGTGATCATATGCCACAAAAACGTAAACTACCTGGATAAACATACACAAGTCGACCTGAAATGTTGATAGACAAGATATTATGCATAATATATTTTAGGACACATCATAGTGCCAAGACGACATGTCAACCTTTCCAATTCAGGTGAAAGAGACATTTGCTGAAGCGAGTGTTACGAATACTGTAATCCACAAATAAAAGGTGCATACTATACTCTGCATGCGTAATTATCACAAAAGTAAAAGTCTTACATTACAAATACAATTTTCTGTAGTCATTTTATATGGTTATAGAACCATCAAGCTAGTCTGCCTGAACGTGCGTGTAATTGAAATCTAAACTCACTCTGCTTTATGAAAATGATCCTTGAATACAGTGAATGGTGTCAGCGATGTAACCGTCCTTACTGGAAACCATACAAGGGGTAAAAGCAAACATTTTACATTTGCCAAGAAGGATATTGTGATTACAAAAATAATAAGAAGACATTTGCTCTCATGTACTTAATTCAAGGATAGTCTCCAATCAAATCTGATAAATTCTTTCAACTGCCATTTTTATTGACCTTTCATAAAGGAAGAACAAATTGGTTTAACACATTAACCCCTGGATGTGTTTGCTGTTTACGCAGGAAAGGAGAGTAAGAAACACAATTGTGAGGGATACTTTTGAATACATCCTAATACATCGATTTCCAAGCAATATTCCGTTAGACAAATGGCTATTTGTGCTAAAGAAAATGTTTTTCATTGGTAAGTTTGCTGGCGCATGAGCAGAATGTGAAAAAATTGATTTTTTTTCTTTTGGCTTAACGGACCCATAATTCTCGAAAGGAAAAAACGTTTTATTCAAAATATCCACCTTATCTTACTTTTTGGACAGGTTCACCTGTCTCTGTGTACTTTTGACCGGTATGCCGTAGATCTGAGGCCATAAAGTCTAAAATCTGGACACAAATTCGGATTCTGACCATGGGCGAATTTTGGGTGGAAATAAAGGGTCCAAAAACTTATGTTTTCCCATCTGTATATTGTAGTGCAACTAAAATGGCCATATTATTTGCTATCATAGGGAACTACATCTGTCTACCTTTTTATAATACTATCCACGTTAGTGTATCATGCATGACATTGACGTTATAGACCTTGGAAGTAGAAGTAGAAGGCTACTACCTCATGACCCGTAAAGTCGTCGCTAGGGGTTAATGTGTTTAGGGTAGTGTAATTTGCAAGCAAAACGTCTTAAGGAAAAGCTATCAGCAAAACTACAGAACCAAAAATAAAAACGAAAAAACCTTTAATATTTATTCTCTAACATGTTTCCAAATGTGTCTCTTAGGAACTGGACTATTCCAAAACATTTTATCATACACATTGCATTTAAATGGTTTATATCCAGTATGTATCCTCATGTGACGCCTCAAAACACTAATTTGCCCAAAGATTTTTTATCACAAATTTCACATTTGAATGGTTTATCTCCTGGATGTATCCCCAGTGTTATCACAAATTTCACATTTGAATGGTTTATATCCTCTATGTATCCCCAGTGCACATTTCAATTCCTACTCTGCCTAAACATTTAATCACAAATTTTGCACATAAATGGTTTATATCCAGTATGTATCCTCATGTGCCTCTTCAAGACACGTCTCAGTCTAAACAATTTATGACCAACATTACAATTAAATGGTGTATCTCTAGTATGTATCCTCGTGTGCCTCAGCAAAGCTCTACTGTGTCTAAGCATTGTACACACTTAAATGGTTTAACTCCGGTGTGTATCCTCGAGTGCGCTTTCAAATTGCTATATCGCCAAAGCCTTTTATCGAAACCTCACATTTGAATTTTTTATCTCCAACAAGTATCCTTATGTGCCTTTTTATTCACTATGATTCAGGAATATTGTATCACAAACTTCATATTTGATGGGCTTATCGCCCGTATGTTACAACTGATGATTCTTCAACGCACTATTGTATCCAATTATTTTATAACAAACTTTACATTTGATCGGTTAATCTCCAGTATGTACCCTCGTGTGTACGTTCAAGACACTATGTCGTCTAAACATTTTAATACACAGTTCACATCTGAATTGTTTGATTCCAGTATGTATATTCCTATCAATTTTCAAGGTACTACTGTACATAAATATTTTATCACACACTTCACATTCAAATGGTTCGTCTCCAGTAAGAATTCTTTCGTGCTTCTCTAAGTCACTTCTCTGCCTAAACATTTTATCACACACTTCACATTTGAATGGTTTTATTTCTTCATGTATATACCTATGAATTGTCAAGGTACTATTCCGTCCAAACATTTTATTACATACTTCACATTTGAATAGTTTTTCAATTGTAGATACCGTGTATGTGTCCATAGTGGAAAATGGGTGCAGTTATATTGGCGTAGTGTGCCTGTAAATGTGTACATTGACTGGCCTAGGGTTGCGGAGTTAAAAAGCTCACCCGTAAAAAAGGGGATACTATTGTATATAATATGGCATAACGGGCTGGCGGTACAGAAATATGATGATGCTGATGAAGAAAACCCATGCAAATATGCGATTGATGGAGTTTTGGCAAGCTGATTTATATGTGGTCTTGAATTGATTAGAGGAAAATTTTTTAGTATATAAAAGCACACACGTCTAGCTTTCCACTTTACAACTCAAATTGTGTAGAAGTCTTTGGAAATTTGGGGAAAACATATGACTTCCAGCGAGATTCGCGCTAGGGTTTGCACCGCTCTGTCAAGTGATACCCCTGTGCGGGTAACAGTACTAATGATTTATGTAAATAGAGTGGTGGCATAACGATACAGGTCTTAATTCAGTTTGGGTAACAGTTCTACGTACTGCACAGATTGCTTTCATTTTTGGTCTAATAGAGTCTTCCGACCATGATACGAGTCTTAAACCAATCTAAGTAATTGTGAAATGTCCTCAACATATTTAATTACTCAGCCGTCTAATATATTAGCATCGTCATGATAGAGATCATGTGTAATCTACAATATCTTCAATATTTAGGATAAAACTTTAATGTGAATTGTTCCAATCGAAACAAGAATTATATTGATTATGTCTTTCTGTAATTAACAGAATTAAGTAAGTAGTGTAGTAATTTCATCCTTGCTGGTTTGAATTATCTCTCGGAAGTCCACGTTTGTATGATGATGATGGCAGACACTTTCCCAGAGATGGGTGGTGGCAGAGGGACCTGTACAATGGATCCCTGTCGTACAGTATAGCACAATCGATATTCGGGCAGTCATTGCTTTCCCACAAGGAAACAGATGCATCTAGATTATTCACTAAGTCGTGGTCCAGTTCCCATGTACTACAGATACTCATCGAGATAGATGTAGACGAGTGTAAAAAATCATTTATATATTATATATTCATTTCTAATAAGAATATTTGCAATTCTATTTCATCTTGTCTTTAGAAGGTAACGATTTTAAATAAGCTCGGTCTCAAACACGGTTGCTGACATATTTTAAAGAAACAAGATTCCCAAGGATTATTACTGTGTAATTTAATATCTTCATGGTAATGTATTATGTTTTAAAAATGCCAATATTGTATGTTTTATTATTTTTTTAAAAATGCCAATATTGTATGTTTTATTATTTTTTAAAAATGCCAATATTGTATGTTTTATGATGTTTAAAAAATGCCAATATTATATGTTTTATTATGTTTTAAAAATGACAATATTGTATGTTTTATTATGTTTTAAAAATGACAATATTGTATGTTTTATTATGTTTTAAAAATGTATGTTTTATTATGTTTCAAAAATGCCAATATTGTATGTTTTATTATGTTTCAAATATACCAATATTGTATGTTTTATTATGTTTTAAAAATGCCAATAATGTATGTTATATTATGTTTTAAAAATGCCAATATTGTATGTTTTATTATGTTTCAACAGGAGTAATGCTTCTGAGGAAACTAAACGGCCATTGCGAAATCTAAATAAATTGATTATACATATTTCAGGCTATGACAATTTATTAAACTGTAGAAATTTAGCATTTATAAATGCATAATATCTTATAAAATTTATTCCAAATATTTCAACGCCTGACTTAATGATTTTATATGTATTGTTCATTAATTACTAAAGGTAAACATGAACAAAATGATGACGCAGTCCTTGCTCTCTCTCTCTCTCTCTCTCTCTCTCTCTCTCTCTCTCTCTCTCTCTCTCTCTCTCTCTCTCTCTCTCTCTCTCTCTCTCTTAACAACTCTTTGGGCCTCAATGCGTATTGCTGTATTGCTACATAACATTTCATTAAAAGTGCACACGTCGTTTGCAAATATGACATTCAACATTTCTAACACAATTAGTGAGTCTTTCATTATACAGCCATGAATCTTGAACCATTATGAATTAATTATGTAAAGGCGCATAAGACAACCGAGTATTCGGTAAGATCGACTGAGGTAATAATTCTGATCATGTGATCCTAATTTGTTTGAGCAGTGTGCGAGTTTTTTCCATTAACTTTGCTCAATATAATTGTAATGTTCCTTTTCAGTCTCAAGTTCCTTAAGATGGGCATTTCCAATTAGTGATCTTCATTCGTAGTTTGAAACACGGATACTACTTCAACGCGCTCTTTGTCCATGGCAACAGCTAATTGGTAAATCTTCTCGCGGCAGAGAAAAACTAAATGGGTGACACAATTGATAAGTAATTTTATATTTAAAGCAATTAATAATTTCGATTATGTTATTAAAATTATTATGAATTTAATGCCACATCTTGACATAATTTTGTCTTTACGATCAAATATTTAAATATACATGTAGCTGCGTCGTGGCATGGCGCAGAAATGTGTCATATATAAAGATATATAGGGATGCGTGATTGACAGGTATTTAGATAGATACGTGAAGGATGGATGGATTTATAAATATATATTAATTTATAGATATGGATGTGTGATATATCTTTATTATAATTAATCGTATACGAAATGCTGCTAGAATTCAAAACAAGTCAGAAAAGAGAATATTTTACGAAAACAATGCTGTGAAAATACGAAGGAGAACGTTGCATGCATCAACATGTAGGTATTCCTTACGCAAAGGATGGGGAGGAGTTGTGTCATTGAGGTTCCAAGTTCTTTTCAGAGTTACATAAAAACACATGAAAATTATAACAGAAGCAAGTATTGGGATCAATAAAGACTATACTTATATGTGTGATCTCATAACAAATTCAATACACATATATCATGATACAGCAAGAAAGATAAACGTCAGATAGTGCCTTAGATTCTGGAGATCAAGACTTTAAAAAAAGTTAAGAAATTATATTTTTGTGGTTTCAGCCTCAGAGTTTCAACATATATAAATCAATCTCTCTCTCTCTTTACATCTCACTTTTTGTCTGCCAGTATGACTGTCGCTCTTATTCACACACTTACATAGGTTTACAAGTGTACATACTCACAAGTGTACATTTCCAATCATCATTTTCATCAAATATTCAATGGTCTGAATTTGAAAGACTGTCAAAACATCTGTTTCGCTTGTTTTAGTATTCACAAGTAGTACCCTGTTTTAACCTTTGGCAAACATTGATTTTCTACTCTTGTTTTCATCAATACGTGTAAGAATAAAATTCATAAACAATGTCATCTCTCTGTTCCTAACCCAACCCCACAAAACTTGATATGTTTAATATGCATCTTTGTGAAAATGATCATCTACATTATCATAAAAACGAATTGTTTTTTGAAACTATTTTTCATTGCGTTCTCATTCTGTAAACTTATATTGCTATTGGGCAGCTTAATAATTTATATTAAATTAACGTTAAATGAAGTATGAACCGAACAACTTCAGTGCTATAAGCTTTGTTTACACGATGTTTTTATCTGCTCATATCAATACATGATTCCTTTCTTTTAAGGCTTTAATAAACTGCAACGTAATAATAATAATAATAATAATAATAATAATAATAATAATAATAATAATAATAATAATAATTATTATAATAATAATTATAATAATAATAAAAATAATGAAAATACTAATAATAATAATTAATAATAATGCGGACTTTGTATTGCGGCAAACCATTTGAAGCTCTATGAGCTTTACAACATCTATAATGATATGACTACACTACAGAAAAAAAAAAAAAAAAAAAACCTTAAAATTAGAAAACATAAAATCATGGTGAAACATGTAAGATACAACATAGTATTAGGTCTATAAGTTTGTTCTTTCAGTCGAGAAAGGTGAGTTGTACGAGCGCAATTAAAATGGACCACTGTGTCTTTGTGTCTAACTTCAAGGAGCAATTTTTTCCCTATCACAGGGTCTAGGTATGTGCAAGAACGTTGTTCATATGACTTCGTTTTCATAGTGGGAACAATGAGTATACGATTGTAAGAAGAGGTGCATAATTATCCTGCTGGTGCATACACATGGTTGAGGCCGGACAGGTATGTTAGGCTGGAGTCTGTCAGTGAAATGTAGCACATAAAACACAATTTGTTTGATTCTGTATCGAATGGATAGCAGTGTAGGGTACAGAGGGACGGTGAGGCGTGCTATGATCGATGTACTCTAAAGATGATCCGAGCAGCTGTGTTTTGAACGTTTTGAAGTTTCTGAAGTAGATATTGTGACAAACCAGACAGAATTAAGTTACACTAGTCAGTCTTGAAAGTACTAATGAACACACAAGTGTATTAGTGGCATCAACTGAAAGATATTAGGGAATGGAGATGATGCGTCTCAGCTGACGATATGCATTCTTGCAAATGTTTGTGACAAGTTGGTGCAATTTATGAAAACTGTTTTGAGTAACACCTATGTTTCGTACTGTCAGTGTGAATTTAATGTTGGTGTTGCTGATATTTATTGTCTGATGTAAAGGATTTGAATGAGAAAGTCGTTGGGTTGTGATCATAATGTCCTCAGTTTTATCATCATTTATCTTCAGCTTGCTACATATCATTCATGATTTCACATCAGATCTGCACCTCTCTACTCTAAGGATGGTAGCATCAACTTCAGTTGGGTGGCTATAGAGAGTATATTTGATTGTCATCATCACTTGAGAGCGGCTGAGTGTTTAGAATGAAAAGAGTAGGTCCACGAACAGGTTCCTGTGATACACAACGACATAGATCAACTAGGATGGAGTTGATTCAATTTGCAGGTACGAATTGTGTACTTTTGACTAAATAGGACTTGAATCACTGCAAGGCTGTATTGTGAATGACAAATACATGCTGGAGACGGTGAAGGTCTATTGTGTTAAATGCTGCAATCAAATCATGGAGAGTGAGGACTATAATCTTTCCACTATCCAAAGCAGAGAGAATGTCATTAAATTCTTTCAGAAAAGTAGTTTCAGTACGGTGGCAAAGGCGATATGCAGACTGTACATTGCTAAAAAAAGGCTGTTTGAATTCAAATGAGATGCACGTTGGGTTTCAACATTTTTTTCTAAGATTTTGTTTTATGTGAACGGGATATTATGAAATGTGCGTTAGTTCTTTAAATCATTATGGACAAGTGTTGGTTTCTTCAGCAGTGGCTTTTGGATGGCAGTTTTGAGAAATGACATCAGTTAAATTAAGGCAATATTGGGTCTAAATATTCAAGCAGCAGTGATGTTGGAACTGGGTCAAGTTCACATGACTTTGGTGTACTTTTCATCACGGTTGTCCGTACTTAATTCATAGAGACAGTTTCAAATGATCCTAATGGTTGTTGCTGAAATTCTGTATGATACCTGTATGGTGACGAGTTAATTGAACATGTGTTGCTAAGCGAATCTCTAATGAGTTTGTACTTTGTCACGGAATAAATTTGCAAGTAGGTCCAGAAAGTCTACTGGAGGGAAGGTAGTTGGAAGTGTTGCACATTTGTTCCGTGAAATTATTTTGTTAGTTATCCCGAAGAGCTCTTTGCAGCTATAACTCTTTGTGATCTTAGTACTCTAGTGGGATAATTGTGCTAAATGGACTGTGTCTGTAACGTTCTTCTTAGCGTTTTCATAGATTTGTTAATGATTAGTGAATCTGCTGGAAAACCAAAGCCTCTGCTTTACGGCGATGTCTTTTAGCAATGTGAAACTGGTCCCTAACACTGCAATACCATGGAGAACACATTTTTAAATTGATACTCTGCATTTGGTTGCTGGGGCATGTTTTTCAAGTAATGAACGCAGGCAGTTATCGAATTGTTCTGTTGTAGGATGTAATTTAGTTGTTAGGTTTTCTTGGATATCATGCATTAATTTGGTTATAATTATTATTCGGGGGTTTCTATTAGTAGCAAATAAAAGTGGAGGGTTAGGGACTGATACGTCGAGATGGCATATAATGCAGTGGTGATCTGATGCATGTTCGTGGGATACAAGGGTGGATGTCAGAATATTATCATCAGGTCAATGAAGAAAACAGTTTAACATATGACCACGTTTATGCGTGGGATGATTAAATGCCTGTTTAAAGTTTTAAACATGAATGGAATCTAGGTGTGTTGATGTGTATGAGTGTCCAGGACAGTCAAAGTGAAATGTGGAATCTCCAAGAATAATTAGGTTGCTACCTATCGATTTTCCATTTTCCAGAATATTCGGAAATTGCTCCAAAAAGTGAGATTCAGTGAGATTGTTTTCGCTACTAGGCGGAGGGCGCTTGAGGCAGAAAAAATGGACTGACCTTTGTTCTGGTGTGAGTGTTGTTTAATCTGGTTCAAACGATCTGTGAAGGAAAGTGAAGGTTGTGTTGTGGTTAAGACCTTTTATCACGGAATTGTGCGTAATGACAGCTATTTCACCCCCGCGAGAGTTGCGATTTGATGGAGTAAGTGGTGTGTGTTAAATCCGCGCACTTGGGCTCAGCACCTGATGCTTTTAGCCATGTTTTTTTCAGGAATTAGACGTCGATATTCTGGTCGTTGATACAATTAACTATTTCTGTGCGCCTTTCCGGTAATTTTACTGACTGGGCGTTGAAGAATGTAATACATATTGGTATATATGTGACAGTTGATACAACTGCTGATGATTGAAGATTAATTTGAATGAGTTTATCAAAATTAACTGGAATTCTTCTTCCTGTTCTACGCTGGCCAGCATCGAAACACCGTTTTTTGTTTCGCTTCCATTTACATTTAAGTAATGATGACTGTTCGTTTAGTCTTGAGCACAGTGTGGTATGATGAGCCAAGGTGTTGCCATTTTATGCAATTAATGAGGATCCATCATAGCGAAAGCTGGTTAACTGGCGATCATGTGATGGCTGTTTATTAAAAATAAAGGACGTCTTAACAGTGGAACATTACAGCTGAGTAAAATTATAATCAATCTCGTTTCCAAAACAAGGAGATGAAGAAACAAATACAAACTGTACAACCAATGGATGATGAAACACAATAATGTAAACGAAGATAGACAACAAGCACATATTTGATGTAAAATAGCTCCAAAAAAAAAAAAAAACAACGGAAGAGGTGCGTCAAGCTGTTAAGCGATAGCGGTCATCTATCCGGCAATCAAAATAAATAAACAAATATTAACTAATGTTGCACACTGCAACCATTATACAAAGTTTATAATTCAATTCAACATTTATAAATCTAGAATATCAAATGAATAAATACACGAGATTACTACAATTTAACCAAATAGCAAATTACAAAAGTATCAATTCTCTACATAAACATAGTTCAAGTCTCAAAATATGCATGTATATCAAACGTTACGAATAAAGCACTTTACATGTGGTAATTCGACGCACTAAAGTAAACATACTGCAACAATTAAAGTTTACTTACTTTGCAGTAATATATTTCATCTATCGAGCAAAATAGTCACTAACCTGTTCTTTAGCTCCTTGTAATTCTCAGAATATACAAGTTTCCCGCCAATTTCGAATGAGGTTGGATAAGCTTATCCTTCCTTAATCACGCAAGATGGTCATAGCGACTACTGACGTTAAATTCTCAATATAATTTATTTAAACTTCCGATTTTAATGTTGGCCACGCCTTGCTCAATTCCAAGTTGATGTTGATTCATATAACTATTAGACACAGCCCCCTCCCAACAGTCTGTCCAGTGTGGTTTTACGACTCTCTTTGATGTTGCTTTGTACCGAACAGAGAATTCCACCACTTACCTGTGTATCCTGTGATCGCAATTATTATGTAACTGGCTTGTCCAAAATACAGCGAGTTACGAATAGTATGAACATGCCAATTCACTGGCAAGACACCTTCTGTTCGCCGAATTGACCTTAATACATATTAACGGCGAGAACGTATTAGCCTCAGGATCTAACAAATACATGTTGAAATCTGGTTAATACTTACAACGTGACGAACAATAATTTACTTTATACTCGGAAGTTTAATTTACTTTTGCGCAGGCACTAATGATTTATTATAATGATCATAAAGCAAACTTGGAGTCATTTACAATGAACTAAATTTATCATAAGGACATAGACCAAAAATAATTTTACAATATGTTCTCTACATATATTTCTCAGTACTGACCTTTCAAATGTGGGACAATCAATACAAATCATATGTTAATCTAAAATACATCCAAAGATGACATCACGGTGAAGTTCTTGTCAGGGGTTCACCGGCATTTTCTTGAGCGGCTGCACTGTAACCAGAACAGCATAACACAGATTTAATTTCCAGATCATCACCAAGACCTTATTACTCCATGTGCACTGTCACCAAATTACACAATGAGAACCTCTCTCTCAGCTCGTATTTGCAAGAATAAACAATTACTTTTAAAACCCTACCAAAAATGAATCAATAGAACTCTTCTATCACCACCAGAATGAGAGAGGAAAAAATGTTCTAAAAATAAACTAGAACTACATTCGTGGGTACTGAACTGGAAGTATTAATTGTGATGTGATTCCATAAGCCGAGAAAGATCATTGAAAGTGTCCAAAACGTTTAACTTTGGAAATGCGGCCGGACATCAAGCAAACAATGGATTTTCGGTTCATATTCCTTCTTTTAGAGTAATTGGTGTGTTGTCAGGATCTGCTGCAATCTTTCTTCTTAGACATGAACAAAATCGTCTTTCAACGCTAATATCAAGATGGCTTGATAATTATTCCCTTCCTCATGACAGTAAGATGCATTAACTTATTGAATTTATGTAACAGGGGAGCACACTTTATTGTCAAATACGAAATTTTATTATATTCATACATCATATAATTGTCTTGTCATTTTCAGAACTGCATGTTTAGCATATAGGATTAAATGGAACATTTGATAAGGACAAACACACTGTTTTTAAAAATGGGCATTTGTTTCATCAAGTCTCAGTGTATTGTATTCTAACGTTGCCTCCCCTAAACATTATCATTACCTTGCCCAATACTTTACCCTGCTCATTACATTGCCATATGCTGTTTAGCCTTGCTTAGCATGCTCTAACCTTGTGTGACTTCGCTTCGCATGGTTATGTGCCCGTGTCTTGTTTTGTATTTTCATTTCGCCTTGTATAGCCTTTGTCCATTTCTTTGCGCTTTTGTTTTGTCTAGCCCTGCATAGCCTCATGTTGCGTGATGAGGCCTCCCATGTCGTTAACGGAGTTCCCATATTTATATGCCTAACCTTATGTAGCAAGAGGCTAATGCCTTGTCTTTCTTATCGAACCTAAGGGATTTTTAGCTTCATGTACATTCTTTTCAGTTCACCATTTATCATAATGTTACTATGACCGTCGCTCCATGAAACATTTAGAGGCTATATATATATATATATATATATATATATATATATATATATATATATATATATATATATATATTGTTTGTTTAATTATGGTAAATGTTCACATTAGAATACCTGGCAGTTATTCTCTTTCTCAAATTGGTTGACGCATTAACTCATTGGATTTCGAAGTGCAATGTACAGTTTCTTGCAACGGACATAGTTTTGTCAAATACAGTAATCATATGTTTTTGTTCAAGTAGTTTCAAACGTGCATAGATAGAATGTATAATTATGGATGTAACATGTTTTCAAGGACAAATGCAAACTTCATTCCTTAAATAATGGAAAAAGTTGCTGTTAAGATTATTGTTCCAGTTTTCCCCTTCCTCGGAGATGAAGATGCATTCAGTTATTGGATTTCTAGGACAAATGTGCACGTAATTGCAAGGGACAGTTTTATATATGCATTGATATTTGTCTGATTATTTTCAGGTCATTTTGAATGTTAGGCAGGCTCTTCAGGGTGGATGAAACATTTTTTTATGTATACATGCAGTCGTTACGTCCAACAATGTGTATGTTTTTAATAATGGACACTTGTTACATCACGCTCCCTGGTGTTGTATTCTAAATTGGTCTCCCCTCACAGTATCGTGCCCAATACCGTGCATTGCTTAGCATACCATAGCCTTGTGAGATTTTGTCTTGCATCATTACCGTGTCTAGTTTTGTATTTTCGTTTCGCCTTATATAGCCTCGCGTTGCGTCGTAAAACTATTATATTTAATCTTATTGTCATTTTCCTCTGCCTCAAATTGCATATACCGTGCACATTGCCTTGCATTGTTTTTGTTTAGCATTGCATCCGTTACATTGCGTGTACTCGCTTTTAGAGACAAGATGAATACCGAAATACATCGTTTGAAACTATGAAATGCTTCCTGACCTTTTAAAATCTCCAAAAGTCAGCAGTGTCGCCACAGAGTAAATTCATATATACATAAATACAGAAGCATGGGTTATATATTCTATGCCAGGGGTGGGCAAACATTTTCTACGTAGGGCCACATTGAAAACTTTACTGTTATCGGGGGGCCGCATATATATTTTGTCTACTTCACTTACAATTTACAACGTATGAAAATATGAATTAATGATAATAACCATGTATTTGTCATTTTATTTCACATTCACACTGTATTACACATGCACATTATATTTTAAAATAGGAACTTGAAACAGTGTCTAATTTGGTAATAAGATTTTACTATTCATAATTATTTCAACAAACGTTTACTGTTACCTGTCATAATAATTATGAAGAAGAAGGAACTTAATTTACATACAATCTGACCACAGAGTACAATTATAATTAATGAGAAGTATGTAACTTTTCACGATTTTGGATAATGATCTTGAACTGTGGAACCAGTTTACTGGTTGTGATTCGCATGACTGCATTCAAATTGCAGTCAGTCACAATCGACCTGTTCTTAGACTTGTTGATTTTCAGACAAGAAAAAGCTTACTCACAGATGTATGTCGACCCAAATAGGGACAAAAGTTTGGCAGCAAAGTTTATTAAGTGTGGAAATGCTGCTGCTGACAAAGATCCATAAAACTCCAGCAGAAGAACTGACTTGAACTTCTCCTTCAGGTCATAATCTGCTTGTAGGTCAAGCAGATCCAACTGTATATCCTCTGGGGCTGAATCAGCTTCTGCACTAAATGGTGAACTGAGGATATTGAAGAGTGGTTTCAAATTCTTGAAGTTTTGGAACCTCCTTTCAAATTCCACAACCAAGGCATCCAACGGAGCCTTGTACCTCTCAGCATTTCACCAGAAATGGTATTCTGTTTCAGCAAAGGGAAATGGTAAAACCTGCTTTCACCTGCTTGCCTGGAGAACAGGGAGAGTTTTGTCTGAAATGATTTAACATGCACATACATTTCATGTGCAAACTAGCTATTGCCCTGAAGTTTGACATTCAGTTCATTTAACTTTTCCATAATTTCAATGGCAAAATATGAAGTCTGACTTCCACTCTTCATTAACAATGTTAGTAACAAAGTCACAATCAATACCCTTCATCTCCAGTAACATAACTATTTCTTCCTTGAGATCCAACACTCGCCTCAATATCTTGCCCAGGGTCAGCCTGCGGACACTGCTGTGGTAGCTAATATCAGAATGTTCAGTTTCCAAATCTTCACGCATTGCCTTGAACTGCCTGTGGTTAAGTGCCCTGGCTCTGATGAGGTTTATCACACTGACAACTGGGTCAATAACATGCTTGATATTCAACGCAGCTTTACACAGACTTTCCTGATGGATGACACAGTGAAGAGGTAAGAGTGTGTGGTCAGGGTGTTCTTCTTTAATTTTATTATTCATCAACTTCACCAGACCTACGTTTTTCCCAGTCAAAGCACACGCTCCATTGGTTGTTACACTTGCTATCTTATTCCACACCAACCCAGTTCTTTCAACACAGTTCACAACAGCACTGAATAAACCCTGGCCTGTGGTTGTGTCTTTGAGTGACTCAACACTAAGTAATTCCTCGTTAAGCTCGAAACGGGTGTTTATTCCCCGTATAAATACCTACAATTGTGCTGTGTCCTGTACATCGGTACTTTCGTCCAACGCAAGAGAGTACCACAAAAAGTCTTTGCTTGCATCTTGAAGTTGGTGCATCAAATTGTCATTTATCTTTTCAGCACGCCTGACTACAGTTCTCCTTGATAAAGAAATGCTGTCAAATTTTGTTTTCTGTTCGTGACACATAATGTTTGCTGCATCTGACAAGCATTCCTTGATGAACTCGCCGTCAGAAAAAGGCTTGTTCCGTTTTACAACCTTATGAGACAGCACCAAACTGGTTTAGGTTGCAGCATCTTGTATTAAAGACTATTTGGTGAAAACAGTTTGCTGCTTCTTTAAATTGTTAACCAACTCCTGGCATTTCCTTTTTCTCTCTTCGTTCAATTGTGCCCAAAATCCAAATGTTTTGTTTGGTGGTGTCTTTTTAAATTGTACTCCTTAAAGGCGCTCACACACTCACGGCACAGCAAGCAGACTGCTTTGCTCCCAACGTTCGTGAAGCAGTACTTAGCAGTCAATTCGTCATTAAAAACACGACATTCGTCCTCAATCTTTCATTTTTTGGCAGCACTCATGGGTAAATCAACCTCAATTTGCTTTTAAATTACAATTTTTACAAAACCTTTCAAAATGTGAACAAAAGCCACTTCCGGTTGAGCGGAAACGCAGTTTCGAATAGGGATGTTGACGATTAATACATAATCAATTCTGGAGCCATAAAAAAACAATTTAATATCCCTAGATTCGAATCAAATACTCGGTATAAAATTTCAAAAATATAGTGAAAATTATAATCGAACAAAATTAACATCAACGTAGGATCGCAACATGTGCGTGCCTACGGGCCGCATTATATACTCTGGCGGACCGCATGCGGCCAGCGGGCCGTAGTTTGCCCACCCCTGTTCTATGCTGAACAACAAATAATGTTGTTTAATGCCACGTAAACATGAAACAGTCCAAGAAAAGGCAATTGGTTTGAGAGCTTGTTTTTTTCGTAAAATGGAATCTGTAGTTATTGTCCATCTGATGGAGTCATACTGAGTGTTTTGTTTTGTACTTATCATATTCTGTTGTAGCTCTCATCAATATAGATATTTTGGTGTTTCAGTGCTGGCAATAAATATCTACCCATGCATTGATTCTAAAACCTGATAGGACAACATATATTAAGATGAATAAAGCTCAAACCAACCCCAGAAACTGTTTAGTTACCGAGTCGGTGTACCTCGAATTGCGATTTGTGGGTTCTGCACATTTCTTATCATGAGGTGCGTCAGGAGGTGCCTTTTAGATTAAGCCTGTGCTGAAGAGGCATGATGAATGAGAATGTTAGAATAGGTTAAGTACAAAGGGCAGTCACCATTGCAGGAAGTGGTTTCATGCATCTCTTCCTCTTATAATATAGACATGTGGATAAGTTATGATATAAATAGACTGACCATCTAAATAGTGTGTGTGATAACTTCTACATAAAGTGAACTTTAATACAAGAAGGCAACAACCTTTACAAATCTACTAAAACAGTGATTGAATGGGTTGAATTAGTATGTGCCATTCACCTACTCCATCAGCAATCACTTGTACAATGTTGGATCCAGTGTGGCTTTCTGGCATTGCCCTGATTTGTACAAGAAAGCTGAATAGCTTCAGCACTGGACTGATTAATACTGCTGTCACTCTAAGATAAGACACTGTTTCTAGTGATGCTTAGGTATCTCTTGTCAAAGCAACCTTTCCAGTTTTGACGATGTTCTTGTTGTGTCCAATTTCAGGTTGTTGTACATGCCGGCGTTGGTTTCCCAGCAAACACACTGCTACTTGGTGTTCCATAATTCTTTTGTAATGTCGTTAAAATTCTTAATAAATCCACTGTTGGAGACAAAAAATAAAATATATGAGGTCTTGCACTGGTAATAGCGATTGCACTTGGTGGGATGGTCTTTGTATGGTCTTATGTTTGAAGGAATTCGCATACTGATATCTGGAGGATAAAAGACAGAAATCGATTTGTTGAGAGTGGTTCCGACTCAGCAGACGCACCAGGCATAGCAGTCGAATTGTAACTTATTCCTGAAAGGGTAGAGGTTGCACCATTGCATGTGCTTACTATTTCACACGTTCAAGGCACCAGAAATTAGTAAACACTAACATTTTGTTAAGTTTAACACCAACCTGATTTCAGAGAACACCATTTGCCTGCTTATTGGTTAGACGATTTAGAATCACTGATGACTGAGCTTTAAAGGTACGGAAAAATGGAACCAGATATGCAATGAGTAAAGATTAAACAGAGTATATATAAGATTGTCTGGCCAGGATTGAATGATAATGAAAGTTGTATTTTAGGAAAAAGTATCTTTTGAGAACTCATCCTTGTTGTAACTGACAAAATATCAACATTGCGTTATTGATGGAATTCAGTCCTTGAGTTTGGACGCTCATTACTGAAATTTGCACCTGAATCGTTGGTACGTAATTGAAAGCACATGTTTCAAATACATGTAGGTCCAGACAATGCCGTGGCTCATATCCTTTTCTTTAAACAGTAGCTGTCATCCAGTTTTCATCTATAAGGATAAATATTGGGTGGATCATGAGCACTCAGCAATTTAAAATTATTGAAATTTTATAAACATGGTATTTGAATAGTTATGCTATGGTAAATGAATTAGTACCGTGAGTTGTAAACACTCATCAATTCTAAGAGAAGCTTTGACTGGTTTCTGTGAATGTTCCAACTTCCATAGTCAGTTTTGAATACATAAAGATTGTTCCACTACTAGTCTAGCTAATATACGGTTATGGGTAAACTACACATGGAAGAATTTATAGAGATACGAAAATGGTAGTGTACCGATGTTTACCGATATATCATTATACCACTCCTAATAATCTATATTGGGTCTAACTATTGAAGGGCAATACAAATAATAATAATAATAATAATAATAATGATAATAATAATAATAATAATAATAATAATAATAATAATAATAATAATAGTAATAATAACAGCAACAACAATAAAACAAAACTATCAATGCTCGATAGCAACGAACAAAACTGAAAAATAAAAATAATACTTAAAACTCAATTGCTGTTCAATATATTATATAAATGCAGTTTTATGGACCATTATTGGTATACCTGAAGGAAAGGATATGCTAATGGACAATCAAGGTTGATTCTGATCAAGAGCTAATAAATATTTTATGTAAGTATCAGTTTTGGAGAACTTTGTTTTCTCGTGTACATTTCGACCCGTAGATCAGTTAGTGATAAATGCATTTGGAATACTCAAAGGTGGCATCACATCGGGTTTTATCGTTCCATGTAATCTAAAAATATTCGGAATATCTAAAGATTTGACACTGTAGTATCTACAATATTCGTGGGGGACCAGTTAAGGTGGTATTATAGGTTGTCAAGAACCACGAATTTACATCTCCAAAGAAACCTGAGCCACTTAGGATGATGACCCCCACCCCCTTTTCTTATAGTGTTTCATTCCTCGACATTAACATAGCTACTTGCATTTAATAAATCAAGATCAATACTGTAAATTTGCTTATTAAATATTAGCTTTTACATGTGTTTAGTTTATGATTTAAACCTTTGAAGCAAGAAATTTAAATCATTTTATATTGTTTCAATCCACACGAATGATAAGGTACTGTATCCGATAGCTGTAATTTTATTCTCACTGTCTTAAATCGATATGTGAGGTAAGTAAGGATAGAGAGAATTATGAAAAAAGCATAAAATAGTCAAACCATAATAATACTAAAGAAAACAATAATACAAATTAACAGTATATACATAGTAAATTTAATACTTATTTAAGTCGATCCATCAGTCGACTGAAGCACATGTTCTACTGCGTCATTTGCTGTCGCAACCTCTGATGGGACCGATGGGGGGTGGTGGATTTTATCACTCTTAAGCTACTGTGTTAACGCCATGATAGTCAGAAATTACTGATGGTGCAACTTGATGGGAAGTGGTTTAAGTAAGAGCTCATTCATACAATACACAATACACAATACAATACAAACAATACTACAAATTAACAGTAAATACATAGTAAATTTAGTACTTATTTAATTCGATCATTCAGTCGACTGATGCACATGTTCTACTGCGTCATTAGCTGCCTGGCAAGAAAGCGCTTGCGCCGGTTTCGCCGCCTCTGATGGGACCGATGGGGGGGGGGATTTTATCACTCTTAAGCTTCTGTGTTAACACCATGATAGTTAGAAAATACTGATGGTGCTACTTGATGGACAGTCGTTTAAGCAAGAGATCATTCTTATGTACTTTAATAACTGGTTGGTCTGGCTTTGTTGGCTCCGTCGCCTTGTTTCGATGTTGAACACTCAAACGAAAAGATGGCGAAACTGATTAATCTTCACGGGTGTTTTATTTGTGTTCATGGAGATGGAAGTATTGTTTTTGTGTTGTTGGCTGCGTTGGCTTCGACTGATGTTATTAATTTGGTCAAAAGTAGTGTAAGTATTGAACTTGCCAGGTCTTTGATTTGTACTCTTACAGGTGGTAGTATTATTTTAAACATGACTGTGACCGCCGTTTGCATCGGCATAGTTTTATTATTTATTATTTTCCATGTAGGGTATTTGTAGAGGTTAAACCATGAAATTACATATTTACTAATATGCAAAGTTTGACAGGCAAAACCAGGAAACAAGGTACCCCCAAAAATGCCGTTTTTTAATTAAAAAATAAAGCAGTTGTTTTTATAAAGCTACGAAATTGATCCCAAAGAAAATAAATGATATTTAATTTGTATTTTAAAAAATCATACTACACTACATTTAATTTGTATTTTAAAAAATCATACTGCACAGTATTAGCCTAGAAAACTTGATTTATTGGTTTAGTTCATCTGTTCATCTCCTCAAGTTCTTTCTATTCGGCATTATCAAATGTCTACACTCTTACCTTTAACTACATCAGCTTACGCAGAAACGATGGGCAACTATTTACATTTTTATCACAAGGTCGGTAGAATTTTCCTATTGGTTGTTCAGTTTAATCTGTCTGATAATTTAAGATGTTAACATATCACTTTAGGAGATTTTGATTGGTCCACATAAGCCCATGCAATTATTTTGCAGTATTGGTTGTGATTGTAAGTAATTAGGTATATATGGAAGTTTAGATTGACTCTAAATATAATTCATGCTCCTTATTTGGAAATAAACTTTTAAGACCTTCTGCCATCGCTTTTGCTTCATAGATCATTCATTTCAACACACCAATTCCGTGCATTACGCTATATTGTCGAATATGATATTAATATTGCTAAAGTACAGTTTTTGTGTATCTATACGGTACTGATTAGAGAAACTTGATTTTGCTAACGGTACTCAAACATTGTAATGCTTTGCATATTTAAGGAGCCGATATTAGCTGACATCCACATATTTTATTTATTGTTACTAGCTAAACTTTATCACAGTTGAACCATCGTATTAAGAGAAAGTGAACTTACTATGAGCTCTAAAACATTGTTAAAATGCGATCGATGTTTGTTCGTTCAATTTGAATGCGCATTTGTGCATCGGCAGTTTTAAACAAGAACAAGTTTTGTAGTTTTCTGATTAATTCAGTTTAATTTTTCACATACCTAGAATATTAACACCAATTTGACTTCAATTCTTTCTGCCTGGATATTGTTGTTTTTCTTATTTAAAATTTTCCACTGTCACTGGATATACTATACATTTTTAACGGCTGGGGGTAACCTCTCCTGTTTGATATTCGCAGATCAGGTAGAGAGGCCCTCTTGCTTTATTTATGTATTTCTGCTATTCTGTTCATACTTCTGTCACTTTGTATTTATTTTTTATTATTTTGTGTTTTATTTACATATATTTTATCGTCCATGTTTAATGCTTTTTGGGGTTTTTGAAGTATTTTTTTGGTATTATTGTTTCTGAAAAAAATATTATATATATATATATATATATATATATATATATATATATATATATATATATATATATATATATAATAGGTATTTGTTTGATTCCAATTGTATTTATTCGTCATCTAAATAGTAGTATTGATTCCTTGTCTTTTCTTCCTCTCTTTTCGTCCTTCTTTGTTCTCTCGTTTATTTCCTGTCTTTTTCTCTCCTTTCCGCCATGGTTTCTCTGGTTTGTACCTGTTTGTTTTCATTTCCATTTGATTGCTGAGTTGGTTGATTGTCATGTGACTGTTCGTTTTGTTGTTCTTCTAACCTTTTTGCCCCGTGTAGCTTTCGGATTTCTCTCCATTCAGCCACTAATCTTGTTTCTTCCATTTATTTTCTTTCTTGTTGTAATTTTTATTCCTTTACGAATTCTCTCTGTCTTCTAGTTATTTGTTCTTCATTTTCATTTTGGTTTTGTGCTTCTCTTGTTTCTTGATCTGTTCTTGCTACCTGTATTGTCTCATTGTCTTGCAGCCTTTGTTTTTGTTTTTCTTACAACATTTTTACCATTTGTAGCTTTCGACTTTCTCTCTATCCGGCATCTAGATTTGTTTCTTCTATTTCCAGTTGTGTATATATATATATATATATATATATATATATATATATATATATATATATATATATGCACATATTACTCATTTTCAAGACATTGTAGCATGTAAGTTAACGTGTTCATGAAACACTGTTGCATTTATGTTAATCGAAGTTCATGCAAGTATTGGCCTTTTTCACTAGTGTAAAGACCCATGAATTTCTTGCTCAAGTGGCTACGCCAGGTTTAGCATAATGTACTTGCGGAACAGGCGAGACATGGCATTCCACATTGTGCTTTCTTTCTAAGTAAAAAACTTCAAACTGTTGTTATTTATTAGCATGAAAGAAGACAACAGTAATTTTATGTTGAGTTAAAGCTGAAAACAACAAAACAAAAAACCCCTCGCTTAAGCAATTTCTCTCGCGTAATTTTGCGATAATTTTCTAAACATTATTCGTGTTGTTATTTTGGCTGAAATGTGTATAACCAAGCAGTGTACAAAACAACTGTAGAAGTGTCTTCCCTGGTCAAATCAAAGAATTATATAGCAGTTCGATAATTCCAAATCAATCAGTTGAATACAGGCTTTTCAAGCAGGCTGAAAGCTTCTAAAATGTCAGGAATATGGAACCAATCGCCATCACCTTGCAGAAAACTAAATTGTGGATGCAACGTCGCAGCTAATATTCGTGATCATTCATGTGGCATGGTGTAGCATGTTTCAAGACCCTTTGAGCATTATGTTTTTAACAGCGCTCCTTCTTTTGTATGAATGTTGAAGTGCGTACCAACAAAATATTCTGACAGTATTGCGATTCATCAGTCCGCAATTATAAATGCAACTAACCGCACGACCTCGTGTGTATTACGCTGCTGACATTGTTTTGTAATGGTCTAATTTGCTTGCATGGGCGATCACAGGACGTTGTCACACAAAATCGTCACGCATCGTTGGTATTTGCTTAAATTAGCGACAAAAATAAATAAAATATGTCATTATTGTCCGAACTAATTTTCTTGCCTGAATAATCCGAGACACTTGTCTCTCATTATATTGTTTGCTTTCAGCAGCTATGGCAGCAAATAAATAAAATATCTCATCTTTTCCATTCCCAGTATTGGGGTTTACAAGATTGTAGCATAAAATGATAGGAAATATCTATACATTTCATGGAGATTTCTATTGTAAAATTATTTGAAAGCATGCAATCGTCTTTCCAAGCGCTCCCATTTAAGTACAATTTTAGCATTAATCTGCAGGAGATCCGATTTACATTCTTTTCAAAATAATCAGGAAACTTTCTTTCTATTCGACTTAAGTGCTTGCTCATTGGTTTAATATCCCGACAAAAAAAGTCGTACACCAATCGTTTTTGGTTTCTACACTTTTGTAAATATCCTGCAAAGAAATAAAACAACTTTTCTGTTATGAGTACATCTATCTATCTATCTATCTATCTATCTATCTATCTATCTATCTATCTATCTATCTATCTATCTATCAATCTATTTATCTATCTATCTATCTATCTATCTATCTATCTATCTATCTATCTATCTATCTATCTATCTATCTATCTATCTATCTATCTATCTATCTATCTATCAACCTATCTATATATCTATCTATCTATCTATCTATCTATCTATCTATCTATCTATCTATCTATCTATCTATCTATCTATCTATGGGTCAAAATATATATCTACATCCTTTGACACGGATCAAGTTTTGTCTTGATTGAAATGGAGTTCGATCAATACTGTGATCAAGTTGTCTCTGGATCGATACTAACTATTCAGTTTAACATTTCTCTCGACTAATACTGAGATAAATATATATTCAATGAATACTGAGATCACGTATTCTAATGATGGATAGTGAGATCTAGTTTTGTTTCGATGAATAAGAAAACGTCTATGTAATGCAAAAAAGCTAGTAACTGTTTTATCCAATTAATACAATTAAAATATTGCATAACGTGTAATCCTTGCCATTCCATTAGGTTATTCAGATGTCGCAGCCTATATTTTGTATGACGTGGGGTTTAACGCACACGAGATGCAAAGAACTTCGGAAAGAACAGTACCAATGACAAAGCGAACGCAGTCGACTTCGTTGGCTGCGATATATGTTTACCATACGAGCAAGTTATACCACATCACATGGTACATTATTGTATGAAATGATACACTGTCCATCATTAATATCTGTAACGATACACTGTCACCCTTTATTGAATGTAATGATTCACTGTCCATCAATATTATCTGTAATGATACAATGTCCTCCCCCATTTTGTATGTAATGCTTAACTGTCCATCATTATTATATGTAATGATACAATGTCCACTCCTTATTGTATGTAATGATACACTTTCGCCTTATTGTATGTAATGATACACTGTTCATAATTAGTATCTGTAATGATACACTAACCCCCTTATTATCTGTTATGATAGACTGTCCTTCATTATTATTTGTAATGAAACACTATCCATCATTATTATCTGTAATAATACACTGTCCACCCTTATTGTCCGTAATGATATCCTGTCCCTCTTTATTATCTGCTATGATACACAATCCATCATTATTATCTCTAATGATAAACTCAACATTATTATCTCTAATGATACACTGTCCAACATTATCTCTAATGATACACTGTCCCCACTTATTGTATGTAATGGCACACTGTCCATCATTATAATCTCTAATGATACACTATCCCCATTATTGTCTTAGATTAAACACTTTCATTAAATTCTCAATGTGTTTTTTGCATTCTGGAACTATTAAAACGTAGTTCACGCGTAGATTTAATGAACGAAACGGAGAAAGTAACGAATGTATACGATAAGAAAATACATTAAAAGCTACAATTACAATATATATATATATATATATATATATATATATATATATATATATATATATATATATATATATATATATATTAAGCCATTTGTTTTGGTTTTGTGGTTTTTGTTTTCTCGTTGGTATAACAAACATGGCAATAATTGATGACAGAAGCGGATAAAACAATTGCTTTGATAAAAACCTGGTGTGGCCAATTCAGTGGCCTATTGTTTTGAGCGCCCAACTCTGATGCGGTGGGACGTGCAGTCGATTCCTTGCGTAATCATACCAAGCACTTAAACAAATCTTACTAACAGCTGCCGCGCTTGGCGCTCAGCATTAAGAAGCTTGGCCGGTCTTGTTTCAAGATAGTGTGACAAGGTGGGACACCATGCCACTGTCTGCAACATGATGCTTCAGTGCTAGACATCACTAATAATTGCCACACTGAAGACATAGTAGAGATACGACTGAATATTTTTAAAATCTACGTATCGAATCCAAATCACACAAGCACACACACGCACGCACACACACATGCAGTTAATGATATTCTAAATTTTTGAATTATACTTATTCCTTTTTTGCTCTCACTCGTGTATTTTATTTTTAAGAGGTTTAAGATAAGACATGTGTGTGCGGCATTCAATATGCGTATAATTATGTCCTTTGCACACTTAACATCAGACAGCTTTGGTCAAAACTGTTCCTGTTTTATAATCATCATTACCACTAATGTCTTTTTTTCAGATTTTATTTACACGACCCCGACCCCGGAGACTTGTAATCCTTTCAATTATATTAGAATTTTTTTTACTTTGAGTAAGAATTATGTCATGATAACAAGTAATGTTTTGCAATGCAGAAATGAAAGTGGACAAATTTATATTTCAATTAGTTCCTTTTCCAAAATTGACATTGGAATAATTGTAAACCTTCATAGCAGTTTTCAATAGCATGCAAAGTTTAATATTGCATGACATGCTGAAATAATCCTGACTGTAAGTCGACATTTATCAGCAGTAAAAATCTCTATTATTTATTTGCCAAAAAGCTTGAAACATTGTATTGTCTCCACATCTTTGATAAGTTGGACATGTTGTGTCATGTAGTCAATTGTGAACTAAACTAGAATTAATTTCGCCATTACACACATTAGTGATGTTGTACTTAACGTGATATGGACAATTGGTAAAACCGATTTAGTTGCTGCATGGTGAAAAGAGCAATATAATTATATATTTAATGAATTTGGGTCTGTAGGTTAGACCTCGGATAATTATTAATTGGAGAAAGGCTAACCCTTTCAGTCTGTACATTATGTTTATACGTCTTGTCGTTGTTGAACCTCGTACATTCATTTATTGTATGTATTGATGTTCGTTTTCTCTATATTGTTTTGTACATATTATGCTATATTGTCAGATTGGAAATGAGAAACGCAGTAGACCAAATGAAAAACGTCACGGATAAAGCTGCACTACTATCAATAAATGACAAGATTGTGCTGCTCGATCGTATCAAGTAGTGTATTGTGCGCTGAAGCAGCATCGTTTGATACGTTTCAGTCCAAATATCATTTTTATAAGTATCATCTAAGGATTTCGTTTGGAATTTTGACAACGTTTCCAAAGTTGAATGAATATTTCAGCTCTCGGAGCGTGTCATGACTATTGGGAAGTACCTTTTTACAGGGTCTGTACTAATCTGATTGCTGCTTACATTTTTATTATATTTAAAAGAAAAGTATGAAAGTCAATACAGGTATAAATCAGAATGAAGGATCAAACGGAAGTCATAGTTTGATGTTTCACTAAAATAGTGTAAAGAAGGTTGAAATTGTATTGCATAAATAAAAGCAATAGATGTAATGAAATACACACAGTGACAATAATAGCTAACCAATACATGTCTTTAATTTATTCCAAAAATTGACACAAAGCACACAGGAACACAGGAGCGACGATACTAGCAAATACTAAATAAAATACAATCGAAAATGATTTATTGCTGAAAGCCACTCGAGAGGTATGATATTATCTGCATTAAAACGCAATATCAAATCAGTATTTAAACTTGACAAATCTGTAAGGTGTTAGCGACACATAATACAATGTCCACCCGAAGAATTAACGAAGCTGTAAGGTGTTAGCGACACATAAGACAATGTCCACCCGCATAATTACGGCCAAGGTAGCCAGATAACACACTATTCGACAAAGACAATAATACCAATACTAGAGAAAATAGAGATTGGATAATACATAGAAATTACGCTAAAATAAGAGAACCTGAAGCTATAATTAAATCACACCGATATCAATTTCAAAGTAGTGGTTAAAATATGATTGAATGCTTAAGTAAAAAAACAATTAAGGGTTTCATACACTATGTAAAAGTACAAATATAATCTGTAACAGAAAATAATGACCTACATTAGCAACTGATTAAACAATGTATTTTTATTTAAAGAAAGACACCGATGCGGGTACTGTAACTAGTGTGACGACACCATATGCGGGTCTTAAATATGGCAATATATTTAAGAAGGTTTCTCTTGGTAAAGTTCATTATTATAATGCTCAGAACTGACGGTTACACCCATTTTAAATTTAGTAATTTGAAGGGAATTATTTAAGTACTTTTCCATTACCCACCATCCAGATCCATTCGTACATTTTATGTGTTTTATTGCGTTCGTGCTTAAACAAAAGACATGTCTATTGATGCGTTATAAATAGTTAGACTGATTGGCAAAACGTCATTGTTTAATGATAAACGTTACCTGCTAAGCATATTCACCATATATGCTTTTTGCCTGAATAAGTAAACAATTATTCGGTATTTTATCTTTCTAGCAAGTTCTGACCATCCTTGTTCTAAAACTCGTTTTTTCGTCAATTTGAATATCTTTTGGACATCATCCGTTCAAGATTTTCATCAAAGTATTGTATATGTCTCTTTTCTTGTAGCTAGTAACAAACTTCTGTTATCATAGTAAAAACGTCTTAAATACTGTTCATTTTCATTTTGTGTCAAAGACAATGAAATGAAAACATGCAGAAAAATGTATGCTTAATCAAATGGAATTAAAAAACCAACAGACTCACATTAATAATTACAATGTTCATTTGGTTTATAATGCTCTCTCATGTACAATCGAAATTTCATAGACAAAACAAGTACGATGAAGAGGCTGGCCTGCACATGCCAATTAAAGGAACATTGAAGTGATGTGCATAAATACCACATCTACTCATTCAGTCAGCAACAACAGTGACGCCAAAACAGGACATGAAGGCCAGGTAATATGAGCCAAACGTGTTTTCAATAGACTCCCACTTATATGGAAATCGAAACAATATAACCCCCAAAAATGATCGAAATTTACAACAGCAGCGTACTGCTCCGAGTGTAAAAAAGTTATGAACACAGACATTAGCAGAGTAAATCCATTGCACAATAGCTGCCTCCACAAAATCTGTAACATTTATTAGCCAAGCGAGATCTCCAATGTGAACCTATATGAAAAGTCGGGAAAAGGGATCAAAACAGGACAGTCACGTGCCAACGTGATTGTAACTGGACTTCGACAAATTTTACTTGTCGTAATTTAACAAAACATTTCATCACATGACTAAAGTATTATTCCGGTTAATAACGTATTATATTAATTCCAAACTACATTATAGAACGTTGTTATTTTTGTGAGTGTATCGCCATTTTTCAGCACATTATACTGTATAGATGGCGGTAGTGCAACTAGTGGAGAACGCATCCAGAATACACCAGCTAAAACCGCCAACCCACGGGAAGCTACTGGCAAGCTTTCTCACATATCCATATTGACAAAAGTAACTGCTTTTTGCTATATAATTTAAATGGAATGAACCATTTCAAGTTTACCACGTTATATATATAAATTATCATTATTATTTTAAAAAAAATTAAATTAACTGTGTAAATCTTAACTGGAAATTATATATTATTATATAATTATATATTAGAAAAAGTAAACTAGTTTGTCATATCAAATTTACATCAAACTGGTCCCGAATTAACAATCACATTCTTTGAGAGGCATTTTTTGGAGATTTTCACCATTAAAGGCACGCGTTACGAAAGTGGTCCTTTACCGAATGTTCTCCAATTGTCGCCTTGTTTTTGTATAACACATAAATAAGTGCAAAAGAATAACCCCATTTTATAAAAATAAATATAGATGTTAATAAATATCCAAGCAATCTTGAAAAATAATTTAGAGACAGCTCTCGCTCATGCATACAGACGTGCATGAAATACATATTATTAGTCGTGTGCATGGAGAATCGCTCTGACTGAGTGAGGTAACAGACTGTACATATTCGGCCACGAGTGTGCGCCATGCATGAATGGTTTATAGTCCACAAGGGAAACATTAAATATATTTCGAAATATAATTTGATGAATATCGTTTTGCCAAAATGTCAACAAAAACTGAAAAAAATTGTAAAACGCAAAGGGGTAACGGATGAAAAAGAAATAAACCGGTTAACTATTTAGTTTTGGAAAACATTCGTACACCCGGCTGCATATTAAAAAAAAACAAAACAACGTACTTATTCCCAAAGTTTCATAGTACTTAATAATATTCACTTTAAACCATTTGGAGACTTTCGTCTCCCAACCATTCTCAATAAATGCATTCTCCCGATGTAAATACCACTTTGCCAGAACTGCTATAACATTTTTTCGATATGTCTGTATTTTAAAGACCATTGGTAGATAGGTAGGTAGATTGTTAGGCAGGTAGGTACGAAAATACGATGTATTAATGAGGTAACTGAACTTTCTCTATTCTCTGTTAGTAAAACAGAACTGGAAGCAGGACACAATCTACTATAACAACATGCATATGTCTGACCTGATTAGTAATGTGACTGGGATTTATTTGTTGGAGTGCATGAGACAATGTGATGACATTCAGAGAAACTGTTTCTCCTTCTTTTATGATAACCACGCAAGTCAATGTTTGTTGTCCTCTTCATTCCGAAGAGGTTTACCACAGTATTTACAATATTAGGCAGACATGTATCAGGTCGTGGTCATACAGATGGTTTGGTCTTTTAAGCAGGCATGTATCTATTCATCGTCATGCAGTAGGATTGGTCTATTACTTAAACAGGAACCTAATCATCGTCAAACAGATGGATTTGTGTATTACACTGGTATTTATCTGATCAATGTCATGCAGATGGATTGGTGTATTACACTGGTATTTATCTGATCAATATCATAGAGATGGATTGGCTGTATTTACACTGGTATTTATCTGATTAATATCATGCAGATGGATTGGTGTATTACACTGGTATTTATCTGAACAATGTCATACAGATGGACTGGTGTATTACACTGGTATTTATCTGATCAATGTCATACAGATGGATTGGAGTATTACACTGGTATTTATCTGATAATTGTCATTAATATGGATTCTTCTTTAACTCAGGAAAGTATGACATCAATGTCATAATAAACATTTGTCTACTAAACAGACAGGTATGATATAATTCTCATACTGATGTAAAGTTCATCAACTACTATGCATAAATTAATACTAAATATGAGGAATAAAATCTTTGTTTTAATCGTCATTATGGTAATATTTCATTAACGATCGATATTAATTACTCTTATATAATAGAAGTGCTTTATTACAGAAACTGATATATATATATATATATATATATATATATATATATATATATATATATATATATATATTTATATATTTATATATATATATATATATATATATATATATATATATATATATATATATATATATATATATATATATATATATATATATATATATATATATATATTCTTCAACCGAAGTAATATTTAGCAAATACGATACAATTCGGTATGATAGTTGCATATTGGTGGGTAAATTAAATCATCAAAAAATATTGTGCAATTTGTTCACATGCCGATATCCACAAATTTAAACAAATGTAAGATACAAAAATGCGTCAAAATTATGTCAACACCTGATCATATTATTCTATATATGTAATATTGAAGAAACAAATATGTGTGTTATTTTGCTTTATATAAATGTTATATCTCTTTCCTTTCAGTTGCTACTCGTTTGCATATTCAGTAATAATACTAACTAATGCTAACACTACTACAACAAATAATAATTACAACAACAAGATTAATGCAAACTGTTTGTCCTTCTTTTATGATAACCACGCAAGTCAGTGTTTGTTGTCCTCTTCATTCCGAAGATATTTACCGCAGTATTTACAATATTCAGAAGGATTGGTCTATTACACAGGCAAGCATTTTAGTAGTGTCATACGCATGAATAGGTCTACTACACAGGAACGTATTTAAGAGAAATGTATAATTATATCTAGGAGTTGGCTAGCGGTATGACAATATCACAACATATATTATCAAGTAAATATTTTTTGATAATGAAAACATAATCTCATGCACAATCGATAGAACCTTTGCTTATTTGTTTGATAAGATAAAAAATAGATAAAATTGTATACTTTGTCACATGGAATAATATGAAATGTTTCAATACTACTTGATAATACAGGTACGTATCTGATCATTGCGACACAGATGGCTAGATCTATTACACAGGCACGTATATGATCATTGTCATTCAAATAGTTAGGACAATTACACGGGCGTGTACCAAATTATTGATTACAAATGGTTAAGTCCACTATACAGGCATGTATTGAACATTGGCATAAAGGTGGTTAGGTCTATTACACAGACACGAACCTGATCATAGTCATACAGATGGTTTGTTGTACTAGGCAGGCATGTATCAGGTCGTGGTCATACAGATAAGTTGGTCTTTGAAGCAGGCATGTATCTATTCATCGTCATGCAGTAGGATTGGTCTATTACTTAAACAGGAACCTAATCATTGTCAAACAGATAGATTGGTGTATTACACTGGTATTTATCTGATCAATGTCATACAGATGGATTGGTGTATTACACTGGTATTTTTCTGATCATTGTTATACAGATGGATTGGTGTATTACACTGGTACTTATCTGATCAATGTCATACAGATGTATTGGTGTATTACACTGGTATTTATCTGATAATTGTCATCAAGATGGATTCTTCTTTCACTCAGGAAAGTATGACATCAATGTCATAATAAACATTTGTCTACTAAACAGACAGGTATGCTATAATTCTCATACTGATGACGATGTCTTGATGATGCAAAGTTCATCCACTACTATGCATAAATTAATACTAAATATCAGAAATAAAATCTTTGTTTTAATCGTTATTATGGTAATATTTCATTAACGACCGATATTAATTACACTTATAAAATATAAGTGCTTTATTAAAGAAACTGATATATATATATATATATATATATATATATATATATATTCTTCAACCGAAGTAATATTTAACAAATATAATACAATTCTGTATGATAGTTGCATATTATATATTATACGATTGTGCAATTTGTTCACATGCCGAAATCCACAAATTTAAACAAATGTAAGATACAAAAATACGTCAAAATTATGTCAACACCTAATCATGTTATTCTATATAAGTAATTGTAAATATTGAAGAAGAAACAAATATGTGTGATATTTTGCTTTATATAAATGTTATATCTCTTTCACTTTGAGTTGCTACTCATTTGCATATTCAATAATAATACTAATGCTAGCACTACTATGTTGTGTAGTTAATGCAAAGTCAATAAATTGCAAAGTAGTCATCTGAGAGGAGAAATACAAAGACACTGCAATAAAATATCCTGAAAGTAACTGCCATGTCTCGCATGCAGATCGTTATTTTTTCTTTTGTTCTTTCTTCTTTAACGAAAATTCATTCGAAAAGTCTTTATAGAAGATCACGTAAAAAGACTTTTAAAAAGGGTTTTAAAATGTTTTTGTTTTGACGTTATGAATGAGTTGAAACTGTATTCAGAATAAATCATGCTGATTGTTTAAAATGCTTTCAATGCACGTCCAACGCGAAGTTATTCTTAAGGATTACATTTATAAGTAAAGTAAAAATGCTTGGAAAAAGAACTAAAACAATCAAAATCAACCTCTCTCGTGAATATTGTACCCTCTCGAAATGGTTGTATCAGTTGCCCAGTCATTGAACAAATTATTAATTCTTGTTTTAAAGCGCCATCAAACTCATGTGATATGGGATACATGAATGTCAGCTTGGGAGGTTCTTTCTTCTTTATCAAGTCATATTCAATATTGAAGACTTTCAACCAAGTAATGGAACTATGCGAATCTGAAAATGCTAAGCTACTGGTCATTACAAACAAGGATCAGATAGCGGATTTAAGGCCATATCTTCCCGTCACCAAGTGACACAGCAGTTAGAACACACAACAAAATAAATCTGCTATAATATTCTCAAAACTATTTAAACCATAAACAAAATCTTAAAATTTGAGTTTGAAATATATAAGATGTATTTTAACGCTGCGAAAAACTGAATTTAGAAACAATAAAATTATGGTCATTTATGAATTTTTAAGCATATAAACGTCCGTAAATGACATTTAACAGTGACACTACGGGCAAAATCAATGATCAATACAGCAATGACCAAGTACTCACTCAGAAATAAGAAAAGTCTGCAACTCAACAAATAATGTATATCCCCATAATGAAAAGCGCAACTTTTTAAGCAACTTATAGCATTGGAATGATATCCCAGATAGTCTTACGTGGTTCAAAAGTATAATAGCGTTAATAATGAAATTAACTAATAAATGTGCTAATAGCCCAGAATTCTCCAATAGCCCAGAGGTTGTGCAAAGAGTCTTGATCTATATTATGTATGGAAACCAGAACGTACTATAATAAATCGACCGTAATCTCTAAAGGGTTACTAAGTCCAAAATAACATATGTAATTACTCTGAATAATTTTAAATAAATTACAACTATTAAAAGGCATTTATACAAATCTAAATTGTATGTAGGAAATAAATTAAAATTACTTTTTTAAACTTTTGTAGAAA